>CAWUFJ010000009.1:0-67421 GCA_963921375.1 Tiliacea citrago
GTCATCAGGTTCGCCGCCTTGATGCGCGCCACAATGCTGCGCACCGCACGCACGAACCCCGCCTCCTCACCCAGCCGCGCTGCAACGAGGATGTTGTCGATCAACGTGGTGATCGTGACCGGCGTCCTGATGTCCGTGATCACCCACGCCACCGCCTGTCCCACCGCGACGCTCCAGCGAGCACCGGTCGGCAGCGTTCGAAGCCGGTAGTACCTGCCGTCATGCCTCGCACGGAAACACGAACTTGTTACGCAGCGTCTCCGCAGTCGGGATAGCGTCGTAATAAGCTTCGAAGTCGATCTGAAGCATGTAGCGGGAGTGCCTCAACCGCTGACGACGACCAAGCCGCGTGTCGTAGTGCACCGACGGCACCTCGCTCTTCGCGATCACACGATTCAGCAGCGGCTCCGTGATCAGCCGCCGCCGGCCCTTCAGCTCCGGCACGGTGAAGACGTTCACGCCGCGCACACCCTCAGGCAGCTGCACCAGCGGCGCCACCTCGTTGACCGGCAAGCCTCGAACTTGCCCATCTCCACCGCCTTGGCCACCCCGGCCGCAGTGAGCATGCACTTCTTCACGGTGCGTGACGTCCGCAACCCGTCAAAGAAGCGCGCGTCCAGGAAGCGCTGCACACGCTGCAGAAAACGCTTCGCCCGTGCCGTCCACGTCGGCATCGCCAACACAGCGGCCATGTCCAGCGGCGTGTTGTGCTTCAGATGCAACGGCCACTCCTTCACCGCAGCCGGCCTCTCCGCCATCGTCCGCACCAACCCGGACATCCGCTCGACCATCTCCGCCACCCCCTTCGCACTCACACCGAGGCTGGCGCACGACGACTCCTGCGAGCGAAAACGGAACGGGGACGTTGCCGACTCTAGCGGATCGGGAATAGCGCACGGCTTGCGCCGTCCCGCGCCGTCTCGGCCTCCACCGTAGGCTGCTGGCCATACCCAAGGTAGCGCAGCAGGGTTGCCTGCCGCGTGTGCCCGGAGATCGTCAGCAGGTCGCGAAGTGGCACCCCAGCTTCCGCCATGCACCGCAACGCGCCCTTCCGCACAGACGGCATCTGCGCACCCCTCTGCTCCTTCCCCAACTCGTGCGCGATCATCACGCGCAGCCTGTCCGAGTCGGGTCCGAACAGCTCCTCCGAAGGACGCCGCTGCACGAGCATCTGCTGCAGCGTGCCTGCAAGCTCGCGCGTCAGCACCGATGGCACCGGGTAGGGTCCACGCGTCTTGGCGCCTTTGCCGCGCCGCATCGTCAGCGTCACATTCACGCACGCCTCGCTCCTGCGTCGCGCACCCGTTGCACCTCGTGTCTCCGGAGCCGCCGCCGGCAGAGGGAACACCGTCACGTCCGTCGCGCGCAGCGTCGCGATGTCGCACGCGCGCGCCGCAAAGTCGCACACCATCGCCATGAACAGCGCGGCGCGCGGATGGGGGTTCAGTAGGCGCTTGATGACGGCCTGCGCCTGAGCAACCGACAAGTACGGTGGCGCGGCCGGCGCCGACTCCCGCTCGTACCGCCGCACCGTCGCGAACGCCGCGTGCCACTCCGGGTCCTCCTGCAGCGCGGTCCCACGCGCCTGGGTCGTGTAGAGCGGCAGCGCTCACAGCGCACCCGCCACCCCGGCAAACGCCTTTGCCGCCGTCGCCCACTTCCACCGCCGCGCGCGCGCGGACGACAGGATGAGGTCGACGCACGCCGCGGGAAACCGCATCCGCAGGCTCTCCGTCGGCATCGCCTTGATGCGCGCGAGCCACCGCAGGTGGTGCGCTCGTGTGGCTGGCTGCGCCATGTTCCACGCCAGCTGCGAGATGTGGGGAGGCTTTTCCTTGAACAGGAACCAGTTTCGCGGGCAGGTCTCGGCCCCCTCTGCACGTGTCAGAGGTCTGCCCTCCATGTTTAAAGGAGCCGCCGCGGCCCCGCCCAGCGCACGCAATGCCTCGTCCGAGATGTTGGCATCCATGTCCGCAAGCCCGTCTTCCCCACTCGCATCTTCGCCAAAAGGCCACCGCTCCCGCGCACGGAGCCGCGCTCCGCTGCTGCCGCCGCGTCCCCCCGGCACTGTGGTGGTGCCGGCCGGGTGCGCCCTGCTCCGCGGAAGCGGAACGTACCGCTCCGTCGCCCGTGCCGCGCGCACCGCTCCTCCAGCAGGACAGTGCGCCATCGCACGCGGCACGTACACGCCGACCCCCGCCCCACCAGTGCTCCGCGTCAGCACGTAGAAGCTCGGGAACGGGACACCATCCACGTCCACCGGAGCCTCGCACAGCCGGGCGCCAAGCAGGAACACGTGGTCGAAGACAGTCTCCGGCAAGCACGCAAGCCCCTCGCCGCGCACAAGGCAGCGCCCGTTGAGGAAGGGATCCAACGCCGTCGACACCGCACCGTTGGCCTCCCAAAAGCAAAAACCGCCAGCCGCGCCAGCGCCAGCAACTCCCTCCGAAGAAGTGCATCTGCGGACAGTCTTGCGGAGCAACCGCAGCACCCCCTCGACACTGTACGGCTGCAACTCGACCAGCTTGCATCGTAGCCGCTGCATGCCGAGAGCGGCGCCATTCAGGCCGCGCGAAACACCGTCACCACACATCGCCAACGCCGTGGCAGCCCACAGGTGGTCCAGCACGCGCTCGTATGCGTGGCGCGCGCGCCTGCTGGCCTCCTCCAGAGTCTTCTCCACCCAGCTCCGGATCTCCTTCCCGGTGCGGCGCTCCGACGCGTCGACGTTCGCGCTCGACCGGGGCAGCGGCACCGCAATAGCTGTTTCCCTGGTGCCGCGGTTGGCCGCCGTTGCCGGTGCCGCCGTCGCCGTCGCTGTCGGGGACGGCGTCTTCCTCGCGGCCCTGCGCTCCGCAGCGCGCTGTGCCACCAGCTCCACCAGCAGAGCCCGGTCCTCCTCCCCGTCGTCGCTCGTCGCCGACCGCCTGCTCCCGCTGCGCTTCCGCGTGCCGATGTTGTGCGGGACCGGTGCCGGCGGATGCGTCGGCTCTGGCGACTTCGCCTTTGGCGCCTGCCCCCGCGAGGCTGGCACGGCCGTCTTCCGCGCTGGTGTGCTCTTCGGGGCCGGCTTCTTTGGTGCCGGCTTCTTGGGTGCCGGCTTCCTCGCCGGCTGCCTCTTCGGCGCTGCTGCCGCGGACTCTGCCTTCTTGGCAGCCGTCTTCTTCTTCGGCGCTGGGGCCGGCTTGCGGCCAGCGCCGCCAGCCACCACCGCACCACCACCCACCCGCACCCACGGCCTTCGCGCGATCCCGTCGTAGAAGGCGTCCGTGCGCGACAGCGGGTGGTTCACCAGGACCTTGCGCATCTTCTCGAGGAAGCAGTCCTGGGGTGGCGTGTGGAGTTTCGCCGCGCACAGCAGGCGGCGCAGGCATGCCGGGAGGTCGCGGCGGCCAACCATCCTCAGGCCAAGGTACACCCCGAAGAAGTTGGCTGTCATGTACAGCCCGCAGTCGCTGCTGCCGCGTGCCTGCCGCGGACAGCGACCCCCCCCCAGGCGGAGCCCTGGCCAAACCCTCCGGAAGGTGGCGCGCAGCTGCTCCACCACAACCGGTGACGGCGCAGAGTCGCACGTTGTCAGCACAACGCCACAACCCGCATCGCCCCCCGGCGCTCTCTCCGGAACGCCGGCAATCCAATGCTTCATGATGAAGATTGGAAACAAAATGGTGCCGTGATGGATCACCCGCGCCTCGAGCGTCTTGGCACGCTCGCGGCCCAGGTTCACCACCGTGTCCGACGGGACGATCCGCTGGTGAGGAAGGTACAGGCGACACATACCACCCAACTCAAGGTTGGATGTCTTACCCTCGCGGAAGTCTCCGCCCCACACCCCCCTTCTGAAGGCAAACGGGAGGTTTCCAGCACGCGTCGTGCTAACCTCCGCGCCCCCCCCCCCCAGCAGACCAGCTCCGTGCCCGTCGTGCCTCAGTTTTTTGAGTACTGAGGCATCGCGTCGTCGCCGCCACCACCACCGTAGTGGCCGCGGCCGCCGCAACCACCACGGCCGCTGTACCCGCCACGACCGCCGTACCCGCCACGCGCGGAGTACTGGCCTTGCGGCCGCGAAGCCCGGGAGCACGTGCCGTTGACGTTCGCACGCATCCGCGACAGGTTGGCTGACTGGCGCCAGGTGCCGGTGGCCCGCACCTTCTGCACACAGTCCCGCATCTCCTGGACAACTGCCGTCCCGACGGCACGCTCTTCCCCCCTGAGAGTGTCGATCTTCCGGGAGAGATCGCCCAGAAAGGCCTCCATCTCGGAGAGGTCGACGGCGCCGGTCTGGGAGCCGTCCGGGCCGACAACCGGAGCCTGGCACCCGCCGCCCCCCAGCAGGTCCACGTTGCGGTTCGGGGTGCGGTGCAGCTTCCCCGCTGTACGCGTCCGCTTCGCCGCGCCAGGCGCAGCGCCACCAGAGACACCCGCAGCCCTATCCCCGATTGCCTCTGAACGGGGCGTGGGGTTCTTCATGGAGAGGGTCGACCCTTTGGGCATGAGAGGGACGGCCAAGTCGTCGAGGATGGGGATCCAGCTCGTACGCTGGCCCGCGCCCATTCCCGCCACCACGTGCGCGCTGAAGCGGTACAGCCGGGAGTCCTCCGGCTCCCGGACGAAGAAATCGAACCAGCGGATTATCCGGTCCCCTACCGAGTCCTTTATGCGGTCCGCGCCCCGCGGCCCGACAAGATCCAGAAGGATCGCCGCAGCAGCAGCCGTCGGCGCAGTCACCTGCTGCGCGTTCACGGCCTCAACCAGCTGCTTCCCCAGCTTCGCGAACACGTCCGGGTCATTCCGGAGGGCTTCCAGATCCTGCTCCCGGTCGCGCGCCCGCTTGTACCTCATGAAGGCCGGGTCACTCAACTGTCGCTGGGCCTCCATAACCGCCGTCGCCACGCCGGTGCCATCCCGTGCCCCCCTCGTGACGCCAACCACCGCCGGTCCACCAACCAGATCCCCCGCGAGCTCGACCACCTTCTCGTCAAACCCCTCTGCGACAAGGAGCCCCGGCGGAAGAAGCAGCGCAGCACCTGAAACCGGTCGCGGGTGGGTTCGTCGTCCCGCAGCATGCTGGGAATAGCCTGGTGCTCCTCGCCGGCGGCGTGTTCTGCACAGCAGGCGCTGGGGGCATGTCCTCCACAACGCTGGGATCCCAAGCCGCCGTGCCAGCACACAGGGATTCCGTCATCTGCGTGTGCTGCGTGTGTGTTGAAAGCCCCCGCAATAAAAGCAGGAGAAGAATTCTCCCAAGGACGAGAAGTGCCAACCGCAGCACCAGAAACAACAGCCAACAGGAGGGTGGAGAGAAGTTGGAGCATCGGCGAAAGGCTGGCGGAGGAAGTGGTCATTCGCAGACCTGCATACCGCATTGGCCGGTCGACGCATCATAGCAGAGACGCTGCCCACATCACGGCCCACACGCAAAGTGTTCACTTCGGGTTCCATTCGGTGCAAATCTGATCCAGCAAAGAGAAACACCGTCACAGTGATAGACGCAAGTGCCATTACACGACCCAAGAAGCTGCAATTTGCAAGCCGCTGCGCCTGTCGCAAAATTGAAGCCGAAGGGGAGGAGGACGCCGGGACGAGAGGGGAGCTTTGCCGGCACCGCGAGGCGCAGGGGCAGAGACCGACACCGGCCCCTGGACACCAGCCGCGGAAAGGGTAGGAAACGAATGCAGTCACAGCCGCAACCTGCGCAAACACTTTGCTTTGGCAGCACCGAGCCGTTCCCAGCCGCACCGTCTGCGAAACACGTTTGTGGAGCCTTGATTGGCGACGCCCCCCTCTGAACATGAACCGGGGCAGGCGGGGGATACAAACACATGCAGACCCACCCCGGCAGCACAAACCCAACCAACACACACAGCGCACCACGCGGCAACCCACCACGCAGGTTTGACACACGCCAACGGAGAAGCCGCGCTTCGCGCACCGCACCCCATTCGCCACGACCCCCCCCCCCCCTCTAGCGCCAAAGCAGCGGGCACAGCGTGTTTTCCGGAACGCGAGCCAAGCGGTTCGGTGCGCCGCTTTTCCAACCACACATCTTCCCACAAGAGCAAAGCGGAATCCGAAGGCATCGGAGCGAGCACAGGCACACCCGATTCAGAAGAAGCCAAAGCCGACCCGCCACGAACATCACGACCCGCACGCGCACGCAAGCCGGCGGTTGAACCGGCAGAAGGCGACAACACCACCGAGCCGCAAAGCCACCACTGCGCAGCAGCAGCCGCACGATGAGGGGCCAACAGCGCAACACCCGCGCCGCCTTGGAGCCCCCACGGTTCGCACACAGATGGTGCACCATCCCCGCTTTGCGTCGTCCCGCGGGTCCCAGCCCTTGCGGCATGAAGCGGCCTGTCGCCACATCGGCATCCAGGAAGCAATGAGACCGACGGCGCCGCTGCAGCCACTTTTGCAGACGAAGTTTTCCTCCAACAGCCCCCGCCGCACACAGGCCGCCACCCAGAAGTTTGCAGGGGCCCCCGGCAAAGCGCAACAAGCAAACCAGCACACCCGCGGCAGGAAGCCGCGCACCCCCACCGCCGCGCCACCCAGCCCCCGAAAGGAACACCGGCAAAGCACACCACGCCGCAGACAGCCTATTTGAGTGAAGGGTCCCGCCGTAGTTTCTTTGCGCACCGCTGACTTTGCATTGGGCAGGCGCAAGCCTTCAAGCAGGGACGGTGCCGCGGCGACCCCGGTGCATGAAACGGTGTCTTCCCAGCACCCGGAGTGCGGGGCACCAGTCGGTAGACATCGCGGCATCAGCTCTTGGCTTGAAGGGGTGCGGGACGCCTGCCCGCAAAACCCGTACGGCAGCGGGCGCGAACGAGATCGGAGACGCCAGTGTTTGCATGGCCCCTGCTTTTACGATCCCCAAAACACCCGCAGCAGCCCAAGAGCCGCATTTAGGAAGAGACGAGCCACAAAGTTTCGACCGATTCACCCACTGGCAGCCCCAAGAAACACGGCCGCACCACCCGTGGCTGCGGAAAGGCGGGGCTCTTGCAATCGCCGAAGAGTCGCAGCGCACCGGGGGAAGACACAAGGAGCACCGCCAACGTTAGGAAAATGGCGCCAGCCATGGTGCGAACAGCGCCGCGCAGGTTTAGGCCGCAATAGCTTCCTCCGCGGTTCAAAACCAAACCCCGACGCTAGCACCGAAAAACGAGACACGGCATATGCTTCCTCGCACCGTTGCCTCTTAACACTGCGACGAAGAAGCCGGGAACCAACCCACCGCACCCGCCAGAAGCACCCCCAACAGCGCCGAAGCCGTTTCAGCGCGCATTTGCAACGCAGGAGCGCGCCTCCCGAACGGCTTCCCCGCACCCTCCGAAACACCGCCACACACACAACCCACAGGAGCGCCGAAACACCGACCGAGCGCCACGCGAAGCCACACACACCCCACCGGGAGGAGCAGCGCAGCGCGCGGGTGCGAACGGCGAGGCCAGCACAGCACCCCCAGCCCCCGCACCATCGTAGCAAAGATGGCGGCACGCGTTGAACTTTCTTCTTCCTGCGGAGCTGTGCCGTGCCAAACCGCTGCGGTGTTACTCCAAATCGTGTTCTTGCAGCCCGGTGGCCGCGCAGCTTGGCGAGGCACAGCGCCGGGCCCCACAAGGCACCACCCCAACCGCCACCCCAGCACACACCCAAGCACTTTCAGCCAGCGCCGCCAAAGCCCACAACCCGCAGCCACACCACAGCCGGGGTTGGAAAGCGAGAAGCCCACCAACAGGCCAGCCACAAGCGGCGCTTCAAAGGCAGACGGCCAACCGCACAACGCTCAAAACAAGCTGTTGGATGTGCTGCGGCGTTGCGCACAAGAGAAACCCAAATCAGCAGGTGACCATGGCCACCCCGGGGGCCACCAGAGGCCAGCAAGGAACATTGAACAACGGATTTCCTCGCCCAGCCAGCGCGCAGGTTGCCCCGCCAGGGGTTGGCGTGCGTTTTCCCGTTTTCCCACCGCCGTGCTCATTTCAAAGAGCGGCACCACTGCCCTCATTGTTGACAGCGGTGCCGCTGCCCCTTCCGGCGGCCCCGAAGGCGGCACCACCCGGGAGCCAGCCGAAGCGCACAGGCGAACCACCGGCCCCCCGATTGTTGCCCGCGCCGCCGCCGCCGAGACCCCACCACCCGGCACAAGCCCCCGAAGACGCACCGCGCCTCGTTTCCGAAAGCGCACAACGCCTTGGAAACTGAGCAGTGCCAAACTGAAACACCACAAACGCTTCCACCCCCACAAGCTTCGGCACGTAGCAGGTCGAGCTGCGCACCCCCGCCGCCACCCTTCCGAACTTGAAGAAAGCCGGAAACCCCACCCGCCGCCAGCCACCGCACCGAGAGCCCCGTTTCAGGACCCAGCCCGACGCACGGCGCCGGCCCCCCCTTTGAAGAAATCACGTTCCGGAACGCAGGCAGCCACTTCAAACGGGGCTGCGCCGAGAAAGGCTTCCGAAAAGTGACAAAGAGGGCCTTTTCCAGAGGGTCAAAGGCGCATTTCGACACGAAGCAAAAGGAAGCCCCAGCGGCACGAAGCCACCGCAGCCGAGACAGCAGCACCAGAATCTTTCATAGCGAGCGGGGGTTGCTTTCACCGGAACGCCGCCACCCGCGGCACGTGTGTGTCCTTGTTTTGCGCCTTTGCGAGCCGAGACCCGCAGGCAACCGCCGCTTTCCAACCACACAGTACCCCTTGAGCTTCAGAAAAGCAGCGCATCCCCTTTGCGTGCCCTACTGCGCGCGGGGGTGCCGCGGTTTGACTTTCCCACGGGCAGCCGCACAGGAGGCGCAAACCAAGCAACAAACATCGAAGGGGAACCCGCCACGCAGACCAACCACACCCAGAAGGGAAAGAGGTCCCCGAACAAGTTCGCGCCATCGGGGGACACCCGGTGAAGCACAGGCCCTTAGTTCCCTTTCAAAATCGGGGGTAACGCGCAGCACCCGTACCTCTTACCGTCTGGTTTTTCCCGCTTCCAACCCGCACCCTGGCGGAGAGCATCGTTGCAAGATCCGCGTCCGCACCTGATGCCGCCATCGCCAGCGACATAGTTTTCGGCATAGACTTGGGCAAGAAGCCGTCCGCAGGCGTCGGCGGAGTGCATCCCCACGCCTTCAGCACGCCCCAAGGGGCAACAACCAGAGCGACCCGGCACTTCCCCGCGGGGTGCCGGATAAAGCGTGGCGGCCGCAAGGAGGGACGCCGTGGTGACGGAGCGCCTCATTTCGGTGAGGGGCCCCATGCCGTGCCATCTGCCCGAGATTGGCGATGTCGTTGCCGAGCGTGTCTCTGAAAGTGCCTGGAAACAAGCGGCCGGAAGACCCCCACGCGACAAGGGCGGCCATCATGCCAAGCAGCCGGTTGTCTGCCCCACCGTTGCGGCCACGGCGGTCGGATTGGCAGGCGCCAGCTGGTTGATCAAGACGACCTTGCCTTTTGCAGAGGCGCAGCGCATTCCAGCTGATGGCACGGTCTCGCCCCACACCCGCGCCGCGGAGAAGCGCGGCCGGCTCACGGGAGCGGGTGCTCTGCTGAGTGTGCGGCCGTCCTCGGCGAAGCCTGCAAAGCATCAGTCCGCGGAGCTGGTCGAGCACAGCGTGCGGCTCATCACCGGCATGAACGGCAACATTTGCGTCCGCAGTGAAAAGCCAACGCCGGCAGACGCAGAGGACAAGGAGCACGCGGAGGAGGCACTGCAGAGTGTGGTGCGCTAGGGTGGCGGCAAAAATGCGGTTGGCGCGGCGCAGCTGTGAACTCACCCCGCCCCCATCAACGCCACGGCGGCAGCGGTCCAGATGAGTGCCGGGCTTTCTGCGTTCGACAATCCCCTTCGAGCGCCACTGCCGGCACGCGCTGCGGATGTTGTCGGAATGAAGCACCGGCGTCAGCCGTGGCCGGGGTGTCTCTCTGCTTTCAGGCCTTCAACTGTCGAGAGCGCCCGACGGCCTCTTTATCGAAAGTCCCTGAAGAAGTGTCGGCGTGCTTCGGTGTTTAGCTGTCGCTCCTTCGGCCCCGCGCCGGTGTGAAAGTGTCCAAAAAAAGAAACAGCGAATCGAAAGCATGGCACGTGTGATGTTGATGCGCGGCCCTCTGCCCCCACCCGTGCCGACACAAAGCGCAGACTCCGCGTCTGCACATCGTTTGGCGAGTGCGTACTCTCACGCTCATCTTTTCCTGCACGTCTCTTGTTCCACGCAGCCCTCTCTTTCTTCACCCCCGAGGTCCGTCCCACAGTCCTTTACGCCACATCGCACCCGCACCCTCTGTGTGCATGGCCGCCGCTGCCGTCAGACAACCCAAAACGCCACAAGCCGAAGAGAGGCACCCCGCCCCGTGACCATGCTGACGCGCACGCCACCGCCTGTGCCCTGGCAGCCGGCCAATTTCAAGGTGGGTCTGGAAGAAGGGCTCGGGCAACAGGAGCCCCCCACCACAGCGATTGGCCGAGAGATCGACCACCACCACCAGTGGCATTTCAAGAATGCGTCCGACTCCCGACGACTGCCTGCACACGCGAGCACTCGGTGAAGAAGATGGTGCTGCTGCGCCGGCGCACGGCATCGAAAGAGCGGTGGCGCACACCGTTGGTTCACGGCAAACGCGGAGCAGCAATTGCGAGGAGGTGCTCGAGGTACGACGGCCATTTGACAGGGCAGACATGGACAAGCAGCAGGTGCTCCGCGGCGTGAATCGGACCATCCCGGAGCATGTTGCGACGCGCCGCCCGCCGCAAGTGCTCTGCGCACCGCCGCTGCTGAAAGTGTGGCTTGAACTTCCGGCAAAAATAAATCCAAGCAGGGCTGCATGCGGCCACGTCTCGTTGATGTTGCCACGTTCCGGTGCCCCACAATCCCCGAGTTCTCGTTCGAAGCCGCCGCCGATCACGCCATCCAAATGGAAGCGAGCCACTGCCTGGCACTCACAAAGTTGAAGGCAACAAAAAATGGCGCAGTGATGTGAGTTCTGTCCTTCGATGAAACTGAAACAGCGAGCACGGGCATGGCGATGAGCAAGGGATCAACTTTCGCTGCATTCACAGTGCCGTCAGCAAGTAGCATGGGATTCACTTCATCGTTGAGCCGGAACAAGAGCTCTTCGCTGTGTTCCCGCTGAATCGGCCAGCCCAGCCGTCATCAGCGCCCCCGAAACGGCGCCACGCGGAGCTCTCCAGAACAGCGGCACACCGGAAGTCAACCAGCGGAGGCTGACGCAAAAGCTCTCCCTCTCAAGATCCCTGGTGGCTTCGATAACCTGGTGGCTGCGCCGCCGCACCTGGTGAAACGGCATGCGCGCGACTGGGCGAGACGGTGTCCCGCTGTGCTCATCGAGGCGTGCGGTGGGACGCGTGCCGGTGCAGCGAGCCGCTGGCCACGGACTGGCAACCGCACGGGGACGAGCTTTCCGCGAGGTTGCAAGTGGCAGGACCGCGGCGACCACACTTTGTGGCGTCAACCATTCCACATGTGCCGAAGGAGGCTTGAGCCATGCTTCACGCCTGTGGCGACGCCAGCCGATGACATGGCACCGTTTGGGACGCCACGGCCGAGGGGACGATCACGCCAGCCGAAGGGAGCCCACACAAAGGCCGACGAGCAGGGACACGCCGTCTTCTTTCTTGACACCGCCGCCACGCAGCTGTTCGACTACGCGGCGCAGGTGCGCAACCGGCGCTGGACTCGTCGATCTTTGGGACGGCGAGGGTCGTGTCAACCCCACAGCGGCTTCAACGCCAACAGCACCGATGCAGACGCGTGCCGGATCGAGGCGGGGCCTCCGACATTGAAGCAACGCGTCGCCTTTCCGCTGCTAAACCAACGAGCCGGAGCAGCTGCGGCAGCGGAAGCGGGTGCTCGAGCACGACCCGCCGGCGCACGTCGCAGATGACAAGAGGACGTTTCCGCGGAGGTACTGAAAGCTGCTCATCTCTCCTGCGCGTCGCTGGCAACATCATCCAGCGCGTGACAACGCATCAGGGCTTGCCGAAAGCAAAGGCGAGCGCATTCACGTTGCGACTTTGAAGGCCGGCTCGCACACAACACGCCACCACCCGTGTTTCAGCGGCTGAGCGTCAACCACGCACAGATGGTGGCGGTGAACGAAGAAACGCGTGGAGCAGAACGACGTCAGGGCTGCCTGATGAGCCTGGTTCCCTCTGTCCTGCATTTCGTGTTGCTCACTTGGTTGCGACGGCAGTGGCTCACGCGCGGCACTTGCCACCGCACAGACGCACCGACACGGACGGAGGCGGAATGCCAAAAATGGGAACCAGGGAGACGCAGCACCACTACTGAAATGGAGCAGTAAAGCGGCGGCGTTGGCGATGCGTCCCCCAGTAGCGCACCGCACTCCGACCTGAATCAGCACAGTGGCCACGGCAGACGTCCCCCACGCCTCGTCAAGAACGCTACTGGCGCGGAACATCACTAAAAAAATGCGCAGCAGTCGCGCAGCGAGATGCACAAGAGTGTTTTGCAAAAGCGCAAACGGTGGTGCGCAGATTGGCTTCAACGGGTCCGTCTTGCAGTTCAAGACATCAACATGCAACACAGCTGTCCGTGTGTAGAAGATGCTCGCGCTCTGAGTGTGCAGCCTGAAAACTGCCCACGCCGTCTGTCATGCATCGGATGCGCGGTGTGCATTTCGACGGACCGGTGCCTTCATCGTTGAGCTGTCACGCTCTCTTCCCTCGCGCTGCCATCGATGACGTATTACCCAAAGCCTCCGTACAAGGGGGTGGTGGTGTTCAGCCTCGCCGCCGCCGCACGTGTGCCTTTCAAATGCCGCTTGGTTGAGCCGTGCCCGTTTTGGGGTGTGTAAGAAAGAGGGCAAAGGATACTCAGGTGTTTCACCGTCACACCGCTTCCTCAGCTGCTTCAGTGTCCTTCCTGTTGGTGCGCGGCGGTCACGTGGACCTCCGTGTCGCATATCGGCACTGCTTTCGTCAGACGGTTGAACGGTGCGGTCTGTCGTGGCCGCTACGGTGATACAGGGAGACTGGGACCAGGTGGTGCACACTTGCAGGCTTCGATGTGCGCAGTGGCGGCGTTGCTTGCAGGCAAGAAGGGACATCGCTCTGCCGCCGCTTCTCTTCCCCATCGGCACCCCGTGGAGCAGCTTCGTTGTGCTGTGGTGTGCCCTCTGCTGCCTTCAGATGGCGACTCTCCTTCAAAGCCTACGGACCTTCTTCTCTGGTGGCTGTGTGTGTTTGCCACGGCGCCGCACGTCGAGGGCATGTCCCCGCCCTCTCAGCACGCAGCCGTCGTGGAGGGCACGTTGTCGGTGGGACGCGGATCTGCCAGCACACAACACGACAACCGCCTGAGCGCCGTGAGGGGAGCATCGTGGTAAAGAGAAAGGAGTCGCGGCTACTTGCAGGAAGCAGGTTGGCGTGCACAGGAGGTGAAGGCCGTGCTGTGACAGTGCGGGCAGCGTGTCATTGGAGTGGTGGAGGAAAAGGCGAGAGACGAGGCAAGAGTGAGGTCGGAGAGGGCAGAGCGGACCACCGCCAAGTGGGCAGGTGACGTGCAGGCAGCAACACCTCTATGCACAAGGACCGGTGGGAGTCCATCTACAAAGCCACCTTTGTCACTTCTGGAAAGGAGCATCGCCTGCGATGAGTGGCGTGACGTCGCTGGATAGCCGTGCGTGCTTCTCAAGAAAGGCGGTGACGCAGTGGCCCGCCTGCAGTGCAAAGCGTTCAAAGCCCGTCGGTGTTGGTCCCTTCTTTCTTTTCTTTTCTTCTGGTTGCGGCACGGTGGCGTGGAGAGGGAAGTAAGAGGATAGAAGTGAGCTGAGTGCCCCTGCGGGAGGCAAGGGGGAGCACGATGCTCTTAGACTGAACGGCTCGTCACAACTCCAGACACCGTGATGGAAGGTGTTCAGCAGAGGCGCTACTCTCAGCTGGATGCGGGTCAAGACTCCACCCCCTCGCAATTCCGACACACTTCCAGCTCCGCTCTTCTGTTTCTGAGGGCGAGGACTTCTCGCAGCCGAGGTGTTCTGAAAGGGTGTGTATCAGCTGAGAGCTTCTTGGACTTGTGTAAAGCGGTCGGTACAGGTGAATGGTGTGGAGAATGAACAAAACAACACAGAAAATGGCAGAAGGGGTGGGAAGAGACCGTCGTGGCGGAGATGCGCCTCGGGAGGGGTTTCCCGTCTGTGATGAGGTCGGAGAGTCTCGGACTCAGTGTAAGCGAAGAATGGTGATGAGGAACATAAAAAAGAGTCTTAGCTGAAAATGGCGAGTAAAAGACGCTGGCATACGAATGAAGGGAGTGCACAAAGAGGGAGAGGGAGAAAGAGCCGCCGCGTTGGGAAACAAGGTCCGCATGGGGACCACACAACAACACCGATACGGGACCTAAACGACACGGGGGGTGGTACGGACACAAGCACACACACACAAACATAAAAGCAAAACACCCACGCGCGAAGGCGTGGGAGCACAAGAGGAGGTGTCAGATCGTTCGATCAGACAAGGTGACAAGGAGAGGAGTGGATGCGGGAGACGTGAGAGTGGGTGGTGGTAATGGTGACGTGGTTGCAGATCCTGCCGCTCGCAGTTCCGCGGTGCTCAGCTGATCTTCTCCCCGCACCTCCGTGGCAGCACAAACAGTGTTAAACGCATCACGTCCGTTTCCGGGGAGGGGAGGCATCGAGTGTAGACAACACACGTGTAGCGAGGCTCGGGAGCTTGAGAAGTGAGCACGGACATCGCAGGGAAGTTGAAAGGGAAAAATAAAATGAAGGGCTAGAATAGGCAAAAGGGGTAGTTTTGAGTACAGCAAGGTACGTCCGCCGCATCACCGCGATGATGCAAAGCAAGCACCTCTACCATTGGTGTCCTGTACGCGCATCTCCGCGACACGGAGAGCGTTGCCGGCTGAGCAGCGGCCCCACAGAGACGCATCCCTGAAGAGGTGACGCTCGTTGCGCCTCAGAGCCAACCAAAAAAGGAAAAAAGAGGCCACGCTACACGTGCACAACACTTGGCAACAAAAGAGAATACCAACAAGAACAAATGCAACTCTGATCCCTCCGACGTCGCCAACAGAAGGAAATCGACAGGGAGGAGGGAGGCGCTGTGTGTGTGCGTGTTGAGAAGGGGGGAGGGACCAGGAATACAGCGTACGTGTCAACGAACACAAGGCGCATGACCAAAGGGAGGGGAGACACGAAGAGGCCCACGAAGGCGAGTCCAGGGCATGCAGTCCTGTGTCGAGTGTGTCCTTCAGGGGGAGAATGTGACAGTGGTGGAAAGAAACGAAGCGAGCCAGTCGCGTGGTCGGGTCCCCATCGACGGTCTTCGACCAGTCGAGTAACACGCAGTAGCCGTGCTTCAGAACGTCGAATCTGTGTATGTATCATTGTTGTCCCCGTGTGAAGCCAGCCAAAGAACGTGGCGCGGTGTTGATTAGTCGGGATAGGAATCGTACTCCCAGTTGGAATCAGAATCGACTTCGGACTCGTGCAGGATTTCACGAGGTATGCCCGTGGTGTCAGGCCGCGGCAAACCGACAATCCGGACTGTTCTCAACATCGGTGCTCCAGCCAGTGGTGCAAGGCTCGTCAGCTTTCTGCAGTAGCTCAGGTCCACTGATTCGAGACACGGGCACTCGTTCAGACCGTCAATGCTCTCCACGCCACTGTTTAGGGCATCTATCGTCCGAAGCGCGGGTGCCCCTGCCAGAGGCGCAAGGCTCGTCAGCCTGCTGCAGCTGCTCACGTCGACTGACTCGAGACACGGGCACTCGTTGAGACCGTCAATGCTCTTCACACCGCTGACATGGGCATCTATCGTCCGGAGCGCGGGTGCCCCTGCCAGCGGTGCAAGGCTCGTCAGCTCCATGCACCCGTCGACTTGGATTACTTCAAGCCGCCGGCACAGCTTCAGCCCACCGAGGTCATTCACTAGGGTACCGGACAGGTCAAGCGTCTCCCCTAACGGCGCTTCAGTGAGAGGTCCCACATTTAGCAGGAATGTATTCTCGCTCAGGTCCACGTGAACCAAGGAGGTGCAATGCGTCCACCCTTCAAGTTGTTCCATCGACGACTTATTTAGTGTGAGTCGCTGGAGCGTCTCCCTGCACGCGAAGTCTGCCACGTCCAGGACCTCGCCAGGGACGCCACGCATCGTCAGGGAGGTGAGTCGCGGGAACTGCTTGACGACGGTCAGGATGTGCCGCTTGCAGTCCCAAACGGAGAGAACGCGAAGGTTGGTCATCGTGGATTGTTGTAGACGGCGGAGAAAGCGGGTTTGCTGTCGAACTGCGATTTCCTCCAACCCGCTTCGTAGGATCTCTTCGACAGCAGCCACGTGCTCGTCTCCAAGGTCCAGTGTGATCGCCTTCCAGTGGGCTTGTACCTCCGGTGGGGCGTCATTCATGGTCTTCACACCTCTCGAACCACGTGCTTCGATGGGAAGAGGATACCGGGCAAACCACCACGCCGAGAGCTCCAGCGCTGTTGCTAGGTCGTAAGTGCTTCGCTTGGTGATCACGTCGTAGCGGAGCACACGACGGTCAAGGTTCATGCACAGTAAGCCGTTTTGCGGCTGGCTCTCTTTACACAGCGCCGCGCAAAGTCGCGCTTTAGGTGAAACTGCGGCGAGTGCGAGGCTCACTGGATCGGGCAAAAGGCTCATCACCTCTGCCACCGCGTCACCGTACCGGCAGGCTAGCAACTCAGAGCGGTGCGCGCCATTGGGCGTCTATGCACCTGTTTCGAGCAGCTCTTGGTGCTTCCTCTCCAGTTCGCGGAGAAGACGCTCCATCGCTGTCGTATAGAGATCGGAAGTTCAACTGCAAAGTGACAGGCCTGTCGGAAAAGCGGACGTGCAGCGCGATGACAGCCAGAGATGTGAGGGAAGCACAACGTGTGAAGTGTGCGGGAAGCGATGCGGAATTGTGGCTCTTTGGAGTTATGCTTGAGTGAAAAGCGATGCTGTGCTTCATTTGGACTGTAAGAGCGACGTGTGCAAGAGTTCATAAGAAGAGCGTGAGAACGTGAGGCACCGCAGCAGATACAAGGTACATTCTGCAGTAGATGAGTCTCTCTGGTGCATTTGACATCTCAGCCCGTTGTTGAGGTGAGGACGACAGCAACTACGTTGGCCGCGGCCCCATCCTGCGGTGCACCGTGTCATGTGTTCTTTCTTTCCTCCTTGAAGAGTATTGTGCAGAGCAAGTTCTTCGTCTGTGTTTATTGTCGCCACGCAGCGCCCCCTCAGGCAGTGCCCCCTCTGTCTCGCCTGCGAAATGGTGGAAGGCTTAAACTGGGAGCACCTGTGAAGTGATGCTCCGCCACGTCCAGCGGTCTCGTCGTGGGGGCCAACGGCGTCTCTGCGGCTCTCCCATGAAACTGACAAAACCTCCACCATTCGCATGAAGCGGAGTGCCGAAACATCTTCGGCTTTGAATTGATGGCCTTCACGCCATGATGGGCATCAAGGCACTTGCACGAAGCGCGTAGTCTGCTCCACAGCATGTCGTCTCCTTTGTCACTGCAGAGGCAAACCTGCACACTGTGAGCAACCTCAGCGTGTGCAAGAAGATCTCACTTACACAGAACGTCTCTTCAGAGGAGCTCGTGAAGGAAGGCGACACCTCTTCCAGGCAGGCTGCACAATTCCAAAGCGTAGTTGCCGCAGTAAATCGAGCCCTGTCGAAGGTGCCCAACGCTCCCCTGTGCAGTGTTTGCTGTGAAGAGGCCCCTGCGGCTTCAGCACTAGGGCGGTAACAGAGAACAGACAAAGAGAGCGTGTGGGGAGGGGCGTTGCCTGGGTGCTCTGGGACTGCCTTTACACACTACACGGCTGGTGTCCAACACGTCGTGAAAGAAGTGTCGACAGAATGAAACAAAGGAGAGAAAAGAAGACAACGATCGTCAACTCATTCAGACCGTAGCGAGCAGCACCGCGACGCGGCACACAGGCGCACGAGGCGAGTCAAGGTGCTCGAAACGACGGTGGGATCATGGCGGGTTCCACTGCGCGGCCCATGTCGCACGCCAGTGCCGCCAGCTGCAAAGCCGGCTAAAGTGCTGGAGCGTGTTGCCGTTGCGAGTGGACTGCCGCATGTCCGCCGTCGGGAGTGCGGGCCCGCGTGCGTCTCGGTGTTAGACACATGTGACCGAGAGGGTAGGCAGCAAACGATGAGGAGTAGAATCAACAGGAGGGGATACGACCACGCGAGTGCGGTGGGCTACCGATGTGCATTCGGCTGTGGGCACAGTGCGCTGTGGGAGCTGTCAGCTGTGGTTGTGTTTGCGTGCAGGCGTGTGTCGGGAAAGGAGGGCTGACTTGAAGTCGCAGCGTCACGTGGACAGCCTGGAGGCGGGGAGCGGGAGGACACTGCGAAGCGAGCAGCGGTGGGAGCGGCTAAAAGAGAAGACGCCGTAGTGCACGCGGTGCTGCAGTGTGGCATGGACCGGTGGGGCGTTTGTGAGGGGGGAGGGGGGAGGGGGGAGGGGCAGCGGCAGCCATGCTGAAGATGCCACTGTGCTGTGCCGGATCGCTGGCACGTGCACATCGATAGGCTGCGTGCGTTGTGCAGGGGCTCAAAGTAAAAGACGATCGGCTGCCACCTAGCAGTCGGCTCTTGCTTCTCCCCTCCCTCGAGGACGGTGGACGGGGCAAGCACGAATCCGGAGTCCCCTGCTCGGGGGGCGTCGTCTAGCGACTCGCAGTGCCCCGCCTCCCCGCACGTTGCACTTCCTTACTGTCGCTACTGGCAGCGGCTTCGTCGTTTCGGTGCGGCGTGACGGCCCTCCGCCTCGTCATGATGCCGGGTGGTGCGCTGTGCATCCCTCGTGTGGCGGCGGCACTTCGGACGGCGACGAAGAAGTAGCCCTGTGCGAGGCGCCGATGTCGACAGCGTCAGCACCGTAGTGGGACACTACTCGGTGTCGCCGCGTAGAGCGTACCGAGATGTCCTACGTGAGAGGTCGATGGGCAGCAGCACGGCTCGATAGCGTACACCCCGGTACGCAACGCCGCGTACACGCGCGTCTTGCGGGACACTGCAGGCACGGCGAGGCGCGGTTCACGGACAGCAGAGTTTATCACCTGTGCCAGGGCATCACCGGACAAGCATTCAAGAAGCCGTGCGCCCCTTTCGTATTCACGCAAGTACGTTGCGTCGTTGAGAAGTTCCTGGTGCGCGTGTTGGAGGGTGTGAAAGACAGCGCTCATCGTGGGAGGGGGAGTGCTGGAGAACAGCCTTCAGGGTGTGTGAGGGGTGCGGGGGCGGGAGCTGTTCGGTGGCAGCACCCTGCTTCACAGTAAACACAAGGGAGAAAAAAAAAGATTTGGAATGCCTTTAAGTTGGTGTTGCAGCAATGGCTGTTGGAGCTGACATGGCGGCTGCGTGGCACGGAGGAAAGAAGACACGACGGGGGGGAGGAGACGGGCAACACAAGTCTGAGCGGCACACTCAGCAGTGAAGACCCACGAAGCGTGAAGAGTGGCGGAGCATCAGCGTTAGGAAGGGGAAGCGGGGCTGTTGGCCAAGGCCCATGGAGTGGAGAGCATTACGACGTGTCCGCGACGACGGCATAACGCGCATTCATCGTGGACACGAGCCAATGCCCCAGTGCTGTCCACACGCCGCGCCGCGCTCGCAACACGCAGGTGGGCCGGCAGATGCGCAAACTTGTTGCCTGTGTGTGTGTGTGTGTGTGTGTGTGTGTGTGTGTGTCCGTGACTCTCAACAATAAAGAAGTGCATATCACGCAAACAAGAAAAAAAAACAAAAAAGGTTTTTTTCGCGTTCGCTGTTCGAACTTTAATTGACATGCACCACCAAACACACACACACTCTCACAAAAGACACAGAAAAGGGAAGAAAGACGGGATGGGTGGGGAGGGAATGGGAGGCGTGACATCCACCCACGTGGTCGGCGCTATGTGTTCCACCGCGCCTTTTGTACGCGGGTGGCAAATACAAGGGTCCGACGTCGTTGCCATACGCGAGGCAGCTCACGAGTCCGGAGGGAGGGGTTGAAGCAGACCTACTCGCGCACGCGCAGCCCGCACACCGGTACAGCGGACCTGCGCCGCAGCAATACCGGGTACGCTGCAGCACTTCAGCACGCAGCGACGCAGACGCGAGACGAAGTGAGGCGGTATCGGAAAGTCCGTCACCGCAGCCGCTTGAAGCCGCTTAGGCCGTCCCGCACGCCTCTCGTGGTAGAGAGGGGCAAGGGGAGGGGGGATAGGGGCCGGGCTCCATGCACAATGACGAGTGGCAGCGGGGGACGGGGGGGGAGGCGGACTACAGGGGACGGGGCGTCTAGGAGAGGTCAGAAAAAAAAATGGCAGCAAAGGAAGAGGTGGAGGAACAGAGAAAGGAAGTGGGAGGGGAGGGGAGGGGAGGGAGAAAAGGGGGAGGGGGGAAGGGGGGAGAGTCCCTCAGCTTGCAGACAAGGAGGAAAGCAATGGGCAGACACAACGCATAGCTGAACCACATACTGGCGATGGAGCCGCGTGGAGCAGCGTAGCGGTCCATGGCGCAAGGGAGGGGGCCGCGACAAAGCCCGCCTTCACGACTGCGCCACCACTCGGCAATCGCCGACACGAACCGGCGAGTGCATCCCCGAAGGGCGGCACACACCCTGCGCTCGTGTACGCCAGCAATGAGTCCGGCACACACAGAGGAGCGGGACAGAGCGAAACGCCTAGCCTGAACAGGAACACAACCCGCAACACCTGCGCGGAGGCACAGAGTACGTGGCTTACCGTGGCGCACTCAGTGACGGTAGCATTGGAGGGGAGCGCATGTGTACTGGGGGCTCTCTCGTGTAGACCTCAACGGGCTGTGGCGCACCCTACTTTGACATCCCCATCATCTGCTGCTCCATCATCTGCGGGGGCATCATCTGCTGCTGCATCATCTGTGGGGGCATCATCTGCTGCTGCATCATCTGGGGCGGCATGCCCATCGTCATGTTCCCCGCGTCTGGCAGCGGACCGGCGGCCATGTTGGCCCGAGAATGAATCCGCCTGTACTGCGAACTCGCCCTCGACATCATGTCGTCAGGGCTCCGCCACGGCTCCACGTCGTCATCGCAGCCGCGGACACTGGTGTAGCGGATACTGCCGTTCTTGCCCAGCGCGCCGTCGCGGAAGGAGCGATTGCCGAGATCGTCCATGCCGATGCGATGCGAGTCGCCACGCACCATGCTCCCCCTCCGCGACAGAGTGGCGGTGGACTGTGCAGCCGCCACACCAGGCGACCCCGCAAGGCAGGAGCACCCACCGCAACACACCAGGCTGACGATGACCGCGATGACAACAATCAGAGCGACACCAACCCCGACGGAGAGCCCGACCACCAAGGGCACGTTCACGCTGCTGCTCCCGTCTGACGGCTTAGCAGTGGTTGGTGTGCTCTGCTCAATGGCGCAAATAGCAAAGTACTGTCCGTAGGGCAGGGACTCGTAGCTGTAGGCGGAGCTGTCGGTGTCGGACCAGTAAGGCGCTCCGTTGTTGTCCCGAAGGACCGCGCTGTAACGCTGCATCTTATCGCAGGGGCAGCGACTGCCGCTGGAGTCCAAACCCCAGTAGTTTCTCACTACCGTGCTCATCAAGCCGGCGCCAGGCAAAGCAGTGGTGTTGCCGCGGTTGCCCCTGAAGAAGGAGACAGCGTTGTCGGCACCGGTGTACCGCCCCTGGTCCCAGTACCAGATGCACTCGAGCGACGCTGCCTCTGTCGTACACTCCGAAGACAGCATCGTGGAGCCGCCCATGTAACTGAAGGTGGTCGCGAAACCCGCGTCGTTCAGTGCGCTCCACGCGGCTGTGTATACCGCGTTTGTTACCATGGGCACGAGCGCCCCACCAGCCGACGAACAATAAGAGACCTGCGCATCCCGCGCCGTGGAAGTCGGTGTGGACGCGACGGTGATCGTCACCTCATCTGCGCCGTACGCCGGTGCTGCGGCAGAAACGGACGTGACGGCCAGAGCGAGCAGCAGCCCGCACAGCGGCAGCAGCAGACGTGACAATGGCATGATGGGCGCGCAGCGGGTGGAGCGGACGGGGGTGTGGGTGGGAGGAGTTGCCAAGAGTCACGCACAGAGAGACTGGTGCCAGGCTGGAGTGTGAGGGAAGAGGCTGAAGAGTCAAAGCACACGAAGGAAAAGAGAAAAATGTAACCGAGAGAGGCGCACCTGAAATCCACGTGCAGCAAAGAAAAGAAAAAGAAAAGAGAAGATATGAATAGGTCACCGTGGACGGCGGACGCGAGCAGTCTCCGAGTGCACACACAAAATACCACAGGAAACGGATGGATGTGCAGGTGCGGGAGGGCGGCTCCGTCAGCAGCTCAGCGTGGTGGACACCAAGGCAGAAAAAAACAATGAGATCAAGCGAGAAGCGCGAATGCAAGGGCAGCGGAGACTGTGTTCGGCCAAAGCACAAACACGTAACGATGGCGTGGCCGGAGCGCGAGTCGGACGAGAAACGTGAGAGGCGGCGGCTTCCGTTAGCGTGCAGGAAGAGATGAGGGACGGGGGGCTTGACGGTGAAGGGCAGGGGGGAAGACGGAAGGCGAAGGCTCGGCGGGCTGTGAAGGGGCGTGTGTGGGTGAAGAGGGCAGATGTGCGTAGTCGTGAGCGTGGGGGGTGGGGGCGGAAGAGATCGGTTGTGTCGTTGTTAAGTGCGACAGCAGCTGCACGTGTGAGTGTGTGGTGGGGGGGGAGGGGGGGACGGGGCGCGGGTGCGGTAAGGCGCGGTGACAGAGCACAAGCGGGGGGAGAAGGCGGAGGTGCGAGACGGTGGAGGCGGGGGACGAGAGGGGGGCACAGCATGGACGCGCAGAAAGGCGAGCACGTCGTCGCGCCTTGCCGATGCGCAGGCGGGAAGGCAGGGGGAGAGGGTGCACGGCGCACGTCACGCACAGCCGTGCACCTCGCCTCAAGCACTCCTAGCTTCGGAGCTGCCAGCGAGCGGGGTAAGAGCTGTGCGCTCGGTGCTCGGCAGGTCAGCCTCTCCTAGGAGAGGGACAGGTGTTGAGGTGGTCGATGCTCTGCACCCGGGGTGGCTGCCGCGTCGAACGCGTGAAGCTTCGGCGTTGCCGTGAGGTCTGCAGCGCTCTTCAGCTGCCGATTTCCACACACGGCAGTCGTAGGCACGTGCCGAGGCCGTCAATATTGGTGCGCACAGCGAGTGCGCCAAGACGCGCGACAACCGCCCGGCGTCGCTGTCGCCCACACCGCCGGCAGCGCCGCATCGCCCTTCACCCTCACCAGTGGCTCACACTGTGCCAGTCACCACGCCAGCACCTCCATGATCCGTGCGGGGGAAGGGGCGGGGGGTACATGGTGGTCAGAGAAGCACGCAGCACCCACCGCAACACCTTGTTGTCAACCTCCATCGTGGTCCTCGTGAGTTCGGTGCGGTCGTTGATGAGGGTCACCATGGCGTACCCACGCACGTTGTTGTGCGCCGCTGCTACGGTGCTGAGGGAGGCGACATGTACATGGCGCCCGGATGCATACAGCTCGCAGGCACCGCTGTTCCAGAGCGCCTGATGCCTGAGTAGCAGGTTATGAATGACAAACTTATTGGTGTGCGTGGAAGAGCTGCTTGTATGTGCTGCGTCGGGCGCTGCGCAAGAGCGGGAGAGGGGACATGCATAACAATGCGAATTGCGCTGGTGTCGTTTTCGGATGGGAGGGGGGTGCGGACACCTTCAAAGCACGAGTGTGTTGGCAGGCAGGCAGGTAGCTGAGGGAAGAATTGGGAGGGGGGGACGACGGCGGAAGAACACAAAAGGGTGGTGGAGAAGGGAATCGGTTTAGCAAAAAGAAAAACACCGACGGGAGCCTGCCCGCCTTGATGTGCGAGACGGGACTGCACGAGCTCCGTCCCGTGCACCGTGCTACTTGGATGTCTTTGTTCTTGGTCCGTTGATGCGAGCTGAGGGTATCAGCTGAAGCCTTTTTTCTTTTTGTCAAGTCGAAGGGAAGGAGATTGTTGTTGTTGCTGTTTTAGCACAGCGGATAAGAGCAGCCTCACGTCGTGTCAAGCAAACCGGAGCGCTGGCTTTTTGAAAAGAAAAAAAGCCAACGCGAGGCATCGTGCATCCGCATCGCTGCTCAGGGGGTCCCTCTGCTCCGCGTGGAGGCAACAACGACAGGAGAGGTGCAATGAGGCTGCAGGTAATGGCAACGACCCATCACAAGCGACCCAGCTCCTGTCACTTGGTGGGGCAGGGAAAATGGCAAAGGGCGAGGGGAGGGAGGGACCAACACTGCGACACAGACACACACACACATACACCTACACATACACACATATACATACACGCAGACAGACGCTCGTGTCAACGCAAAGAAGATAATTGACGTCATGCAGAGAAAAAGCAGAGGAGAACCTGTGACGGTCGATCACGGATGGAAACAAGAGAATCAACAACAACAACAGCAGCAACTAATGAAGAAATGACACCCGACATAAGCATGTGGCGCATGGAAGCAGTCAACGTGCGGCGTATTCGCTCGAGGACAACGCACAGAGGAAAGGAAAAAAAAAAAAGCAGCGTTGCGCGCCGAGGGGGAAGGGGGGGGGAGTGCGGTGGAGAGCCAGAAGTGCCGTGTGCCCTCCCGCCCACTCCTTCCCCCCCCCCTCCCTTTTGCCCCGCGTGCAGCCCCGCGTGCAGGACTTAAGGCACGGGTCAAGCAGACATCGGCGCGGAAGACACCACCGCACGCGGCAGGCCAAGTGGATCCTTGTGGGCTACAGGGAGGAAAGGGGGGTGGTGGCACTTTCCGCTGACGGAGCTAGGGCACGTGCAAGACACCCAAACACACACAAGCACACCGCTAAGATAAAGACGAGCAGCGAGGGCGGTCCTCACAACATTGACCAAAGACAACCCACGTGGTAGCAAAGAGAAGGTCGATTCCGTGGAAGAAGCCGTCGCAAGTTGCATGCGTCTGTTAGCAGCAAATGGGAAGAGTGGTGCTATAACGCACACACACGCACACACACACACAGTCACTCCAGCACGCGTCGAGGCTTCGCTTGAAGCGCTACAGCCGTGCAACACGTGGGACAGGGAAAAAGAGAAAACAAAACAAAAAAGAAGCGATTCAACATGTGAAGGAGCCCCGCCCCCCTCCCCCGCCCCATAGGGAGCAGGAGGAGGAAGAGGGCGGCAAAAAATGAACATCGGTGCGTGAAGCAGGCACAGAGCGAAGGAACGGCCGGGAGGGTGCGACCGCTCGCCCCATCGCCCCCTTCCACTCCCCCCCCCCCCCCCCACCACCACCACCACACACACAGAGCAGAACTGTTCAGCAACTGCTGACAGAGAAAGAGGGAGGGGGGGGAATTAAATAAGGAAAAGAGAGAGAGACAACGCATGCAGGCACGACAAGCCCCATAAAAACGTGTGGGAGGTTCGAGCACGTGCAGAGGCGGGGGAGATCTCCGTTACCTTGTCACCGCCCCTGCCTCACAACAGATACCAAGGGAAGGCGAATTCATGCCACGGCGCACCGACCCTCACCACCACGCGCTGCGCAAGAGTGTCATGGCCGGGAACCTTGTTCGAGGAGAGAAGAACCTTGCTCAGGCGCGGCGCACCGGCAAGTGGCGCCACACTCTGCAGCCGCTCGCACTCGCAGAGTTCGATGCTCTCCAGGGCGGGACACTTGTCAAGTCCCTCGACAGTCTCCACGCCACTCTTGGACGCACAAATAAACGCAAGCGCTGGTGCTCCTGCCAGCGACGCCAGGCTACGCAGCTGCGCGCAGAGCCGAACATCGATGGTCTCGAGGGCCGGGCACACATCCAAGCCGCTGATGCTGCTCACCGCGCTGCAAGTTGCACGGATCGTGCGCAGTCGCGGCGCGCCGGCGAGAGGTGCGAGGCTGTGCAGGTTCCTGCAGCCTCGCACGTCGACGACTTCCAGCAGGGGGCACGCGCCGAGCCCGTCGAGCTCCCCCACCCCGCTGTACCGGGCGTCGATGAGGCGCAGCACCGGCGCCCCGGCAAGCTGTGCGAGGCTCGTGAGGTGCATGCAGACGTTGAACTCCACCGTCTCGAGCTGCCCGCAGCGGCAGAGGCCGTCAATGTCGCCCACGCCGCTCTCCGACGCCAAGAGTGTGCGCAGTGCTGGTGCCGCGGCCAATGGGGCCAGGCTGTGCAGGTCCAAGCACCCGTACACGTTCAGGTGCACCAGCGACGTGCAGCGCTCGAAGCCGGTGAGCTGCTCAATGTGAGCTCCGTTAATGCTGACACTGTGCAGACTCGCCGCACAGGCAAGCTCGCGCAGGTGCAGCGTCGTGAAGCGGCCGCCGCGCACGAGGAGTGAGGCCAGCCATGGCACGCCGCTGACGAACTGCAGCGTCGCCTCACTGCACCCGTCCACAGAAAGCGTATGCAGGCGCTCCATGTTGGCCGGCTGCACCGCGTGGAAGAGGTCGTCCAGGTCGTTCACCGACACCTCCTCCAGCAGGTGCACCGCGGCAGGCGGCAGTTCGGGGGCGGCGTCGTACGGATGCTGCAGCGTGATGGCGCGCAACTTGGCCAAAATATCAGGGCCGGCATCAGCGACCGCCTGCAGCGCCGCCTCGCCGCGGGTCCGCAGGGTGAGGTTGCAGCGGGCGAGCCACCAGGCCGACAACTCCAGGGTCCGGAGCGGGTCGAGTGGGGTGGAGCGGCTGCGCAGGAAAAAGCGGAGAACGTCAGAGGAAGTGTCGATGGGCAGCAGCACCTTGGTGCCCTCGTAGTCCCCGCTTACCACCGTCGCGTAGAGGCGGGCCTTGGGCGAGAGCGCGGCCGGGGTGTTAGTGCCCAGGATGGAGCCGTAGCTCAGCACCTGCGCCAGGGCATCCGCGCGTAGGGCCGCGAGGAGCTGCACGCCCTTAAAAGAGCTTGCCCTATACGACTCATCGCGCTGAAGGTGACTGTGGTGGTGCTGCAACGTGTTGATGAGGTGTTCCATCACTCCCTGTTCCAGCTTTAGAGGTGGGTGCGTCGGTGGGGGGGAGGGAGGGAGGGGGGGAGGGGGTGGAGAATCCGCGGTGGGGTGTCGGGGGGGTGGGGGAGTTAAAACGACGCCGCGCAGGCTGCGACTTCCTCGTGACTGCACATCCGTGTCCGCCATGTGCGTCGACAGTACAGTCGAGGTGTGTCGCGGAGCAGATGGGTGAGAGACAGGGGAGGGGAGAGACAGAAAGGGGGGGGATGGAGGGAGAAAGGTAGAGAAGGTGGAAGGGAAGTGGCAAAAGAAGATGCGTCCGCATGGGTTGCTGCCTTGGCTCGATGGAGGTCACTGGTGTCAGGCAGAGCCGCTGCGAGGAGGGGAGGGGAGGGGAAGGGGAAGCAGTGAAAACAAAAAAAGGCGCCGTTGATGCACTCCGTGGACGAGAGCGTCCCTGCGGCAGAGAAGTGCTGTCAGCGTACTGCAGCACGTAGCCTGGAACACACGTGGCGCAGCCTCCGGTCGGTGCACAGTGCTCGCATTTGGCGATCGTGCACGAGGTGCATCCTGTGGCTGTGTCGTGGAGGCCGGCTTTGCGGGCGGTGCACGTGTGAGCCACGGGGCGCGGCCCCGACTGGCGCCGAGACTAGCCAGCACACTTAAAACGGAGCACCTCGCATGCGGGGTGAACGGACCTTCAGGCCGCTCTTTCCTTTGTTTCTTCAAGGCAAGTTGTGTCCCTTGTGCGAGCACCGGGACATGATCGTTGTTTGCTGTTGTGAGTGAAAGCGCCCCAAAGTGGCGTGGCATAGTGCGCAGGAAAGAAATCGATGATAAAAGGGACACCACAGAGAATGAAGCAAGCTAACGACGAAGGGACGATGAGCGACAGAATAGTACTTGGTCGATATTCAAGCGCCGCAGTAGCGCCTCAGAGAGCTTGAAGATCCGAAAACAAAGAAAAGAAGATAGAGAGAGGGAGTGCGAAGGGCCTCGAGAGAAGCACACCACCCCGCGTTTCAATGGTGCCGCCTTGGCTGAAGTCCTGCTCCTCACGAAGCGCAAGAACACAGGACACCTGAAGAGTCCAGTGTACGAAAGGGAAGCGGTCACGACCGAACGGTTGAAGCTGCATGTTCGAGGGGGCACGCGGTCGTGTGCAAACGATGAAGATGCTTCGGCTCCTGCTGAGGACTGATGACTCTGCTCGTAGGGGAACGCTCCACCGCAAAAGACAAGGCCAGCGAGAGCGACGCGTAACGCGCGTCACACGTGCGCACGGATCAGCGGTGACACCACGTCAGTTCGCAAACGCATTGAGGTATGCGCACATGCACACAACGCCACAGAGTAGGGCTCATCAAAAAAAAAAGGGGAAAAAGAAAAGAGTGCATCACACACAGCTGCCCTCAGTCATGCACGAAGAGCTTCATTTTCGGCGTCTCTAGTGGGGTGTGTGCAAGGTCGAGGTTGACGCAGCCAGAAACCTCGAGCACCTCCAAAGACGCCGCACTCGCATGCAGAGCATCGAGACTGGCGATGCGGGTGTGGCTCAGCTTCACCTCTGTCAAATTCTCCGCACGCGCGAGTGCTGAGATGTCTGCAAGGTTGATGCAGCCGCTCGCGTCGACAAAACTCAGCACCGCTGCACTCTCTCCGAGAGCGTGCAGATCAGTCACCAAGGTATTCCGAAGCGCCACCCGCCGCAGACGCGTTGAGGATGCGAGGGCACTGATGTCGTGCAGATTGATGCAGCCGCTGAAATCCACATCCTCCACGTGCCGCGTGACGTCAGACAGCATATGCAACGTGCTGATACGCAGCTTGCACATGTGTACCTGTTTCAGCGCGGTGGCTGCGCGCAGCGGGGTCAGGTCTCGAAGCTGCGTGCAGCCGCTGAGGTTGATAGACTCGAGGGTGCGCGAGAAGGCCCGCACGGTGTCGATAGAGTCGATTGTCGTGCCTGTCAGGTTCGCAAGGCGCAGCTGCACGGCACCATTGAGGACAGAGATGTCCGTGATGCCCTTGCAGTGGGTGATCTCAAGCACCGCTAGAGAAGTCGCGGTAGCCTTCAGCGCCTCGATGCTGCGGACACCCGTTCCCCACACGAAGACCTCCTTCAACCGAGTCGCGGAGGCGATCGGCGAAAGATCTGAAATGCTGCTGCAATTTCCGAGCGCCAGCACCTCGAGGCACGGTGCGGTGGCTCGCAGGGGGTCCAGACTGTTCACGGCAGTCCGCGTGAGCAACACTTGCCGCAGCTTTGTGGCGGCGGAAAGAGGCGAAAGGTCAGCGACGTGAGTACAGTGAGCCAGCTCCAACACTTCCAGCGTGCCGGCGCTGGTCCGCAGTGCTTCAATGCTGGCAATGGCCGTGTTGCTCATTCGCACCTCTCGCAGCTTGGCTGCGTTGGCAAGAGGTGAGATGTCAACCACACGGCTGCAGTTGCTAATCTCCAGCACCTCCAGCGTCGGTGCGCTGAACCGGAGCGCCGCGATGTCGCCGATATTGGTGCCCCATAAGTAGACGAGCCGCAAGTGTGTGGCGGTGAGCAGCGGTGCAATGTCCGAGACGCGGGAGCAGCCCCCAAGCGCCACCACCTCCAGAGAGTGCGCCGATGGCAGTAGGGCCTGCACGGAGCTGATGCCCGTGTTCGTCAGGTACACCTCCCGCAATTGCTTGGCGTGGGCGAGGGCGGAGACGTCGTCGAGGTGCAAGCAGCCGCCAAGGAACACGCACTGCAGCGACGACAGACTGGAGCGTAGCGGCTCGATGGAGCGTACGTTGGTGCTTTCAAGGCGGATCTCGCGGAGCTGCGCGCAGCTGCGCAGCGGGGATAGATCGGAGAGGCTGCACTTGTCCGCGCAAACCACCTGCATGCTGGACGCACTCGCTTCCAAGGACGCCAGGCTTTTCACTCCGGTGGACTGCACCTCAATGTGAAGGAGGTGCGAAGCGGCGGAGATTGGCGAGAGGTCGGTGAGCTCGCTCAAATGGCCGAGACGAAGCACCTGCAGCGCCGCGGCGCTCGGACGCAGTGCCTCTAAGCTACTCACACGTGTTCCGCTGAGGTCCACGTCGCGGATCCGGGTCGCCGCCGAGAGTTCGGCGATGGAGCCGATGCCCCGGCACCTGTTCACCCGCACCACCTCAAGCGTGGCAGCGATGGACTGCAGTGGCGCGAGGTCCACAATTTGGGTTCCGCCGCAGTACAGCTCACGGAGCAAAACAGCCCCTGAAAGGCACTTGATACTTTGCAGACCGGTGCAGTCCTCCACATCGACCACCGTCAGAGTAGCCATGCTGGCGCTCAGTGGTGTCAGGTCAGTGACTCCTGTGCCCCGAAAGCGAACCTCGGTGAGCTGCGTCATGCCGGAGAGCGGGGCAAGGCTTGCTAGGTTGCTGCAATTCTCTGCTGCAACTACACGCAAGGAAGCAGTACACAAAGCCAAGCAATCGAGGGTGCTGATGCCCGATCGCCCGAAAAATGCCTGTTCCAAGGTTTGTGACTTCGACAGTGTCGGGACGAGACTCAGCTTGCTGCAGCCCTCCAGTGACAGCTTGACAAGCTTTCCTAAGCAGGCCAGATCTGAAACGTCCGCGAGATCGGTGCAGTCACGGAGCTCCACCGTTGCAAGAAGCGGGCAGTTGCCCACGCCGGCGACGCTGCGGAGGTCGCTCTGCCGTACGACAAGCTCGCGTAGCTCGGGGGCGTCGCTGAGCGGCGGCAGCCACTTGAGTTCGCGGCAGCCCTGCAAGTGAAGCACGCGCAGCTGCGGAAAGCCACCCAGCTTTGACGCGTCCGCAAGTGACAGAGTGGTGCAGAGGAGGACGCGGACGGGAGGTCTGTTGGAGAAGGCGCTGAGCTGGACAGGGGAATGGCAGTAGAAGACTTCGTCGGCGCTGGCGCGCTGATTCTCGGTGTCAGACCCGTATTTTGCTTCGTACTGCTGGATGCACTGCAAATCTGCGAGAGCAGCAGTAAGGTTGACGTGGAGGCGCATCGTATCAAGATGGCCGACGACGACCTCGCGAGCTGTCTCCACCGCCGTGCTTCCGCGTACCTGACGCAGCTGCTCGAGAGATTCGGCGATTAGGGAGTCTTGAACGGCGTTGCGGATGCGGCAGCTGAACTCTGTGTCAGTAAGCCACTCGCTTTCCTTGCGGCATAGTGGGCACCGCGTCTCACACATGAACGAACACCGAAGACAGACGTAGTGGCCACAGCGGGGGTTGCGCACCGCGGGGACCATGGGCTTGGTGCACACACAGCAATTGAAGTCGTCATCCACAATGACGTCGCCGCGCGTGAGTACTGGCAATGGTGCGGTGGCCATGGGGCTCAGCTGCACGGACAATTGAATCTGGCTTGGGTGTTGCGCCTGGTGTGGAAAAAAAAAAAACAGAAAGTGGAAAGACTGACGAATGAGCTACGGCAGCAATTGGCGCATTGCACGAGTGGCAGAATTGTGAGCGACGCGGTTGTGTGTGTGCATGTGGTTGAGGAACGAGAGGTGAATGAGGAGCAGAAATGATGGCGGTAGAGGACAAAACGGTGCAGCACCAGGTAGCTTGGCACGACAATTTCTTGTCGTTGAAAGACACAGAGGAGAGGAGGGACAAAGTGCGCCTCTTTCCTCGTCAGGCACGACATCCTTGAGCGTTTGAAGTGTGCGGGTTGTCTGGTGGGGTCTCGCCTGACCCGCTTGGGCCAGTGGCACTGGCGTCCGTTTCAGGCTTGTTTCGCTTTCGGTGGCTGGTAGCCTTTCTTGATGAGCGAAGCTCGCTCGAGCAAGCAAGAGCGCGATGGGGAACTGATGTCTGCTTATGGCTCGCAAAGGGGGGGGGCTGTTGAAAGTGTGTTTCGCTTGGCAGCCGCTGGCGACACCGACGCCGCCGCACCCCATCCTTCCTCATGTCCCCCCCCCCCCCCTCCCTCTCCTCGCCTCCACAACTACCCGCAGCTGCGGCTCCACCGCGCCCTGCGCTACTGATCGTTTCACTGCCCGTGTTCTCGCCTGGGACCTACGGCACACTCCAGAGCACAGATCTATTCCTCAAGTGGAAAAAAAAAAAACGAAAGAGAGGCATTCTCGTCGCCCCGCCACTCACAGCAAGTCAGGCGAAAGAGCGGCACGCGCTGTGAGACGGTACCAATGGGAAGAACAAAGGACCGATGAAGCCTCCGCAGCGCCACACAAACCGGATGCCGTACGAGCGCCTGCATCCTCTTGATGAGCAGCTGCCCCTCCACGTTCCTCAGCCTGCTCTGCCCATCTTCCGTTTCCTCGATCCGTCGTACAGTTGTGCCGCTGCACGCCATTCCCCATCCACAAACCGTCAGCATTCATCCACCAACAGCATCGTTTGGATACGCCCACCATGGCGACACCGCCAGGCGACAAAAAGCACCTCGCACCGATACTGGAGTTTCTCCGCTTCGCGGTTGATTCGGACAGCAGCCACGCTACGCGCTTTCCAAAGCGCATCAATGGCGTCGCCGATCTGATGCACGAAACCGCCGACTCTGGAGTTGACAGCGACTCCGTCTCCCTTCCGCACGAGTTGCGGTACGAGGTGGTCGAGACGAGCAGCGACGACAAGTCGCCATCTCCGTCTCGCGACGATGCCCCTGTCCCTGCAAGCGCCGAGAGCTACGCAAGAGAAACCGGTCAGATGACGGCGACGTTGCGGAACCGCTCTTGGGTAGCAATGCGCCCATCGACTGTGAGCTCGACGTCTCGGCAACCGGGAAGGGGATGCGTGACGTCCAAGTACTTTGACTTCTCCCTGCTTGACCTCGGCGTGGCACCCATAGTCTCGCATGCCGCTACGGAGATGACCAAGGAGCTGGCCAAGCAGGTCAAGGGGAAGCGATGCTGCTACATTACGCCAGGAACCTCCGCTGTGGTGACAGGTGATGTCATCGATGTGGACCTGCCTTCTGACGCCTTGCACGTTTCTCCTGATCGGGGAATGATGGCGGGCTTGGAGTGGGGTGCACTTCAAGCGCGTCTTTCAGGTCCCGGTTAACATTGCTGCGGTGCGCCAAGCCGCTGCGGCACGCATTCAGTGCATCATCGAAGCAGCGCGGCGCGGTGAAAGAACACCGCGGTTGTCGCCGGTGCCGCTGGCGGTGATGCCAGACGAAGCGCCTCCACAGCTGCCGACCCTCAACGAACCCCAACAGTGAGTATATATGTTGAATGTGTGTTGCACTTTTAGTTTTGCTTCCTCGGTGAACACGTTGTTTACATCGTGGACACCACGGGAAGAGCACTCGGGTCCTTTACTCCTCTTTTCCTTCACGTTTCGCGAACCTCCCTCTCGCAATCTGGCGCCTCGCACCATCTGCACGAACGACTATCTACCCACCCCTACTTTTCTTTCGCACCCTGCTCCCGAGCGCACACGACAGGTGCTGAATGAGCGGGCTGGACTTTTCTTCTTCCCTTACTGACTACGAATGCCCCAACGTTGCGTTTTTTTTTTCTCTCCTCCGCCGTGGGCAGTGTAGTGCTGTTTTTTTTTTTTTTGCGCCGGTGCTTTTTAAAGGGCTACATCAGAATAAGAAGCAGGAAAGGAAAGAAAGCCATGACGAGGTGATCGAGGGATCGGCTTGGCCCGGTGCCAGTGCCGTCAACCGCGGAGGTCGTAAGAGGCACTCCCAAAAGGGCGTGGGAGCTTCAGTTTTTTTTTGTAATTATTACTTCAACTCCATCTCCTCGGTTCGGAAGCCGCGTTTTTTATTTTCTCAACGAGCTTTGCTCTTGCTTCTATCTCTAACTGTCCCCTCTTTCCTCTTGTGCTGTGGGTGGCGCTTGTTACACAGCTTTCCATCACAAAGCCCTTTGCACGCCTTCATACCTGCTTGCCATTCGGGCAACACTCATTTCCAAAGCCCACATACACATCAGCATACACTCGCAGACCCAGGTCTCCCTCAGTCCTCTCGTTCGTACACCCGCACGTCACCTGAGTGCGTTACCACTAGAGGAAGCCATACAAAGCCTGTCAGATGAAGCCCGTCGTTGTGGACCCGCCGTACCACGCTCTCTTGTTAGAGGGAGTCAATCCTGCTGCGAAGGAGTTGCTGGAGTCGAAGGGATGTTTGGTAGAAGCCGTGCCGAGCGCGCTTTCCACGGAGGAGCTCCTTGAGAAGATCAAGGACGTGCACTTCCTCGGGATTCGCAGCAAGACGCAGGTGACCGCGGAAGTTCTTGAGGCGGCCCCGAAGCTCCTGGCCATCGGCTGCTTTTGCATCGGAACGAACCAGGTCGACCTGGACTACGCGAACCAGCGCGGCGTTGTTGTGTTCAACTCCCCGTTCGCGAACACTCGCAGCGTGGCCGAGCTCGTCATTGGAGAAATCATTTCTCTGTCACGGAAGATCACGCAGCGCAGCAAGGAGGTGCACCGTGGGGTGTGGAACAAAACACACATTGGCTGCTACGAGGTGCGCGGCAAGACGCTTGGCATTATCGGCTACGGCCACATCGGCTCGCAGGTCGGCGTGCTGGCGGAGTCTCTCGGCATGAACGTCATTTTCTACGACGTGGTGCCGACGTTGGTGCTGGGCAACGCAACGAAGTTCACGCACGTCAATGACTTGCTCACCGTGTCGGACTTTGTAACCATTCATGTGCCAGAGACGGACATAACAAAGAACATGATCGGTGAAGAGCAGATCCAGCTCATGAAGGATGGCGCCTACCTCATCAACGCCAGCCGCGGCACAATTGTCGACCTTGAGGCCCTGGCCAAGGCGCTCCGCGAGGGGCACCTCGCTGGTGCCGCCGTCGACGTGTACCCGGAGGAGCCGGGCTCCAACAAGGAGCTGCACAAGACACCGCTGCAGGGCATCCCAAACGTGATTTTGACGCCGCATGTGGGTGGGTCTACGTGCGAGGCGCAGGCGTCCATTGGCGTGGAGGTGGGTTTGGCGCTCGCCCACTTTGTAACGAATGGCACCACAGCCGGCGCCGTCAACTTCCCGCAGCTCGTGCCGCCGACGGTGAACAAGGCGAACTTCCGCATCACCAATGTGCACCTGAACGTCCCCGGCGCGCTTAAAGACATCAACAAGATCGCCGTTGACCTGGGGTGCAACATTGGCATGCAGTTTTTGTCAACGTACAATGCGATCGGTTACCTCATCATGGACGTGGACAGGGACGTGGCCACGGAGCTGCGGAGCCGCATCGCCGCGCTCGACTGTAGCATGCGCACGCTGATTATTCGCTGATGCGGAGGAGCCCACGACTGTCATTGAGAGGGTCTTCGGGCCATCATAGGAGGGAAAAGAGGAGGCGCAGTGTTGCATCGTTATCAGTGCTGTTGCCTGTTTTGAAGGGTGGGCTGCTTCCCTGTGCCGAACGCGTCACCAGCACGGCAAGCAGTTGTTTTCTCGTTGCGTAAGTAACTTGCAAAGAGCTGCTAGTCTGTGGCTGCCGCATGAAGGCGTCCCGATCTCTTTGTGCCTTACTTTCCTATTCACACCTTACAAGTGGACGCTCAACCCAGAGAAGCCTTTTCCCTTTTTGGGCTACCTGCACTTCGTCATTCCTAACCAAAGCGCGGGTTTTCTTCTCTGGTCCCTCTACTCCCCGTCGGAAAAGGGAGAAAGAAAAAGAAAATATAGCGTTGCGCGTTTTACAGACGCCGCACGTGCCCTTCTTCCCGGGAAGAGCCTCAAGGCATGTCCTTTCCGTTTTTTTTTCCTGTCTCCCTTCAAGCTCTCTCTTTCCACACTCCGCCACACTTTCCCGTTCATTTTCCTTGTTCGGACGGCCGCGTGTGGTTTGTTGCGACGCGTGCGCCCGTGCCAGCGTCGGCAACCTCCCAGGTGCTACACTGCCACCCTGTTGACCTTAAAGAAATGGAAGCGACCGTTCTTCGGTTTCGAATACCGCCATTCGATCACGTGAACCCGCTCCGTCTGTTGCACGCTTTTCTTCGCTGTCTTTTTACGCTTGGGAACCGTATCGAGAAATGAGCACGTAGATCTGAGTCGTATGGAGTCAAGAGAAGAAAAAAAAACAAGAAAACATGTAGGCGAGGTACAGGTGCACCGCTGTTGTGCCGCACGACCGAATCCAACGCTAGCCTCCTCCAACGACGCCTGTACAGCGACCCAATCCGGCACTGAAGGACACTACCGCGAGCAGTAGAACAAGAAGCCCTGTTGCTCAATTCGGACTCGTGCAGGGGTGGACGGTCCGTTTCCGACGGCGTCTATTCCTTGGTCGCATGAAAGCATTCTCTTCCTTCTCTTCATTCCTGGATTGCCACCTGCATCGCTGCGTTGCTGCCACGTTCAAACACCTTCTCATTTTTTTATTATTGTTCTGTGCCCCATTACAACAATCTTGCTCCCACCAAACGACAGCAGTGAGCCAGATCACTTTTTTCTATTCCGTTTTGTCCTCTCCACCTTTGACACCGCACTCATGCCACCGATCAAGAAGCCGATTCTTTTCACCCCGGGTCCGTTGATGACCTCGGAGACGGTGAAGGAAGCGATGATGACGGACTTCGCAGGACGTGACCGCCGCTTCATGGATGCCGTGAAGTGCATTCGTGCCGAACTGCTGTCCATCGTCGGACTCGACCCCAAGGAGTGGGTGTGCATTCTCCAGCAGGGTGCTGGCTCGATGGGCATCGAGGCAGCCATCTCGACCATCTTTCCCGCCAAGGGTGGCAAGTACTTGCTCGTCAACTCCGGCAAGTACTCGGAGAAGCAAGGCTACATCGTGGACAAGCTTAAGTTTCCGATGGTGATGCTCACTGTCGGCGAGGGCAAGGAACTTGAGATGAGCGCCCTCGAGGCGGTCATTCGTGCCAACCCGGACATCACGAACGTGGGCCTCGTCCAGCACGAGACGAGCACCGGGATGCTGTACCCGGCGGAGCAGGTCGCCGAGGTGGTGCGCCGCGAGCTGCCCAACGCCAAGATCATCATTGACGGCATCAGCGCGTTCGCCGGCGTCGAGTGCGACTACAACAAGGTGTGCGACGTGCTGGTGGCTGCGCCAAACAAGTGCATACACAGCGTGCCGGGGGTCTCCATCATCATCGCCCGCCGGGCCCTCATCGAGGCGTCGAAGGGGCAGGCGCGCAGCGCCACTCTGGACCTCTCCATGCAGCTGAAGTCGTTCGATAAGAGCGGGCAGTTCGCCATCACGCCACCGGTGCACGTTGTGATGGCGTTGCAGCAGGCGATTGTTGAGTACAAGCGTGACGGCGGTCTCGAGGGACGGAAGAGGTCGTACCGCGCCAAGGCACGGCTGGTGCGCAAGGCTGTGAGGGAGATGGGCTTCACGCTCTTCCTCGACGACAGCAAGCCCAGCTGTGCCGACGTCGTCGTGTGCCTCAATATGCCGACCGACCCGCGGTGGAACTTTCTGAAGTTCTACACGTACCTGAACGAGCGCGGACTGATCATCTACCCCGGCAAGGCCTCGCACGCCGAGACGTTCCGCTTCGGCATCATCGGCCACGTCTCGATGGAGGACTTTCACACACTCATGAGGTGCTCCAAGGAGGCCCTGCGCTCGATGGGCATCGAGCGTTTGCAGTCGAAGAGCAAGCTGTAAGGCCCACCTTCACTGCACACACACAGAAAGAGTGATGGGGAGGCACGAGGTGGCGGCGCCAAAGACACGACGGCAGCGGTGAGAGCCGCGTTTTCGCCGACGCCCGACGAAGCTGTCAGCGAACGAGCGAGAAGAGAGAGAATCGGCAGACTGGAAAGGGAGTGTGTGTGTGTGTGTGTGGTGGCCTCTCGCGGAGAGCTGCTGCGCAGTTGCGGGTCCTCAGCTCTTCAGCGGGCTTCCTTGTGTAGCGCTACCTAGCCCTGTCTTTGTTCCCCAGGAAGCCTTCTCGTCCTGCGCCTTCGACCCGCCTTCCATCGTTTGCTGGCCGTTCTTCGTCTTTTATGTGTCCTTCTAGTTCGCTTCCTGGATTGTGTGCGCGTCGATCTTCTTGATCCCGCTTTGTGCCTCCTTTGTTTCTCCTGCGTCGCACACGCTTGGCCGCCGTGCTCCCCCCCCCTCTCCTTGAAAGGACGTCTCCGCCTTCTTCGCTTATCATTTCACTGAACTCTCTCGCTTCATGCTTTTCATTATTCTTAGCTCAGGGCCCGGTCTCAGCGACGCGCCTGCGTCAACACCAAGCCGCTCGCGTGGCGTGAGCTGCACGAAGGTGAGAGGCATGAGCTTCGGCTGGGTGAGTAGTTGAAACTACAGTACATGTGTGCCGTTCTCTCTTTCTCTCACGTTCTCTCTTGGGTGTGTCTTCGAACCACGTCGTGTTCGGTGTGGCAAACCGAACTTCTCAGAGGAGCTGCGAAGTCAAGGGAAGGGGGAGGAGTCGAGCGAGAAGAAGAAAGGAAGGGAAGCGCATGCCGCTGAAAAATCTCTTTTCTTCTTTCTTGGTGGTAATGCACACGCACACCCAAAGAGGGAGCCCGGCCAACTGACGACCGCAGCGGATGCACTTCACACAGCGCGGGCAATGCGACAAGAGACGAACACAGTCGTTTCCCATGCCGACGAGACACAGTCAGCGGTAGCACTAGCGACGCGCACGAGCGCAACTCCTTTCTCCTCCTCCTCCTCCTCCCTGTTTCTTGTCTTTTTTGTGTGCCGTCATCACTCGCCTGCGCTTTTTTTTTTTCAGCTCGCACGAGAGTGCCTGTTCAGCGACTGCGACCGCCGTCGGCAATGCCTCGTCTCTCGGCGAGGGTCTGATGGACTCCGACCCTCCTCAAAAAAATCACAACAACAACAACAGCAAAACGTAGAACTCGAAGAAAGGCCAGATGAGGGAAGTGCAACAGCGCGCTGATGTGGCCATCAAACGAAAAAAAAAAGCCGTGCGCCTGGTAGCTCCGGTCCTTGCACCTCGTCGTTTTCCAACCCCATACTCGGGGAGTGTGTGTTCGTGAGCTCGGCGTCGCGGCACGTCCGAGCGGGGCTCCTGATCTGCGATGCTTGTGCGTGCGTATGTGTATGTATGTATGTATGTATGTATGTATATGTGTTTGTGTGTGGCACACGCGCCAGGTGTCGACGATCAGCCGCCGGGTGTTGTGCTAGGGAGCGGAACAGGTCACTGAGATGCCGTTCACTGCGCTCCGCGATGGAGGAATGCTGTCTGCGTCGAACTCTTTTTTCTTCCCCTTTCCCTCCCTCCTTTCCCCACACCACCTACATGCTTCACACCCTCCCACACCCACCCATACACTCACCCACATGCTATTTCTTCTATTGCCCCCCCCCTCCCATCTTCCGGGGTCTCCTTTCGTCCCCGTTGTTCTGCCCGTCCCGTCGCACGGTCATGGTGGGTGTAGCGCTGCCACCAACCTCGCTCATATCGCGTCGGCGGGGCTTGCGTGGGTGCTCGCGCTTGCACGTTTTTTTTTTCTGTGTATCGCGGCAGCACCATCACCACCGCCACCTCCCGACGAGGACTGCTCAGCGGCAATGAAGTCGGCTCGCTACCTTGTCAGCAAAAAGAAGCTTCGCACGGTGGACAAGGGTGTGCCGCAGGGGTCCGTCGACCTCGACCTCACCGAGATCCACCCCGGCATCGTCTGCATGGGCTACCCAGCTTGCGGCGTGGAGGCGCTGTACCGTAACAAGTACTACGACGTGCTGCGCTACCTCGACTTCAAGTACAGCGACGTGTACATGGTCTACAACCTCTGCCGCGAGTCGGCATACCACTACAGCGCCGACAAGTTCCACGGCCGCGTCCGCTGCTTCCCCTTCCTGGACCACACAGCCGCCCCACTGCGGCTCATGCCGGCGTTTGTGAAGGACGCCGCGGCGTACCTCGCCGCCCACCCGGGCGGCACCGCCGTCATCCACTGCAAGGCGGGCAAGGGACGCACCGGTGTGATGGCGTGCTGCCTGCTACTCGCCCGCGAACCCCGCTTTGCACAGTCCGCGGAGGCCGTCATGGCTTACTACGGTGAGAAGCGCACGTGTGACGGCAAGGGCCTCACGGTGCCGAGTCAGCGCCGCTCCGTCACCTACTTCGCCCAGCTGCTGCGCGACTATGGCGGCGAGGTACCACTCACCCTGCCGATCATCACCCTGCGCCGCATTCGACTTGTAGCCGTGCCACGCCGGTGGCCGCTGCGCACCTTCAAACTCTTCGTGGACGGCGAGGAGGAACCGATCGTCTCCTCGCGGCTGCAGGAGAGCGGCAGGGAGTCCACCATTACCGTGACACGCACCACCACCACCAACACCACCGCCACCACCACTAGCACCGCGCGGTCCGGGGCGGAGGCGGACGTCGTGACGCTCATGTGCCACGCCGAACCGCGACTGCGGCACCTCTCGGGCGACTTGCGCCTTGAGTTCCTCGGCTCCGGTGGCACCCTGCTGGGGGCGCTGTCCATCAACACCCTCTTCATCCAGCCCGAGTACCCCGGCACCGGGGTGGACAAGCTGGCGAAGGGGTGCGGCGAGGGCTGCCGCGTGGAGCTCGACTACACGACAGAGCCGCCGCTCTCCTGATTCCTCCGCCGCCGCCGCTCCCCATCTCCCCCCTCTTTGTGTCTTGGGCCGCCTCTTCGGGGCTTCTCTGATGCAACCGCAATCGCCTTCCTTTGCGTCACCCCATGCGTGGGTGTGTGTACAACTGCTTTCTCGTCGCACGCGCCGCTCCAAGCGCAGACAGCCACTTGATAGTGCGTCAGGCAGGTGCCCAGAGGACGGAGTGCGTGAATGGCCAGCGCTGGACCGCACGCGAAGGGAGTGCGATGGCGGAACGCGGTGCTGCAAGGGAGGGGGGGGGGGGGGCCAAGTCGCAGCTCCCGTTCCTCAGCCCCCCCCTCCCCCCCTCCCTCCCTCCCTCCCTACCTCTCCCCACCATCTCTTGGACTGTGCGCGCGGCATTGTACGGCAGGAAGTGCTCCTCTTCCACCAACAACAGCGTGCGCAGCCTGCGATACAGATGGCGGTTGCACAGGTCACCTGCACCCACCCCCGCGTCTCACGTTCCAATGCTACCACAGACATACCCCCCCCCTCGCCTTCACTTTGTACGCACCCTTCTCCCTCCTCCTCGTGTTCCTCTCTCGCATCACCAGCAAGGTCACCAGTCCCTCCCTATCCCCTCCTCGCCGCAGCTCCACGTGGTTCGGCGGCTGGCTGCGGAGGTGAACAGCTCACCCCCCCCCCCCACACACACACACACACCTCGACGCGCACACGATCGTGAAGGCTGCTGTCAGCAATGCGGCGGCCCGCCTCTCTTCGCGCGCTCCTCGTCGCGGCTATCGTGGCGGTGGTGCTCTACTACATCCTCAAGCACCCGCGCACGTCGCCGAGCGCGGCGGCAAAGCGGTTGAAGCGGCACCAGGACCGCGCAGAGCGCAAGCCGCTCAAGGGCGTCGCCCCGCAGAAGATTGACATCTTCACCACGAGCGTGTGCGCCGCGTTCCCCGACGTGACCGCCGACCGCGCACGGCAGCTGTTCCCGCGCAAGTTTGAGGTACACGGCCACGTTATCGTCATCCGACTGAACGAGGGGACGTCGCTCGCAGACCTCCGTCCACTGGCCCGCCACTTCGCCGAGTCGTTGCACCGGTCCTCGTGGATGTCGTGCTGCTCGATGTCGAAGGCATCGTCGGGGAGCTGCGGCGGCCCACGCTGGAGGTCTTGTACGCGGCAGAGAACGCCGTCACTGAATTCGCTGCCTCACTGCGCCGCACGCTGCGGCGCCGGTGGAGTGACGCTCGCAAAGCCGGGCGGCCCTCGTGCGTGACGGCCGACGGCGTGGAGGCGGTGCTGCAGCGCTGGGCCGTCTCCCCGACCTTCACGGCACACGTGGAGAGTGGCGTGCTCTACACGCTGGATGTGTCGCGGGTGATGTTCAGCAGCGGCAACACAACGGAGCGCATGCACTTTGCGGCGGTGCCGGCTGCGGGGGAGGTGGTGGTTGACATGTTCTGCGGCATCGGGTACTTCACCCTGCCGCTCGCCATGCACGGCGGCGTGGCAGAGATTTACGCGCTGGAGAAGAACCCGGACAGCATCGACTTCATTACGATGAACGCGGTGCTGAACAAGGTGGACCACCTCGTTCACCCCATCTGCGGCGACAACCGTGAGGTTGGTGACGAGCTGCTGGGCAGGTGCGACCGCGTTCTCATGGGGTACATCCCCACCTGCAGACAATTCCTGCCGCGTGCCGTGGGGTTCCTGAAGCGTGGCCCGACAGGGCGGCCGTGCGGCACTGTGCATTACCACTTCCTCGCCGACAAGCCGTGTGCCGCGCAGGGGGCGCTGACGGATGTGCGGGAGGAGCTCGGCGACGACGCGGCCGCTGCTGTCCGCATCACCGACCTCCGCTGCGTGAAGTCGTACGCACCAAAGCGCTTCCACTTCGTCGCCGACCTGCGGTTTGATTAGTGAGAACAGTGGTGTGTAGCTGGGGGGAAGCAGAGAGGAATACAGGGGGGAGGGAATGGGGGGGGGGCGGTGGTTCTGTCTCCACCGCGCAGGCTGCGTGCAGGACCAACACGGAAGAGGCGGGGGAGAGGAAGGGGTGAGGATGGCGTCGCGTCCTTCTCTTTGAGAGAGCAGGAGCCGTAGTAGAAGGATGATACCCCCCTCTCCCCTCCCATGCTCCTCCTTGACCTTGTTCGCACGCCGTCCCCCCTCGAAAGAGGCTCTCACGGCCCTTTGCTTTTCTCCCCCCCCTCGCTGGCGGTACCGCCCCCGGACTGTCGGCACTGTCGCGTAAACTTGTCGACCACAACGCTGATCGCGGTAGACGACAGCCGTGTCAACGGTGCGCTGCCATCGTCACCACTGCTGGACGTCTGCACAGAGATCAAGATCAACTTTTTAAAGACAAGCAAACAAAAAGAAAAGAAAGGCGCAACTGTGCATTGGCGCGAGCGTGCGTGTTTGTCAGAGCGCTTCACATGTCACGCCAACACGGCCTTCCACGCCTGCAATGCGATCGTGCATCTGCAATGTTGTGGATGGGCGTGACAGCGCCGTGAAAGGAGGAGAACCCCAGAACCCGTACGCAGCCCGCTCTCTCCCCCTGTCTCTCTTCACTTCCCCGCTGTACGGCACACCACCTGCACCATCGCAGTGACGCTACGTCACTCTCGTGCGTCGCCGCGCACCCCCCTGTCTCTTTCTTCTAGCCCCCCCCCTCCCTCCCCTCCGCGTGTGTGCGGGCGCACAGGAGAGTACGCGCACCGTACAGGATCGATGGAGCAGCAGGGCCTCAGCAAAATTATCATTGCCGAGGCGGCGCGGTGCTCGCAGGGCCGCCTCGACAGCGCAACCACCGCGCAACTCGCACACTTCCTGAGCGACGCAAAGGGGCGCGCAGACGTGTATCAGTGTTGCCTTGACCTCGCCCAGGACCCGGGGCGGCGTCCCCGCATCATGATGCTGCTAGTCAACTACGTGCAGAGCTTTCCGCCATCGCGGCAGTACCTCAGCCGCATCCGGGACTTCTGCAAGCAGCACTCCTCGGGTGACGTCAGCCAGGACCTGCTGAAGTTCGTGGACGCGCTGCTGCGGAGGCGCCGCTGAGTGAGCTGGCTGCGTCTATGACGCGCTCATCGCAGCAGGGGTACGCCTTGGAGTTCGCGCTGATCGTGGACGTGACCAGCGCAGCCGGCGCGTCCTCACCGAGCGGGGGTGGTGCAGGCACCATGCCCATCCCCGTCGTGTCGGACCTCAAGTGGATGGCTGTGTCGGTGAAGAAGAACGAGGGGCTCAAGTGCTACGAGGAGGTGCCGTACCAGCGGGTGTGGTGCCCACCGTACGTACAGCAGTTCCCGCTGCTCTGCCTCGAGTCCACCGTGGAGCGGCAGGCGAGTATCATGTCCACCTTCTCAGCCAACTACAAGACAAACCCCAACGTGATGCAGGCCACGCTCTTCTTCATCAAGCAGCTCTGTGACGGGTACGTGTCCAAGCTCCTACTCACCGAGCCGCAGCACCACTTCCGCGCCGTGACCATCTGCTACCTACCGATGCTGCTGGACATGATGGAGAGCGACTACCTCTGCGTGCGCAACCACGTCTACGACTTTCTATTCAACCTCGGCGTCCACGTGCAGCTCGTCGACCCGGCCGGCACCCACGCCGGCTGCGCCGAGGCGCTGGAGCTAGAGGTGGTCTGGATGCTGCTCGTCGTCGCGGAGCGGCAGGCAGTGCTGAAGTCGTGCGACGAGACGACGTGGATGGCTGCGGCCAAGTGCATCCTTGCCGTCGTGCCGTCCTGCTACCGCCACCTCGTGGACTGCCGCGTGCTGTACAACGCCCTCCAGCTGCCGGGGCTGTGGGAGCTGAACCCCGAGACGTTCACCGCGCTTGCTCAGGCCTTCGCCCGCGGTCTGTTGTCCAACAAGGACGTTGGCGCGCCGGCCGTGGAGAACCTCGTGGTGGACGAGGTCGCCTTGGTCAAGATGGGGAGCTCGGCGATGTCGGACATCCTCTCCGTCTACCGGCATTGCACCACACCAGGCGCACGGAAGGCGCTCTTCCAGCTCCTCCTCGCCTGCGCGGCGCGGCGGCAGGCGATGCAGGTGGCACGCGGCGTCGGCGCCGGCCGCAGCGCCGTGCACATCACCGCCGATGCCCTCGCCGGGGCGTACGAGGACCTAGTGTCGGTCGACTTCTTCTGGCACCTCTACCCCCTCCTGCACTACATGCCAGAGGCAGTTCAGCACGCCCTGCCCCGCCGCATCGCGGACAGCCTCGTCAAGGCGGACTTCGACGGCGCCAAGAAGAGCTGGAACGTCGTGCTGCCCCTCGTCGAGCACCTCCTCGCGCTGCTCGCTGAAGACGCGACACTGGAGTCGTGCACGCAGGCCCGCTTCAAGACTGTCGAGGCACTGCGACGCAAGGGTGACGCGACGGCGTTTCTCGCCGCGCTGCAGGAGCTCTTGGAAGAGGTAGGTGAGACGGTGCCGCTGCTGCTGGACGCGCAGCGGGGTCCTGGCGATACGAAGGCCTTCAGCGCGGCGTGGCGGCTCGCGTTTGTGAGTCTGCGCTGGAGTGCGCGGTACTTACCGGAGGAGGCGCACCGTGCGACAACCGAGCAGCTGGTGCGCACGTTGATGCAGAACCGGGCCGGCAGCGCGGGGGGCCGCTATGGCAACCGCGCGCGCGTTGGTCACCTGTGCGCGGCGCTGTTGTGCTCGCTGGACCTGCTCTGTCGCGCCTCCTCGCAGCGCGACGCCGTGACGTTCCGCACGGTGCTCGAGTCGGTCCTCTTCGACCGCGGCGACGCACTCGACACGCGCACAGCCATGGCCGTGTACCACCACCTCGTCGAGTTCGTCTGCGTCCCCGCCCGACCCGCGGCGTTCCACCTCCACGCCGCCCTCGACGGCAGCGACGTCGCGACGCTGCTGCTCCGCGAGCGGGCCATGCGAGTGAGCGTGGCGGCAGTGCGGCTGCTTGGGCTGCGCGTGCTCTGGGGCATCTACCGTACCCTCGTGCAGAGCCAAGAAGCCGCCGTGTGCCGCGCGCGGCATGTGCTGGTGCTGCTGCTGTGCCACCAGAGCTCTGAGCGTCGCGGGGTGGAGGTGCGGACGTGGCGCACCGTGCTGTCGGACGACTACCCACCCGTGGCCCTCCTCGCGGCGGAGAGGATCTTGCACATCTTCAAGGCGGAGGAGAAGCCGTCGGCCTCGGGGGCGGAGATGAGCGGCGACGCCCACCGCGACGCGTACCACGACGCCCTCCGCATCCTCAAGAAGGGCGAGCGGAAGCGCATCTACTAGCCGAGCCCCTAGAACGGCGCCGAGCATTGCACGACATGGTCGGAGGATTAACAGCGGACCAAGCCGTCTGCCTCGCATGGGCAGCAGGTCCATGCAACAGTGCTGCGCATTCACTCGACTACGCATGCTCCTTTTTTTTCTGTTTGGTGCGGTGTGTGCTTTAGCCCCCCTTCCCCTCCCCTTCTTTCTCCCTTTTCCTACGCTTCGTCCGCGTCGCCAGCACGCACCCGAGGGATCACCGCACGAAGGCACGTGTCGAGGATGCACGGGCAGGGAGAGGGACCGCGCAGCAACTCGGGACTGGAGTAGGACTGGGGCTTTGTTCCGAGAACAAACAAAAACACAAAACAACAAGACAAAACAAAAACGAAAAAGGAAGAAGCGTGTCAAGCCGATTTTTTTTTTCTCCTTTTGCTTCAGCCCTGCGGCGTCGGCTGCGAGCGCGGCCTGCCAGGAGACTGCCGTTGCCATGTTTCCCATGTCGGGCGCCACGCCCCCCTCCCCCCTCATCATACGACCAACGAGTTTCGCTCTTTCTTCCCCACGAGTACAGTACTCAGCCCAACGTGTCGCCACCACAGGCCTGCCGACTCCCCCTCCTCTGTTGCTCGCTGACCGCACCTGCCCGAACCCGGTCGTCTATACGTTGTGTATTCGTCTTTTCTCTCCCCCACCCTGCCCACACGCCGCTTTGCCGCAGGGTACTCGTGACAGCGCACTTCCGCTCACCACCCGCACCCACACGACGGGTGCTCCTTCTCCCCCCTTCCTTCCCCTTCCCCCCCTTAGGCTCTTTCTTGTAACCATCACCCATGCCTTCGTCGCCGGTTGAGCGCTCCGTGAAGTTCTCCCTCGAGGAGGCCGTCACTGTGGAAGCGGCGCCTGTTGTGGACACGGGTGCCGCGACCGCTGCTGACACCGCCGACACTGCTCCTGCCGCTGCGCACGCGGATCCGCAGGAGCACACCGCACCATCTCTGCCACCACCACGGGCACCCCCGCTGGACGCCAATTCCCCCGCCGCCCCCTCCACGACTGTTGATGCTGCCCCTGGTGCCCCTGCTGCTGCTGCTGCTGCTGCAGCGACCGCTGCGACGCCGGTGCCCTCAGCCAGCCCAGCCACGACGGACGCGTCGCCGACGGTGCTGAGGTCGGCGCTCAAGTCGAAGGACCGCATCGGGGCGACGGCGCGGCGCACGAAGTTTGTGTTTTGCGAGGAGTGTCAGAAGGACATCCCCATCGAGGACTGGCCCGACCACCGCGACCGGCTCCGTAAAGTGAATCTCGTCGATCAGGTCAGCACGTTCCATCACACGCTGGTGCGGCTCATCGGCGAGTTTCTGATGTGGGTGCTGCGCAGCGTGTACTTCCGCGAGGTCACCGTGGTCGGCCGCGAGAATATTCCACAAGCCGGCGCTGTCGTCTTCTACGGCAACCACCAGAACCAGTTCATTGACGCGCTCATGATGAACTCCCACTGCGGCCGCCCCGTGCGCTTCCTGATGGCCGAGAAGTCCTTCCACCAGCCCGTCATCAGCACCTTTGGACGCATGTTCAACTCCGTTCCCGTCGTGCGGCCGCAAGACGTGCCGCTCGTCGCCGGCGAGGGTAAGCTCGTCAAGACGGAGGGAAAGATGATCGTAGGCGCCGGCACGCACTTCTCACAGCTGTCGAAGGGCGACGTGCTGCTGTGGGGCGTACCAGGTAACGCGAAGTGCCGCGCACAGGCGAGCCGCATTACGTCGGACGAGGAGGTTGAGGTGACGGTGCCGATCCCGGCGGAGCATGTCATCGAGTGCCCGACGAGTTTCAAGTACTCTGGTCGCATCGACCACTCCGAGATGTACGCGCAGGTGTACGACACGCTCCAGAAGAACCACAGCATCGGCATTTTTCCGGAGGGCGGCTCGCACGACCACACCTCGCTGCTGCCCCTCAAGGCCGGCGTCGCGCTCTTCAGTCTGGGTGCGGCAGAGCGGCACATCAGCGTGAAGATTGTGCCGGTGGGACTGACCTACCTCTACGGCCACAAGTTCCGTAGCCGCGCCTACATCGAGTTCGGCGAGGCCTTCTCCCCACCAGACGACCTCGTCAAGCTCTTCGACACCGACAAGCGCAAGGCCACGGGGCTCTTCCTAGAGCAGCTGAACGCCGCACTGCGGGCCGTGACGATCAACGTGCCGGACTACAAGACGCTGAACTTCCTGCACTCCTTCCGGCAGCTGTACCAGCCGCCCAACTGCACGCTGACGGGGCACGACTACCTGCGGCTGATACGGCGGCTGGGAAACGTCATCGAGGAGCAGCGCGAGAGCGCCGAGTTCGCGGAGTTCCGCGACAAGGTGGAGAACTACTCGGACTTCTGCAAAGCGCTCATGATCCGTGACAGTCAGGCGGCGACGTTGAAGCAGCTGCTGCAGGCTGAAAGCGAGACCCCGCAGATCGCGTTGCTGCTGCGCCGCGTCTTTGCGCTGTACCTGATGGGCGTCATTCTCGTTCCCTTCTTTATTGTCGGTCTTCCCATCGGCGGCGTCATCAAGTACTTTGCGCTGAAGCGGACACGTCGCGCGCTGTCGGAGAGCTCCGTGAAGATCGTCGGCGCCGACGTGACAGGGTCGTTCAAGGTTATGTTTGCCTTCGCCGTCGTGCCGGCGGCCTTCCTCTTGGTGGCCTTCACGGTCTACCTCTACTCCGATACCCGCACCGCGCTGGTTGTGCTGTTCTCGCTGCCCATGGCGATGTACGTGTCGTTGCTGATTTTGCAGGAGGCTGTCATGGAGCTGCGGGCGGCGCTGCCGCTGCTCATGTCCCTTGTCTCGCGGCACTCGCAGTTCAAGAAGCTGTACGAGCGCCGCGAGGACCTCGCGCGGCAGGCTCGTCTCATCGTGCATAAGTACGATCCGCAGCTGGAGGAGGAGATGAAGGTGTACGTCGGCACCGGCGACTCCGACAGCGACTTGAACCGCGAGCCGTCGCTCTTCTCGCTCCGTTACAACGTGCGCCGCCGTCAGGCAACGAACTCGTAGCCCCCCCCCCCCTCCCTCCTTCGCCTGCCTGTGTGATTGGGTGGGTGGCGTGGCGTGGCGTGGCGTGGCGTGGGAGGGAAGGGGAGGTGGGGGGTCGGGATGGGAGAGGCAAGTGGGGTTAGTGCACGACTGTTGTTGGCGCCTCACTCACCCACGCACAGCGCCGAACACACACACACACACACTCGAGCGTGGTGCGCTGTGTGATTGCGTGTGGGGAGCTTGTAGTCACCCACCTGTTTGCCTCTCGCTCTCCCGTGTTTCTCCTTCCCCTCCCCTCCCCCCGCCCTCTGTCTGCCTTCTCCTCTCCTGTCCGTGTGTGCTTGTGTACCCGCGCCTCACCATCATCTACAACCGTTTTCACTCTCTTCTCTCTGCGCGTGTGTGTGTGAGCTTGGGGCGTGCGCGTCTCTTGAAGTGATGTCCAGCCACGTCTGCATCAAGCATGATCACTTTCCCCTCTCTTGCGCTCGATGTGTGTTGTGCTCCTTCCACCTTTTCCCCTCTCCCCCCTCCCCTCCCCCGGGTGTGGGAGGTGTGTGCTACACCGGAGGCGCGGGCACACACGGAGAAGAGCACATCGGCATCTGCAGCCCACAGCTCAGCTCCAGCAACGCGATGCGGAGAGGGGGAAGCTGGTGCTCAGAGCGACACATCGTCCATCTCTTTCTTGATTACCTACGGTTCTCACGCTTCGTTCTACCCCTCCCCTTCTCCCCTCGCCTCCCTCATCAGCTTATCTGAGTGTTCCTTCAGAGTGGCACCCACGCGCAGTCGACCCCCCCTCCCCCTCCACCCACACACACACACACACACACACGACAACGCACACAGACGCGCGGACGGGCACGCAGACAGGCCGCGGCACCTCCCACCCAGCCTTCATCCCAGCCTTCATCCCAGCCAATCGGTTGCTGCACGCCTGCGGTGCTCTCGAACTACGTTTTTTTTTTTTGCGGGGAGAAACCTTTCTTCTCCCGCTTCACTCCCGGAACAGCGGCCAATTGCCGACATAGAACCATCCACCCCCCAGGATATTCCCATACACACACACACACACACACACACGCAAGGTCCCGATAGACGTCTCTGCTACCTTACCAAACTGCCTCTTTACGCCCAAGAAAGCGTCTTTTACCTTTCCCCTCAAGACCTTGACGCGGACTGACACGCACTCTTTGTCTCTCTCCGTCTCGGACACTCGCGTGTGTGGCATCAAGCCACTTCCCTCATCAACATCAACATCAACATCAACAACCGCCGCCGCCGCAGCAGCAGCAGCACACACGCCCGCAGAAGCCCATAGAACATCCAGCTCAGCAGCGTTGAGGACTCCCACGAGCCGCACACTGTCTGGTTCTTTACTCCTCTTAGCCCCCCCCGCTCCTTAGCACTCATCGCTTCTTCACTTGACTTTACTTCTCCTCTGTCGTGGAAGCCCTTCCCAGCCTCCTTTCTCTATCTCTCCACCCCATCCGACCCTCTACCACACACATACAGACAGGTGATCGCCATGCAGGCCATTACCGCCTCGGTGCCCTCGCAGCGCCCCAGCGGTGGGCCCGGGCTGGACAAGCCAGTCCCCGCGACGGCGGAGTGGATGTCCATGTACGAGCACAAGCCGCACGGCAACAGCACCCTCTTCGAGCTCGAGGCGATGGTGGCGAAGCGGATGGAGTTTCTCGCGTGGATCGACCAGGAAGTGAACTCCCCGCTGGCGAAGAACTTCGACGCGGTGCTGGATGCCATCATCGCCCGACTGCCCGAGGAGCGCCGCTCGAGTGGGGCCGCGGGGGCCTCGAGGACGACCGGTGTGTCGCTGGGCTACGACGAGGCCGCCGCGACGGCGCTGGGCGGTGGCGGTGCTGTTGCGGGAGGGCGGCGGTCCTCGTCGCGCGGCTCGACCGCCAGTGCGGCTGGCGGGAGTGCGGTGGCGACCATCGTGTTCGCACCGGAGGAGGACGTCACCTCGCACCTGCTGTGCCGCTTTGCCTTCTGCATGAGTGAGCGGTGGCGAGACTGGCTGGTACGGACGGAGCGGGTGCTGCTCATGGCCCGCATCAAGATGGAGGTGGCGAAGAGCCCTTTCACATTCCTCGTCGACCTCATGAAGCGCAACGGGCTTCCGTGCGCGCCGCTGACGAAGGAGCAGCTGGAGGACTCGATCTTGATGGAGTACCTCGACTACCGCCGCGCGCGGGCTGACGCGGCGCGGGAGTCGGAGGGGCGTGTGGAGAACTACTTCGCCGTGCCCCTGTCGCTCGCCACGCGGCTTATCAAGAAGCGGCAGGTGCTCTGCCGCGGTGGCCAGGCGATTCTCTTCCGCGACCAGGTGCAGGAGGTGTTCCTTGCCGTCTTCTGCGCTCACCTCAACCGCGGCCTGCACAGCGCCTTCCTCGCACGCGTCAAGCAGCAGTCGCTGGAGGAGGAGACGGCGCAGTCAACCGTGATGGTGATGCTCGACGCGTTTCTTGAGAAGTTCATCGCGGACCCCGCGGACAGCCTGCAGGAGGGGGAGGCGGGGACGGTGCGGGCCGGCGACGTGCAGCGGCTGGCACAGACGCACTTCCCGCCTTGCATGCGCACCATCGACTCGCACCTGCGCCGTGTAGGGCACCTCAAGCACCACGGCCGCTTCACCTACGGCCTCTTCCTCAAGGCGATTGGCCTCTCCCTCGAGGACTCGATGGAGCTGTTCGCGACGCTGATGCACGTCAAGGGCGGCGGCTCCGTGGAGGCCTTTGCCAAGACGGCGTACGGCTACAACGTGCGGCACAACTACGGCATGGAGGGAAAGAAGACGAGCTACAGCTCCGCGTCATGCGCGACGATACTTGGCTTGCCGCCCGTCGTGGACAGCCAGGACTGCCACGGCTGCCCCTTCCGCTTCAGCAGCGAGGAGGCGCTGCGGACGTTGGTCGGCAAGGAGCAGCCGAACCCGATGGGCCGCGACTACCCACCCGTGCGGCCGACCGCAGGGGACATCGAGGACATTGTGTCGGACTGCAAGGCACAGCACTACACACGCGCCTGCTACAAGTACTTCATGTCTACCCACCCCGGCACCCGCCGCGACGCCCTCTTCCGGTCACCGTACGAGTACTACAGCGTCAGCCTCGAGTCGGCGGGGCCGGCGGTGGAGAGCGGGCTCGACTCAGCCCGCTCCTCGGCTGGACCGGGCAAGCGCACGTCTGTCAGTCTCAACGAAAACGTCGTGCGGCTCCGCACCTCCTCGCCATAGAGGTCGCACCGGTTTGGGGGGGGGGAGAACTGGTGCCCTTGCAGGCAGCATGACGGCAACCCACTCCCCTCCCCTCCCCTCCTCCCTCCTCCTGCACCTGCAGCGTGGTGCGACGCTACATGCCGTGCCCCCCCCGCCCAAAGCACGCACAGGAGAAGTACTACCGACTCCGAGATCAAGCCCGTCACTCTTCGCGTACGTTGGCGTGCTGCCCGCCGTGCCCTTGCTTCTTTACCTTTTATCATTCTCTCTTCTCATTTCAGTCGTTGTGTCGTGGAGCGTTGGCCTTTGGTCTTTCGTCTTCTTCTTCAGCAGTCTCGGTGCGCTGACGTGGCGTCCCTGACATGCGCGGGTGCGCAGCTTGACATCCTGAACGCTAAGGCTCTCACACACTGGGGGGGGGGAAGACGGTGGTGCTGCACATTCCTTCCATGCGCTTGTGGCACCTCTTCCCCTCCTTCCCTCTCGAAGAAAAAAAAGGGCGGGTGGCGGTGCAGGTGCTGTCATGATGGCGTTGCAGCTGGATGTGGAAGGGGATGGCCACGGTGCGTGCACTTCAGTCGACCCTTGGCAGCCTCAGCGACGCTCACGCCTCATGATGAGCTCTGAAGGTCCGCCACATCGAATCTGCGATGGGCCCATCACCTCGCCATGCTGAGCTTCGGTCTCTCTCTACGTCCGTACTTGTCTGCCCTCTCTCTATGCCCCCTCCCCCCTCACACACACACAATCCCTCGCCTAACGCAGCCCTTTATACGGTTCCATCACGTAGCAAAAGAACGCCGGCACGCTGCGCGCTGCGGTGCATCACATCAGCATCTTCCCCGCCTCCACTCTTTTCGTCACAACACTCACGCGTCCTTCTTCTCTTCTAGTACCTCCCCATTACACAAGCCCACTCGTGCATTCACATGCTGCGTCGGTGTTGGCTGCGGTACTGTGCCGCGGGTGCGGCGGCAGGTGGAGGCGGTGCCGGTGCTCCACCTCCGCCTCCTCGCCGCGACGGCCAAGACCCCAGCAGCGGCACCAGCAGCAGCAGCGCACAGCAGCAGCAACAACAGCAACAGCAACAGCAACAGCAAGGACAGCACGAGGGTGGGGATGCGCAGCGGAGGAGCGGCGGCAAGCGGCGCTTCCGCCTGGAGAGCGGCTACGATGGCACGCGGAACTACGATGAGCGTGGGCAGTTCTTCTCCGCCTTTCTGAGCCTCGGCATCATGTCGCTGGGCTGCACCTTCCTCTTTGTGCCGCTCTACCGCATGTACTGCGCTCCGACGGGGCGTGGCGCGGACCCGAAGTTCTACACCCCCGACGCAGCCCGCGATCGGGAGGAGCAAAACAAAAACTACCCCGTGCCCAAGAAGCTGCTCAAGGTGCGCTTCCTCAGCGATGTGGGCAACACGATGCCCATTGCCTTCGTGCCACTGCAGAAGGAGGTGGAGGTGCTCGTCGGCGAGCCCGCGCTCGCCTTCTACTCCGCCTACAACCGCAGCAACCGCACGCTGCTCGGCGTCTCCTCGTACACGATCGCGCCGCCGGAGGTGACGAACTACCTGAACAAGATCCAGTGCTTCTGCTTCGAGGAGCAGCGCTTCAAGCCGCAGGAGCTGGTCGAGATGCCCGTCTTCTTCTACATTGACCGCGACTTCTTGAACGACCCCATGGTGAACTGGCTTGACGAGGTCATCGTCAACTACACCTTCTTCAACCTCGAGAAGACAAAGGACTACATCTTCCGCTCCACCCCGCGGTAGCCCACCACCGCATCGCTCCTCTGTTTTCATTTGTTTCCTTTCTGTATGTGGTGTCTCAAACAGGACTTCCTGGATCGAAGACACACACACACACACATCTACACACAAACACACACACACACAGACACATCGGATTGCGGCTTGGCGAAGGCAAGATGGAGACAAGAATGAATCCCAAGTGCGGTGGGCTAATGACGTTGTATGCGTGTGCCTTTAAAGTCCTTTTTCTTTTGTCCCTCCTCCCTCCCTCCATTCCCCCGTCGCTCTCTCGCTCTCCCTATCGGTCTGTCTGTGCGTGTGTGTGTGTGTTGTCGAAGGTTGTCAGTCCTCTCTCTGTGTCATGAAGGTAGTTGCTGTGTTGTGTGTTGTGTGTTGTTTGTATTGTGTGTCTTCATGGTGTGTGTGTGTGTGTGTGTGTGTGTGTGTGTGTGTGCCGCTGTGTGTGCCCTGGCGTTTTTTTTCGTTTTGTTGTGGTCTCCCGCCTCCCTTGGCTCCTGCAAAGTCCTCGAGGTCCGCGTGTGCGTGTGCGTGTGCGTGCGTGCTTTGAATAGCCTGAAAGAGGGACGGATCCGGGAAAGGCGTGCTGCCGCACAGGCACTACGCGGCGTGTGGTGCTCACGCCGCTGCCGCCGCCACCCCCCCCTCCCCAAAGTCTCGCATTCCCACTTACACACACGCACCATCCGCCATACACGCCTCAACGAGCCTCGCGTGGAACGTGTTGTCTTCCTCCACGCCTGAACCCCCCCCGGACCCCCCCCCCCCCGGACCTCCCCGGACCCCCCCCCGGACCCCCCCGGACCCCCCCGGACCCCCCCCGGACCTCCCACTTTCTCTATTTCCTTTCTTCCCTTATGCACCCATGTTGGTGCAAGTTAGCACTCTGCACTCACAGAACCTCCCTCCTCTCCGTCCCTCCCTCTGTCCCTCCCTGTCCGTCGACAGTGGGTGACGGCATCAAACACCAATAATAAGAAAACAAGACTGCAACAACAACAGCAACGAGCGAATCACCGGGGAGGCACAATGAGGCAGCTGGTGGGGAGTCAAAACAGATAGTGGAGGGGCTTGTTAAACTCCTCCGTGGATGGCGGCGTGCTGCTCCGCTCGTGGCGCTTCACAACTAGGACAACTGGGCCGACGTGAATAGACATCGACACTGCTGGGCTAGCTCGTGATGGGCAGCTCGGTTTATCCGACAGTGGGGCACACACTCGCAGCAGCGCCGCTGCATGCCGGTACCACGCACCACACACATGTACACACAAGGAGTAGGGAGTCTTGTCCCAGACTCCGCCCACTGCCTCGAACACTCCCCTCCCCATCCCCTCCCTCTCGCTCTTGTTTGTCTGCTCACGGTGTACCCTCGTTGTCCTCACAGACGCGTCAACCACGCGCAAACCCCACTCCCTCTGCTTCAGTCAACGGGTGGCTGTACCGTGTGTGTACGCGAGCGCGGGCCGAAGCTCAACACGGAAGGTGCAAGCCACTCTGTCTCTCTCTCTCTCTCTGTGGCGCAGCACCACATCACGGTCCTACAACCCACCGAAGAAGCCACCGTCACACACACACACAAACACCAGCGATAGACGATCGTATAGACAACCACCCCCTAGGGCTACACACACACACACACACACATCAACAGTGGCGTGTACTTGCCGCTTTCCTTTCCAGCCTTCTTCTGCTCCTTCTTTTCTGTTTTTTTTTATCTTGCGTGTCCTCTCACATTCGCGCATCTTGCGCTGCAACGCCTCGTGCGCTCGTGTATTTGGTTTGTGGCCAGGTCTCCGTCATGACCACGATTCTCATCGGACGCAAGGAGCTCTTCTCCTTCGCCGACCGCTACAGCGCGGGCCGGTTGATAGACTACAGCGGCCTCGGGGATGGCGACGTGCTCTGCTGCCTGTTCAGCCTCGTCTTCCCAGAGCTCCGCATTCGTCCAGCCCCGTCACAGACGCACTCGAGCACGCAGCGCACACACGCCAACTGGGAAGTTCTCTTCCGCCGCTTTTCGCGGCTGCACATTCCCCTTGCCTTCCTCAACCAACGAGCGCTGCAGGCCGGGGAGGCTGAGTGTGGCTTCAGCACCCTCGTTCTCTTTTACTTCCTGCACAACCTGTCGAAGCGGGCGGACTTCGCGGCGGAGTTCGCGCTCGATGTCGCGGACGAGGTGACGGCGTATCTTCAGTCCACGGCGTGCATCGTGACACTGCTGCTGGGCAATGCGCTGGACTGGGCTGCCGTGCCGCCCGCACTGGTGCCCACACTGCGGCAGCATCCCGCGTTCAGCATGGCGGAGGCGGAGATTGCGGCGCTCGAGGCTGCTGCTGCCCGCACGTACCGCGTGACGTACATGCGGCCCCGCCGCCGCAGCAGCACAGCGCAGCAGCAGCAGCAGCAGCAGCAGCAGCGGCGGCGGCGCACGTGGAGTGCAACGGGGCACGCAGACAACTGCGCCACGGCTGATGAGCTCCGCGGCAGCCGCCCACGACTACCAGAAGCGGGAGCCGTGGCGACCGACAGCAGCAGGAGCCGTTCTGCTTCGTCTTGTGCGTCGCACCCCGGCGCTGAGGAGGATGGGACGCTGAACACGCCAGTGGAAGAAGACAACTCGCCCATGCCGCGACCACCGCAGGGCAGCACCTCGTCGTACGCCTCTGCGTCACACACGACCCGCACCACGCCACCGCCCGCACCGCCGCTACACACGCGCCCCCGCAGCTGCGTGCGAGCTCCTGCTGCCGCTCAGCGACGCTGGGCCGCCTCGTTACTACAGCCGCTGCCCGTCCCGCTAGCTGATCGTCGAGGCCCCGTCATCGCATCGTCAGCACCCAGCTCGGTAGCTTCTTCGTCGTCCTTCACGAACGCCGCCCGCACGTCGACGTCGCGGGGCTCCAAGACGTCCGCATCACGCGCGAGCTCCTCTGCTGGATCGGCGTCCCGTGCGTCTTCCCTGGGAGGTAGCACTGCCTATGCGGCCTCTGGCAGTGCACACGGAAACGACGTTGCCCCTCTTTACCGCAGCGCGGCCTCTGTGCGACCTGCGCCGGTGAGCGACGCTGCCGCGGTGAGGGAGCTGGAGGAGGCGCTGCAGCGCAAGGAGGCGGAATGCGAGGGACTACAGCTGCGCGTGGCACAGCTCTTGGCGCAACTCGCCGACGCGCGAGCAGTTGCCTCGGAGATGGCGCGCTGCGAGGCTCGCATTGCGGAACTGGAGGCGCAGGTGCGTGATGCGGAGGCCGAGCGCGCGCATAGAGAGGCATTGCGCAGCCCCTGCCCTTCACCTCATGCCGCGGCTCCGATAGACAAGGCGGCACTGGAGGCGGAGATTGCTGCGCTCGCAGCGGACGTCCTGCAACCACCTGAGGAGAACGGGGCGGCTGGCGGTGCAGCGGCGGGCACGCGAATAGGCGTGCACGAGACGGCGAACCTCCTGCACTGCTTGATGCTTGAGCAGCTACACGATTCACCGCGCAATCGCGTACAGATGCAGCAGTGGCTGTGGTCCATCGTCGAGGCCCATCATACGCTGGAAGGACGGCTGATGGCGGCTGTCGACCTGCTGCGCGTGTGGAGTGCTTCGCTCGACTCAAGCCGCGACGGGAGCGACGGTCGCGCGGCGTCTGCGTCGACAGCGCGACGGAGCGCGTCGACTGTCGCTGCGCCGTTCCCGGCTGCAACACGGCTGCGCGGTGACACAGGCCTACAGCCGACAGCAGCGGAAGATGAGTTTTCCGTGGACCGGCTTGCGTCGGTGCGCGGTGCCCACGTCGAGAAGCTTGAGGCACTGCACGCACGCGAACACGCGCTGCGCACGGCACTCGAGTCCGCGCAGTCTCAGCACGCCGCCACTGTACAGCGCGCGGTGCGGCGAGAGCGGCTTTGGAAGGCGCTCTGTGCGTCAGTTTACGCAGCGGAACAGGCGTCTTTCGCCATCACGGAGTGCAGTACCGCGGAGCAGGTGGAGGCACGACTGCGGGAGCGCGAGCGGCACTACGGCACTGTCGAGTCCGTCACGCAGCAGCTGGTGGAAGAGGGTCCTCATGAAACGGCAGAGGGGGTGACGGCACCGGAGGGGGCCGCCGCTGTGCGTTCACCGTGTGCGTCAATGCAGGCACTCGTGCAGCGGCTCCAGGAGGAGCGCGACGAGCTTCTTGCGGGCGTGGCGCAGATGCATGCAGCACTCTCGAGGACGCAGCAGGGGCCACAGCAACACGACGCAGCGGCCTGGACCAGGGAGCAGCCGGTGAAGAGCACGGCGGCCACGAGGGAGGCAGCACCGGCGACCGCTGCGGCGAGCGACGTCGCACCGTGGACAGCCTCCTTCCCTCACACGAGCCCCGACGTGTCGCGGCGGCTCAGCGCGCTGCTGCACGCGGGCGGGATGTGACGGCGCAAGGGGGGGGGGGCAGCGCCTCGATAAGGGACGTGTGGCCTCATCCTCTTTTTTTTTTTCATCTTCATACATTGCATAGAGCCTGAGGCCATCGGCCTTCTTGTACGTGTCCCGTACCGCTCGTTGGTTTCGACGAGGCCAGGTGAACGTGATCAAGTGAACGCGTCACACTCTCTCTCTGACTGTGTGAAGGTGCTGCACTGCACAAACCCGTTGAACAAAGACAGTACCAGGGGGGGAGGGGGAGGGGGAGGGGGGAGGGAGACACCACTCGAGCGGTTCTCCTCCTCCTCTCTGCCCCCCCTTCTGCTTCATCCCACTGGACACCCGTTGCCCGCCGGATGGACGCAACGGGGGAGCAGCCCCAAGTCCTCTCCTCCAGATCGCAACGGCAGGCTGTGTTTCCTGATGCTCCCTCCATCCATCCATCCATCCCTTCATCGGTCCACCACCGCCTTGTGTCTCTCCCCCGCCTCTGCACCCACACAGGACCCCTCAAGGACCCGACGAAGCAGCCGGCAGCCCTGCTCCACAAGAAGAGGTCCCCCCCCATATCTCGGCGCGCGTCTGCACGGGGGCTCGCGCCACGACTTCCCTCACGGGAGCCCCTTTTCACGTGCATCATCGCTGCCGCTCGTCGCCTTGTTGCTCATGTCTGTAGCAGTGGGCAGCAGCCGCGGGTCCAGCGGCTCAGACGAGGTCGAGGTGTCAGGTCGTGGACGCGGCATTCGACTCATCGACCTCCCTGCCGTCTTTGCCACGCCGCAGGAGCGCGAGCTGCTCAGCGTTGTGACCGCCTTCGACCTGTCGCGCAACGAACTGGAGGAGCTGAAGAATTTGCAGCCGCTGCGCTCGCTCTGCCGCCTCAACGCGAGCTACAACCGCATCCACGTTGTGGACGGGCTGCCGCTGCGGCTGACACAGCTGAACCTCGCGCACAACCGCCTCGAGCACCTCGATCACGTGGGCCAGCTCGTCCATCTCCGCGAGCTGGACGTCAGTTTCAACCGGCTCACGAGCCTCGCAGGGCTGCACCCACGTGTGCCGCTCGAGGTGCTGCGCGCGGATGACAACCGGATAGACCGGACGAGTGGCTTGGAGGAGGTGCGCACCCTTCGTGTCGTGTCGCTCAGCAACAACTACATCGAGGACCTCGACGAGCTTCTCTTTCTCCCCTCCACACCGCGGCTGCAGGTGCTGAGCTTGCTGGGGAACCCGGTGACGCGCGCGCGTCGGTACCGGCAGACACTCGCCGAGCTGCAGCCGGCGCTCACCTCGCTCGACGGTGCCCCTCTGACCTCTGCAGACGATCACGAGCGTGGCGCCGCACGAGCGGTCGCCGTGCCCACCAGCAACGGCAGTAGCCGCGGCGTGAGCACGAGGGAGCTCACCGCTGGTTCTGCAGCCGCCGCCGCTGCGTTGCCTGCGTCGATTGGGACGTCGGCGCTCTCCCTCGACGACTCCGCCACCGCGCAGCGGCGGGAGCGGCCACCACAGCCGGCGCGACGATCCGTAGACGCGGCTGCGAGGCGATCACAGGCGTCCCCTCCTTCTTCATCGATGCCGACGTTATCAAGAGCCGCCACATCGAACGCGCAGGGGCGCCGTGGTGTGCGGCCTGGTCGAGCCGCACAGGAGTCACTGCCCTCGCCGCGCGCAGAGCCCCTCGAGGCGGCCCCCACTCCTGCTGCTCCGGCACGTGCGGCCACCGGCCCCTCACAACCCCGTTCACCTGTGTCAGCGCTCCAGCATCAACGGGCTCAGGGGAGACGCACCTCTGCGGGGCCGTCACGGGAACCCACGGCCACACCACCGAGGCCACCAACACCCGCAGGCTTGGATGTGGAGGCAGAGGCTCACGGCGCGCACACCGCAGACCGCCACGTCGACCCCGACGCGGCATCGGCTCTGTCCCGCACCCCCGAGCAGCAGCACAGCAGTGGTCGGTGTGTCGGGTACGCAGCCCTGCACGCGAGTCCGTCCTCCACGTCGGCCAGCAGTGCGCAGCGGGCCGGCGTGGGCGGACGCGCGCAGACCTTTCATACCGCCACCGCCGCCGCGGCTGCCCCCACCACCCCCGCCCGCAGTGCGGCCACGCAGGAGCTCGACAGCACAACGGCACAGCTGCACGACAGCCTCGTCGCGAAGGAGCAGCTTGAGAAGGAGTGCGTCGCTCTCCGCCAAGCCAGCCGACGGGCAGAGGCGCAGTTGGCCGAGACGCGGCGGGTCGTCTCGCGTCAACTCGCAGAGCTCTCGCAGCTGCGGCTGGAGCGGGACGCGCTGCGGGAGAGCGAGGGCGCGGTGCTGGAGCGGCTGGAGAAGGAGAAGCGCGCCGGCCGCAGCCGCGCCGCCCATCACGCAGACGAGGTGGCCACCCTGCAGGGTCAGTACGAGCGCATGAAGGCGTTCTACGAGACGCAGCTGGCGGACACGCGGCGCGAGCTCGCGGCGGAGCGGGCACGGCTGCTGCGTCAGCCGAGCGCAGGGGGCGGAGGCGTACGGGGGAATTCTGAAAAGCACGACCACAGCCCAGAGGGGGCTGGAGCTGCTGCTGCTGCTGCTGCTGCTTCAGCCATACCAGCAGAGACTTGTGGCACTGCTCAGGCGGCCGTAGAACCAAGCACATCCGCAACTGCTCAGCTCACAGTGACCTCCTCCATGATCGGCGCTTCACGCGTGGGTGGCACGGCCGAAAACACGAGTGGCGTCCAGCCGCCGACGCTGTCCGCCGTCCGCCCAGCTGTCCCCTCGGCCGACGTCGTTGCGCAGCAGCTGACACAGTGGCTCTACGCGAGCCTCGCCCCCACCGACGCCTCATCGCTGAACGACAGCGGCGCGGCAGAGACTGCGACGGTACGCGACTTTCACAAAGCGCTCGGCGCAGCAGCCTCCATGACGAAGCCACCACGAACCCAAAGCAATCGTCCACGCAGCACGTCGCCGATGCAGCCACTGTTATCCTCGTCGTCAGCGCAGCAGCAGCAGCAGGAAGAGGGGGCGAGTCGTAGGGAGGAGTCGATGGAGACGTCTTCAGCCATCGACGCGGCAGCGCGGCAGGTTCTCGAGGCGTACATTGCCCAGCACATTGCCGCACCGCCGACATCGGCAGGCGTGCGAGCACAGGAGGCGGCTCCTACCAAGCCGCACCCACTGGAGCAGCGCTCTGACGCGGCGGTCCAGGCGAGGGGGGAGACAGTGAAGCGAGCTGAAGACCGGTGCGATGGGGACGGGGCAGACAGCGCCGTTGTGCCCCTTCCGACGCCGTCGCGCCGCCGGTCCCCCACGCGCCTCTCCCCTCTCGACACGGACCTGGCCCTGGAGACGGTGACTGAGGCAGCAGCAGTGGAAGCACCGTGCAGACAGGACGAGCTGTCCGCGCACGAGGGGCCGGCAGACATGACGGAGGTGGAGGACGCCAGCACGGACTTGGATACCGAGGTGACGGTGGTGATAGGTCCACCGCCGTCGATGCCAACGCAGCAGGAGGCAGTCGCTGCCATCACGCTGTTCCCGCCACCGCCGCCGCTGCCGCTGCCGGTGCCACCAGCGGCGCCGACGCGCGATGACCGGGTGGAGGCCGCGAAGGCGGTTCTCGAGAGCATGAAAGGGCTTTTCGATGACTGATGTGAAACGGGTGGCCTGTGGCGGCGCGTGCTGATGCTGCGGCTCTGGCGCAGCGCTGTACGTCGGAAGGTGTGGGCGACCATGTGAAGCTCTCACCTCGCGTGGTGCACACCTTCGCGTCTGTGTGCATGTACGTGTGTACGTGTGTGCGCGGGCACCCCCCCCTACCCGAGTGGGAAAGAGGAGAGGAGGAGGAGGGGGGGGGATGCATAGAGGTCCATAGAACATGGCAAAGGGAACACGTAGGAAACGCGAAAGGGGGGACCGCCGCGTGATGCCCCGCCACTCACACGCGCGCCTCACCCTTCAATCCCCGCAAGCGACGTCTGTCATCCGTGAAGGCGAGCGCGTTGAACTATTGCATGCGTGTCTTTGACAAGAAGGAAGCGATCGCGATGGTGGAAGCGGATGGACGGGAAGGGGGGAGACGCCGCAGACGAGCTGCGGGTCCCGTCGATGGGTCTCGTTTAAGGGGGGGGGGGATACGTCTCCTCCGCGCTACGTGGGCACTTGACCATCCGACGCGCACCAACCCTCGCAGCGCAGCCCTTCCTATATCCTTGTACTCTCTGTCCCTGACTCTGTTTGTTTCACTCACTGACACGCTCCGTGCACGCCGGTGCCCCCCCCCCCCCCAAAGCTTCTCCTTGGCACACACGAGCCGAGAAGCGCATTGCCTCATCTCCTTCGCCTCTTCACCTCTGCCTCACCAGCCCCCAACTCCTGCCGCACTAGACCAACAGGGCCACGTGCAGCACATACACACACACACACACACACACACAGGCACACCACAAGGTACAGACGCGCGTCTTCATTTCCTTATCTTTCCCTTCGCGTAGCCTCCGCCCCCCTCCCTCCCCCCTTTCTAGCCCCAAATGGCCGTTCCCTACGAGGAGAAGTCGTTCCCGCTGCTGAAGGGGCTGCAGCTCCGCGCCATGAGCGACTCGCGCCTGTGCGAGCGCATCAAGGTGCTGGACGACTACTGCTTCCCCGTCAAGTACACCGAGAGCTACTACAACGACTACGTGCGGCAGAGCTTTCATGAGTTCAACCAGCTCGCCTTCTTCCACGACATCCTGGTCGGCTCCATCACATGCCGGCTCGAGAAGACCGCGACGGACGGCGAGTTCGTGCTCTACATCATGACGATCGGCGTGCTGGATGCGTATCGACACCTCTGCATCGGATCGCGGCTGCTGCAGGCGATTCTGACAGCCGTGCACAGGGAGACCCGCACCCGCATTGTCGCGGTGACGCTGCACATGCAGGTCGGCTCGCCGGCGCTGGAGTTCTATCGAAGTTCCACTTCGAGGAGGCGGAGCTGGTGGAGAAGTACTACACGGACCTGGACGAGTGCAACGCGATCCTCCTGCGCCGCGTGGTGCCGCAGCCGCACCTCGAGCAGAGCAACAAGAAGTCCAAGTAGATGAAGACGAAGGCGAGAGGGTGATGAAGGACCGCCTCTCCCCCCCTCTGCACTGAGGCAGTCAGCAAGCCCGTTTTCTGCTCTTCAAGAGCAACGTTATGGGTTGGTTGGTGGCGTGCGTGTTCTGTTGTGTGTGTGTGTTGTGTCGACAGTGCCGGCAACTGCGGCCGCTCTCCGTGAAAGGGGCGGAAGAAGATCTGGGTGTTGGGGGACGGGGGGGGGATGCGGGGCAATGATGAGAGCGCAGCCGCTAATGAGATCGAAGGGCTTCGCAGGCACAACAACACGGCGCTGTCCTCTCGTGTTGTCCCTCGTGACGTCCAGGACTTGCCCCCTCTCCGTGTGTCGCCCCTTCCCCCATCACCCTCGCGTGGCGCACCCTTAACACAGTGTACCAATACACCTTCCTAAGCGAGAAGAACACCCATACACACACACCCGCACAAACAACAACAAATACGTAGCTAGCGAATCCGGAGCTGGTCGATGCAGATCATGCCCCCCCCCGCCCCCGCTGATGACCCCACGAGGCATCAGCAGTTTTCGCGGGTAAAGAAAAAAAAAACGGTAGTCTTCCCTGCTCCAGGCATGCAGGCGCGTGGCTGACCTCAGCGCGTGCTGTCTGCGCCCCGCCCCGGCACGCCCCGCCCCCGCTCCGTATCTCATATCCTTGCACGCTATTCGAAACACAGTGCCGCCGTCTTTACGCGACCAGAGGACCTGTGTGTGTGTGTGGCAGGGCAGGACAGCCTCACACACATATTTTGCGGTTGGTGTCCCCCCGCTACCGGCTGATGGAACAGACCTTGACAGCTACCGGTGATGCTCGTCGAGTCTGCGTGCCCTCTCACCCCTCACCCCTTACCCCTCTATCCCCTTCCCCTCTGTCATCTCGTGTCCACGTCCGTCTCCCTCACCCTTCCTCTCCCCCACGACACAAATCCAGCCAACACGTGCAAACCCACACACGCACTGACACACATTGTACAGTACCCCCCCCCTCCCCCCCCTCCACGAACCCGTCGACTGTCGCTGACCACCGCTCCTACACCCCCCCCCCTTCCCCTTCCACGCGCTCCCCCCTCCTCCCCTCCTCGTGTCTCAAGATGCCGTACTATGCCACCGGCGAGAGCCGAGACTCATACATCACCGGCGTGCGGCCCGGTGGGCGCTACGGCGTGCTGCACGATGTCGAGAAGCGTCGCGATAACCTGCCCGAGAACGTCTTCCTCTTCATCAAGGACAACGTGCAGCGAGAGGAGCGGCTGCGGAGCAACGAGGAGGAGGCCCGTGCCCGCATTCGACTAGAGATGTTCCAGAAGAGGCCGCCGCGCTGCACCGCCGACGCGACATCCCCATCGCTGGGCGGCGGCGGCAACGGTGGTGGCGGCGGTGGCACGGCCGTGCAGTCGGCGGCGATGTCGAAGCTAGAGAGGGAGACGCAGACGCGGGAGCGCCGTGCGGCCCTGCTCGAGCTGTATCAGCAAGACCGGGAGGAGTGGCAGAGTGTTCTGAACGCGCGCGGTCTGGCCACGAAGCGTGGCGCCAAGTAGAAGCAAGGGACTCTGCCTGCCTTGACCGCCTCACTGTTGCTCACGGTGCCCCACTCCTCGTCTCGCTGCTGCTGCTGCTGCTGTATTATGGGTCTTTTTTTTTTTCTTGTCAAGCATCAGCGGTGCCACACACACGCGCGTGTGTTGATGGGCGATGCGTGTGTGCCGCCGCAGTGGGTGCTTCTCGCCTATCTTCCACCGTTGTGTGTGTTGGCATGCGCCTGTCGAACGCGAGGGAGACGGAGGTGGAGGCGCAGAGGCGCTGGGGAAGGGGGAGAGGGAGAAAGAGAGCAGGAGGAGACGTGCGTCATGGAGCCGTGACTTCTCTCTCTCTCTCCGCCCTCCGCCCTCCGCCCTCCCTGCTGATGCAGCCGACCCCCCATCCCTTTCATGATGTACACCAGCTTCTTCCCTATGGATAGAGAGAGAGAGACCGAGGGGGATGCCGGCGAGGTGCGTGTGCGGTGTCACGACGCCTCCGTCGCGCACACACCCTTCTCTTGTACAGAAGCACTGCTCGGCTGTGCCCAGTGGCGCGACGTCGCCATCTCCGCCCCCGCCTCCCTTCTCTTGCCTCCTCCTCCTCTTACACCCGCTTCAGTGTTGCTGTTGTGGTGGTGTTTTTCTTACTCGACACCACTTCAATGAGACATCGTGGATGCCGACGGTGCGTTGCACCCGTCTGTGGCTGCCCTGCAGACAGGCGGCGGCGGCGGTCCCGCGCTGGCTGCCACGTGCCGCACGGACGCAGAGCAGCACGCGCCTGTAGTGAGTCAACGTCGACGGCGCTCGCGTGCGTCACCGCCTCCACCCGATGTCTTGGTCACCTCGAACGCGCATCGCGTGGGCTCTGCTGCCGACGCGGAAAGGCAGACATCTGCGAAGGTGTGGAGCAGTGGCAGCTCACTCTCATTCGCTGAACATGTCTCTTGCACAACGACGACCACCAACCCCACCTCTCTCTTTCCTCCCTCCCTCCCTCCCTTGAACATCAACACACAACAGGAAAGCGCTGGTCTGGCTACGGGTGTGCATCGTGTACTCCCCCCCTTCCCCACCTCCTCTGGCCATCACGTGCGGCTGCGGAGCTTCACGACCGCCGTAGACACCCTGCGGTGCTGTCGCCGCACTTCGCCCATTTATAGTGAAGCAACAACGACTCACACAGACGCACCGACACAGCGACACACAGGCGTGTGGCAGCAGCACCATGGCCGCTCCGCCGTCGCACTACACGGTGGCCAACCTCAAGACGCTGGGGCTGTGCATCCCACAAGTCGGCCTTTCGCGGCAGCCCCGCCTCCGCCCCCATGTGCGGCATCTCAAGGGCCTCGTGTACCCCCTGCCCTACTACGCCATGTGGCGCGGCAACCACAACACATACACGTACAACCAGGCCACACCCGCTCGGTGGGGTGAAGGGGCGACGAACACCATGTACCACCAGCACTACGCCCACGCCAAGTGCCCGACCGACTACGGCCGCGGCGGCCGCGAGTTCCAGTTCCTCTCTGTGCAGCGCGGGAAGCTGAAGCGGAAGCCGCTACCCACCGTCCAGTACGCCGACCCGAACTCGAAGCCGCAGTGGGTGTTCAAGTCGTGGCACAACCCGTTGTCGGCTCCAAGCATGTGGGAGCGCGAGGTGCAGTACCCCGAGCACACGCCGGAGCACACGGGTGCGAAGCGCCCGCTCGCCGTCGTGGCACCCAAGACAAACCACAAGCATCTTTTCCTGATGCACATGGAGCGCATCACCGTCACCGTGTCGCCGCTGCTCTTCGGCTTTGGGCACACGTTGCAGAAGGCAGCGCTGGACTTCTACCGCCGCGGCCTCAGCGCTCGCTCGCCGTTTCCGAATGACAAGATCTTCTTGTACTACTCGATTGACCACATCACGCCCAAGATCGAGGTGACCTGGCTCGACGGCGGCGTGTACGCGCCCCCGCTCATCGAGGGTGTCAACGCGCAGGACCTGATCCAGATGATCATGGAGCAGGCGTGGCTCGCGGCAGACCGCATGAACGCCGAGGGTCGCACGCTGAACCCCATCGCGATTGACGACTACAAGTGGGGAGCAGCTGATCACCTTCAAGCAGAAGCGCGCGAAGGGTGCGGACGCGGCCAAGGGCTCCAAGAAGAAGTAGCGCTGTGTTGGCGTTTTCTTTTTTGGGTATTGGGCAGTTTTGTGTCTCGGCCTTCTCCCGGCCGTGGAGTGGAGGCGGTGCGGCGGTGATCTGCACAGTGGCGCCACCACGCCGCCCTCACTTGTTGTGTCTGCGTCTCTCTTTCTCTTTCTCACAAGCTCGTGAAGCAAACAAGAAAAAAGATCAATGCGGCAAATGACTGGTCGGCGCACCTCGCACTGCTCGTTGTCACGGGCCGCAGCGGGGTGCGTGTGATGTGTGTGGGGGCTGTGAAGCTGTTTCACGCGGGTGCGCTGCGGCTCCGTAGTTGTGGGACGTAATGCGATGCGACTTCAAGGATCTTCACGGCCGACTGCCAGCGCTGCAGTCTCTCTCTCTCCCCCCCCCCCCCCCAGCAACAACAACAACAAAAAGAAACGCGGCGCCTTGCATCTTGATGAGCACCGCTTGCGTAGCTGATGCCCACCATCTCCAACCCATCTTCATCTCACCGTACCGCATCGACTCGATCTTTAAGAAGCACCCGT
>CAWUFJ010000009.1:67621-139694 GCA_963921375.1 Tiliacea citrago
ACCGTGCCCGCGAGGAGCTGACGGCGAACGCGGACGAGCTGCAGCAGCGCCTGGAGACCGCCACGCAGGAGCGCGACGCAGCCCAGCAGCACGCGGCGCAGCAGCGCGCGGAGCTGGAGGCACAGCTTGCGCAGCTGGCGGCGGACCGCGACCGTGCCCGCGAGGAGCTGACGGCGAACGCGGACGAGCTGCAGCAGCGCCTGGAGACCGCCACGCAGGAGCGCGACGCAGCCCAGCAGCACGCGGCGCAGCAGCGCGCGGAGCTGGAGGCACAGCTTGCGCAGCTGGCGGCGGACCGCGACCGTGCCCGCGAGGAGCTGACGGCGAACGCGGACGAGCTGCAGCAGCGCCTGGAGACCGCCACGCAGGAGCGCGACGCAGCCCAGCAGCACGCGGCGCAGCAGCGCGCGGAGCTGGAGGCACAGCTTGCACAGCTGACGGCGGACCGCGTAACCGTGCCCGCGAGGAGCTGACGGCGAACGCGGACGAGCTGCAGCAGCGCCTGGAGACCGCCACGCAGGAGCGCGACGCAGCCCAGCAGCACGCGGCGCAGCAGCGCGCGGAGCTGGAGGCACAGCTTGCACAGCTGGCGGCGGACCGCGACCGTGCCCGCGAGGAGCTGACGGCGAACGCGGACGAGCTGCAGCAGCGCCTGGAGACCGCCACGCAGGAGCGCGACGCAGCCCAGCAGCACGCGGCGCAGCAGCGCGCGGAGCTGGAGGCACAGCTTGCGCAGCTGGCGGCGGACCGCGACCGTGCCCGCGAGGAGCTGACGGCGAACGCGGACGAGCTGCAGCAGCGCCTGGAGACCGCCACGCAGGAGCGCGACGCAGCCCAGCAGCACGCGGCGCAGCAGCGCGCGGAGCTGGAGGCACAGCTTGCGCAGCTGGCGGCGGACCGCGACCGTGCCCGCGAGGAGCTGACGGCGAACGCGGACGAGCTGCAGCAGCGCCTGGAGACCGCCACGCAGGAGCGCGACGCAGCCCAGCAGCACGCGGCGCAGCAGCGCGCGGAGCTGGAGGCACAGCTTGCGCAGCTGGCGGCGGACCGCGACCGTGCCCGCGAGGAGCTGACGGCGAACGCGGACGAGCTGCAGCAGCGCCTGGAGACCGCCACGCAGGAGCGCGACGCAGCCCAGCAGCACGCGGCGCAGCAGCGCGCGGAGCTGGAGGCACAGCTTGCGCAGCTGGCGGCGGACCGCGACCGTGCCCGCGAGGAGCTGACGGCGAACGCGGACGAGCTGCAGCAGCGCCTGGAGACCGCCACGCAGGAGCGCGACGCAGCCCAGCAGCACGCGGCGCAGCAGCGCGCGGAGCTGGAGGCACAGCTTGCGCAGCTGGCGGCGGACCGCGACCGTGCCCGCGAGGAGCTGACGGCGAACGCGGACGAGCTGCAGCAGCGCCTGGAGACCGCCACGCAGGAGCGCGACGCAGCCCAGCAGCACGCGGCGCAGCAGCGCGCGGAGCTGGAGGCACAGCTTGCGCAGCTGGCGGCGGACCGCGACCGTGCCCGCGAGGAGCTGACGGCGAACGCGGACGAGCTGCAGCAGCGCCTGGAGACCGCCACGCAGGAGCGCGACGCAGCCCAGCAGCACGCGGCGCAGCAGCGCGCGGAGCTGGAGGCACAGCTTGCGCAGCTGGCGGCGGACCGCGACCGTGCCCGCGAGGAGCTGACGGCGAACGCGGACGAGCTGCAGCAGCGCCTGGAGACCGCCACGCAGGAGCGCGACGCAGCCCAGCAGCACGCGGCGCAGCAGCGCGCGGAGCTGGAGGCACAGCTTGCGCAGCTGGCGGCGGACCGCGACCGTGCCCGCGAGGAGCTGACGGCGAACGCGGACGAGCTGCAGCAGCGCCTGGAGACCGCCACGCAGGAGCGCGACGCAGCCCAGCAGCACGCGGCGCAGCAGCGCGCGGAGCTGGAGGCACAGCTTGCACAGCTGGCGGCGGACCGCGACCGTGCCCGCGAGGAGCTGACGGCGAACGCGGACGAGCTGCAGCAGCGCCTGGAGACCGCCACGCAGGAGCGCGACGCAGCCCAGCAGCACGCGGCGCAGCAGCGCGCGGAGCTGGAGGCACAGCTTGCACAGCTGGCGGCGGACCGCGACCGTGCCCGCGAGGAGCTGACGGCGAACGCGGACGAGCTGCAGCAGCGCCTGGAGACCGCCACGCAGGAGCGCGACGCAGCCCAGCAGCACGCGGCGCAGCAGCGCGCGGAGCTGGAGGCACAGCTTGCACAGCTGACGGCGGACCGCGACCGTGCCCGCGAGGAGCTGACGGCGAACGCGGACGAGCTGCAGCAGCGCCTGGAGACCGCCACGCAGGAGCGCGACGCAGCCCAGCAGCACGCGGCGCAGCAGCGCGCGGAGCTGGAGGCACAGCTTGCACAGCTGGCGGCGGACCGCGACCGTGCCCGCGAGGAGCTGACGGCGAACGCGGACGAGCTGCAGCAGCGCCTGGAGACCGCCACGCAGGAGCGCGACGCAGCCCAGCAGCACGCGGCGCAGCAGCGCGCGGAGCTGGAGGCACAGCTTGCGCAGCTGGCGGCGGACCGCGACCGTGCCCGCGAGGAGCTGACGGCGAACGCGGACGAGCTGCAGCAGCGCCTGGAGACCGCCACGCAGGAGCGCGACGCAGCCCAGCAGCACGCGGCGCAGCAGCGCGCGGAGCTGGAGGCACAGCTTGCGCAGCTGGCGGCGGACCGCGACCGTGCCCGCGAGGAGCTGACGGCGAACGCGGACGAGCTGCAGCAGCGCCTGGAGACCGCCACGCAGGAGCGCGACGCAGCCCAGCAGCACGCGGCGCAGCAGCGCGCGGAGCTGGAGGCACAGCTTGCACAGCTGGCGGCGGACCGCGACCGTGCCCGCGAGGAGCTGACGGCGAACGCGGACGAGCTGCAGCAGCGCCTGGAGACCGCCACGCAGGAGCGCGACGCAGCCCAGCAGCACGCGGCGCAGCAGCGCGCGGAGCTGGAGGCACAGCTTGCGCAGCTGGCGGCGGACCGCGACCGTGCCCGCGAGGAGCTGACGGCGAACGCGGACGAGCTGCAGCAGCGCCTGGAGACCGCCACGCAGGAGCGCGACGCAGCCCAGCAGCACGCGGCGCAGCAGCGCGCGGAGCTGGAGGCACAGCTTGCGCAGCTGGCGGCGGACCGCGACCGTGCCCGCGAGGAGCTGACGGCGAACGCGGACGAGCTGCAGCAGCGCCTGGAGACCGCCACGCAGGAGCGCGACGCAGCCCAGCAGCACGCGGCGCAGCAGCGCGCGGAGCTGGAGGCACAGCTTGCACAGCTGGCGGCGGACCGCGACCGTGCCCGCGAGGAGCTGACGGCGAACGCGGACGAGCTGCAGCAGCGCCTGGAGACCGCCACGCAGGAGCGCGACGCAGCCCAGCAGCACGCGGCGCAGCAGCGCGCGGAGCTGGAGGCACAGCTTGCACAGCTGGCGGCGGACCGCGACCGTGCCCGCGAGGAGCTGACAGCGAACGCGGACGAGCTGCAGCAGCGCCTGGAGACCGCCACGCAGGAGCGCGACGCAGCCCAGCAGCACGCGGCGCAGCAGCGCGCGGAGCTGGAGGCACAGCTTGCACAGCTGGCGGCGGACCGCGACCGTGCCCGCGAGGAGCTGACGGCGAACGCGGACGAGCTGCAGCAGCGCCTGGAGACCGCCACGCAGGAGCGCGACGCAGCCCAGCAGCACGCGGCGCAGCAGCGCGCGGAGCTGGAGGCACAGCTTGCACAGCTGACGGCGGACCGCGACCGTGCCCGCGAGGAGCTGACGGCGAACGCGGACGAGCTGCAGCAGCGCCTGGAGACCGCCACGCAGGAGCGCGACGCAGCCCAGCAGCACGCGGCGCAGCAGCGCGCGGAGCTGGAGGCACAGCTTGCACAGCTGGCGGCGGACCGCGACCGTGCCCGCGAGGAGCTGACGGCGAACGCGGACGAGCTGCAGCAGCGCCTGGAGACCGCCACGCAGGAGCGCGACGCAGCCCAGCAGCACGCGGCGCAGCAGCGCGCGGAGCTGGAGGCACAGCTTGTGCAGCTGACGGCGGACCGCGACCGTGCCCGCGAGGAGCTGACGGCGAACGCGGACGAGCTGCAGCAGCGCCTGGAGACCGCCACGCAGGAGCGCGACGCAGCCCAGCAGCACGCGGCGCAGCAGCGCGCGGAGCTGGAGGCACAGCTTGCGCAGCTGGCGGCGGACCGCGACCGTGCCCGCGAGGAGCTGACGGCGAACGCGGACGAGCTGCAGCAGCGCCTGGAGACCGCCACGCAGGAGCGCGACGCAGCCCAGCAGCACGCGGCGCAGCAGCGCGCGGAGCTGGAGGCACAGCTTGCGCAGCTGGCGGCGGACCGCGACCGTGCCCGCGAGGAGCTGACGGCGAACGCGGACGAGCTGCAGCAGCGCCTGGAGACCGCCACGCAGGAGCGCGACGCAGCCCAGCAGCACGCGGCGCAGCAGCGCGCGGAGCTGGAGGCACAGCTTGCGCAGCTGGCGGCGGACCGCGACCGTGCCCGCGAGGAGCTGACGGCGAACGCGGACGAGCTGCAGCAGCGCCTGGAGACCGCCACGCAGGAGCGCGACGCAGCCCAGCAGCACGCGGCGCAGCAGCGCGCGGAGCTGGAGGCACAGCTTGCGCAGCTGGCGGCGGACCGCGACCGTGCCCGCGAGGAGCTGACGGCGAACGCGGACGAGCTGCAGCAGCGCCTGGAGACCGCCACGCAGGAGCGCGACGCAGCCCAGCAGCACGCGGCGCAGCAGCGCGCGGAGCCGGAGGCTCTTCGTTATGTTGAGTCACCGATGATTTGGGAGGTGGATGGTGATTCGACACGGCTTCAAGAGGAACTACTGCAAGCAAAGGCTCGCATCGAAGAGCTACAGGCTTCGGTAACCGCATCTGAGGAGGAGACGGTGAGGCGTGTGCAAGAAGCAGGCATGCATGTGGAGGAGGCGCAGGTCTCCGCTGAGATAGCCGTCGAGGAACGCATGATGGCAGAGATTCGCGTGCAGGAGCTTGAGAGGGCACTGAGTGATGTGACGCAAGCTCGGGCGGAGGCCGTGTCGAGGCTGGGTGAAGACGCGGAGGTGTTGCGTGCGGCGCTCGAAGCTGCTAAAGGTGCAGCGATGTCGTCCGAGCAGGAGCGTGAAACGCTGCGTGCCGAGCTGGAGGTAGCTCGTGTTGCGGCGGAGGCTGCGGAGCAGAGGCACGAGAAGGGTCGCGCGGACAGTGAGGGGATGCTTGTACAGCTCAAGACGGAGATAATGGCCCTGCGGGAGCTGGCTGATGTCGCGAAGACTGAAGCTGTCTCCGCCACCCAGGATCGCGATAAATTGCGTGCGGAGCTCACAGAGGCGAGAGCTGCGGCGGAGGCTGCTGGCCAAGAGCGGGACGCGGTACGTGCGGAGCTCGAGGCGGAGTCAGAGGAAGTACGGCTCCTGCGTGATGTGACCTTGCAGGAGCGATACTCTGTGACCAAGGTGCGTGCCGGTCTCGAGAAGGAGCTTGCGCGAACCCAGGCGGAACGGGACGCTGCGGTGGAGAGGGCGGAAGCAGCGGAGGAGGAGACACAGCTGCTGCGCGACGTCGCGGGGCAAGAGCGCGAGGGGCGAGAGGCGCAGTGCACGCTACTGACCTCACAGCTACAGGAGCTGACCGCGAGGCACGAAGCCCTCAGGGAGCACGCGAAGAAAGCAGCGGAGGGAGAGGAGGCGCTCCAGCTGCTGCGCGACGGTGCCGTACAGGAGCGTGCGGTGATGGAGGAGCGATGTGCCTCGCTGGCGGCACAAGTGCGGGAACTGACTGCCACACACGACGCCCGCATCGCCGCCTCGACAGCGCAGCGTGACGATGCGGGGAGGCGGCTGACGGCCTTGACAGCGGAGTACACCTCGCTAAAGGCGGAGGCGGCGGCAGAGCGGGGATCCGCTGATGCACAGTGTGCGCAGCTCGAGGCGGCGTGCGCCTCCCTCACGGCGCAGCTCGCTGCCGCGCAGGAGCAGGCCGCCGTAGCAACCGAGGAGGTGCAGCTCTTCCGTGATGTGGTGGAGCAGGAGCGGGAGGCCGCAGCGGCTGCGCAGGCCCGCCTCAACGCGCGCGCCACCGAGCTGACTCTTGCGCTTCGTGAGGCCGAACAGCGGCTCCAAGAGCACCAGCAGCTGCAGCACCAGCAGCAGCAGCAGCAACAACGCGCCGCACCGGCGATGTCCGACGTGTCCGCGAAGGAGGTTGAGCTGCAGCACCGGCTGGACGACTTGACGCGTCGCTGCATTTCTTTGGAATCAGAAGCCGAGCAGGCTGCTGCACAGCGCGACGACCTGCAACGGCAACTGACCACCGCGACCGCTTATCACGAGCGTGTTCAGGCGAGTGTGGCCGCTCAGCATGCGGCGGAGCTGGCACAGCTTGTCGCAAAAAAGGAAGCCGCGCTTCAGCACGCGCACGCAGAGGCGCAGACGGTGCGTGCGACGGCGCTCGCCGAAGCCGAGACGCGGCATCGTGCTGCGGTCACACGTGCCACTGCGACGCAGGCGGCACAGCTGGCCACGCTGCAAGAGGAGCATGATGCGAGCGCGGCGGCTGAGGATCTTTATCGGCGACTGGCGGAGCAGGAGCTCACGTCAGCGGAAGCGGAGCGCGCGGCTGCCACGGCGGACCTCATCCGCCTCAGAGGCGAGCATGTGGAGATGCAGGAGCGACATGCAACGGAGCTCTCGGCGCTGCAGTCCAAGGTGGACGCCGCCACATCGGAGCTCGTACACACGCAGCAGCGCTGTGCAGAGCTGGAGGCTCACGTGGTTGCGCTGGAGACGGAGCTGCGCGGCGTCAAGGCGGAGCTGAGCCAGGCCTCCGAGAAGGCGATGACGGTCGTCTCGCGGCTGTCCTCCCGCTACGGCAGCGTGGTGGTACCAAAGTCAGCGGCAGCACAAGCATCCGTGGCCATGTCGGCCTCCGCGTCGCCTCGAGCTGGTCTAGAGACGGCAGCGGCGACTACAGCGACCGGTGCGCCATGGATGGTAGCAGCCAGCGGTGTCGCCTGTCCACCGCCGCCGGCACCCTATGAGGATGCGCAGCTCGTGGCTGAGGTCGGGGCGCGCCTGCGGGAGCGTGGCGAGGCGATGCGGCTCCTCGCTGAGGCGGTTGAGCTGCGAGAGCGTGCGCGGCCGCTGGAGCAGGTGCTTGCGGAGCGGCTGGTCGAGGACCATCATTCCCACGCACAGACGACATTCATGACGGAGGACAGCGTGGGAGGGCCACGGCGGCAGTCTTGGACGGCTGGCGAGGTCCATCGGCTCGACGCACGCGAGGCACAATTAAATGAGCGCGCCGCCCAGCTGAAGGAAAAGGAGCGGCAGCTGCTGCGTGTGGCGCACGAGCTGCAGGCAAAGTCGCGTGCCCTGCAGGTGCTGTACCTGCGCTCACAAGAACAGGAGGACGCGTGCAGTGGCTTGCCGACCCGCCTGCTCTTGACGGCTGACAAGGGCCCGGAGAGTCCCAGTCGCCTGACGCCGTCACCGCACCCACCCACCCGGCCGATCTCATCTGCCATCTTGCTAGACACGAACGAGGGTAACGGCGAGGCGGGGAACAGCAGTGACCCAGCATCGCCACCACCGCGTGAGCCGCTGCAGCAACAACGGCAGCAGCAGCAGCAGCAGCAGCAGCCACCGTCAGCGACAGCACCCGTGGCAAGGCGCGCGGTGGAGGAACTCGAGCACGGTGAAGCCGATGCCGACGAGGGTGCGGAGGATACGCAGGCGCGGCTCACAGCTGCAACAGCGGCGTACCGTGACGTTCTTTTCCAGCACGTTCTGGAGTCGAACCGCCTCGAGAGCGAGGAGGCCCTCACGCAGTACCTGCCGTGTCACCGCAGGCTGAAGAACCGCCGTCATACGCCGGGCTCGCAGGGCTCCACATCTCCGTCCACCACGCCGCGCTCCGCGCTGCGCCGGCAGGAGAGCAGCGTGGCGGCCACGACACGTGCGATGCTGCGCGCGCTGGAGGCGCGGCTGAGCGGTGCGGCGATGGAGGTCCGCGGCGTCGACCCCGCAGTGCAGCAGCGCAGCCTCGACGCGTTCCGTCGGCTGGAGGCGGCGGTGCGCACCCTGTGCAGCGGGGAGAGCAGCCAGCCGCAGCAGTCAGACGACTCGAGCCCTTTGCTGATCGAGTAGGTTGGCGGGGCGGGGGGGACACGACACGTCTTCGGTCTCGTGTGTGTGTGTGCGCGCTCTCGCTTACCCCGGAGGTGTTCACGGCGATTGCCTTGATCACTTGCGTTGGACTTCACATACTGGAGGTGTCGCGCTTCATCTGCGTGATGTGCACCGAGTCGTCACACACGTCATCTGATTTGCGTGCATCTTTTTTCATTTATTGGTTTAGTGTTTGCTTTCTCAGCTATAGTCGAGTAGGCCGGGGGGTGGGGCGGGGGCGTCGTCTGGGGACGACGGGGAGGGGGACGGCCGCTGATGCTGCGGCCTCCTTTTCGCGCCTCTCATGTTGCACACCTTCACAGCATCGACGACGAGGCACAGGGCAAGGGACAAGGGCAAGCGTGTGCGCAGAGCTCGATGCCATCCTCCTTGGAAAAACAAACCCGTAAAGCAACAAGGCAGCAGCTTAACACACAGCAGCTTAACGCTCTCCCTCTCTCTCCCGCTATCTCACCATGTCTTCTTTAATCAAACCCCGTTCAGGCCCCACCCTCATGAAGAGTGCAGCAGGGCCGCGGTGCCGGGGTCCACCTTCGACACCTCTTTACGCAACTTCTCCCCTCCCTCACCATTACCTTCGCGCCGATCACGCCTTCGCGTCCACCCCCCTCAGCCCCCCCCCCCCCCTCAGTGTATCGCGTTGCCCTGCGGTTACGGCCATGCAAGTGGCCAGCTGCTTCTCCCGACCTGGCACAAGCGAGTAAAGAACAACAAAAGAAGAAGGTGATGGCGCACACGACGCGAGACGCCGTCGTGCCGGTGTGTGACAACGCATCTGCACACCTAGCGCTACCCTCACAATGTGTCGGAGATGCGGCACACAGCCCAACAACGACACAACTTTATCGCACCCTATTCGCTGTTCGAGCTACCGTGTCAGAACACCAACGACATCAGCAGCAGCAGCAGCAGCAACAACAGGAAGAAGATGTGGAAACGACGAGCGCACGGGCGGCTGTGCAGGACTCGGCGTCCAACAGGGCCGCAGCACGTGACGCACAGGGAACTCATCAAGATGGGCATCAACACACCGCTGCCGAGTTGCGTCGCATGGATGCACTCGCGGCATGGGCCCAGCGCGTGCTGGCAGCGTACGAGCACGAAGCCCAACCTCCGTCCCCACCGAGTGACGGTGATGTCCGGCCCTTGCCCCACACCACCGCTGATGCCCCGCCTTGTGGAGATCCTTCCATGATCACCGGCACCGGATCTGCAGCGCAGATGGACAACTACGAGGAGCCGACGTCCACGCTGCCCGTCGAGCGCCGTCTGAGCTTTCCAGGGGGCTACTCGTATGCGCACACGAGTGCGACTGCGGACCCCGCGCGTCTGCACGCCCCTGAGCTGATGCACGGCCCATCAGGCATCGCTGCGGCGCTGCCATCGTCGTGCGGCCCAGCTGGCTCTGCGGGCGACCTTCCGGACTTCGCGCAGCTACCCGCCGAGACGGCGGCCTTGTCGCAGAACGTATCGCTGCTCACACATGCGCCACCGCCCACGACTCTGCGTGGCCGTCCGCCGCTCTGTTGTGTGGTTGGCGCCGCCTTTGACGTACCCGCTACCCGCGCCATGCAGTCCGCTGTGATGGCCGCACAGGGTGGGTGCTGTGCGCGCTGCGGTATCGAGCTGCAGCTCCCGCCGTCCCTGCTGATGCGGTGGATGTTGCGCGTCTTGCAGCACCTTGTGTCGTGTTTGACGGCACCCTGCGGGATGTGCGCCTGGCCGTGCTGCTGCTGCTGCTGCTGTTGTGGTGGTGGTGGTGGTGTCAGCAGTGAGCAACCATCGCACGTGAACGCATCGCGGTCAGCTTCCGCGTCGGCCTCCGGCAGTGACACAGACGGGAATCCTATTGCGGGTGTCGACAGGGTCGGTGCGGGGAGAGGCTCCACCGTCCCGGCCCTCGCCGTCGGTCCGCAGATCGACGACAACGAAGCGGACGAGAGGTCCAGCAGTGCAGCCAGCGAGCACGACCGGCTGCTCGGTGGTGCACCACTACACGCACAACGCCGCTCCCCCCGCGGCCCTCGTCCTGGCGCGAGCACCGCGACCGTATCGTATGACCCGGTGACGGGTGGGGTGACGGTTCTGCCTCCTCCACGCGCAGCCCGCACCACCGCGGCGTCACGTGTACCCTCACGCAACATTGTCCCCAGCGCGGCGGCGGCGGCGGCGGCGGCCCCGCGCCGAGTCGCTGACACCTTTGAGTTCTGCGCCTACGAAGGACACTACTTGTGCACCCGATGCTTTTACACACCGCACGGCCTTAGCGCGGCCGATGCGACTGCCGCTGCGCCGCAGGAGACGGAGGCGGTCGGCACGGAGTCGCCGGTCCGTGGGGCGGCTGCTGCGGCGGCGGTGATGGTGCCGGCGTCTGAGCCCCTGCAGGGGTGGTGGATGGCGCGACACATTGCGCAGCCCACCCCATCCGCCAACACACTCGATGCAGCCGCCACTCGCGCATCCGCCTGTCCCGAACACCTCGAGCGACCCGATCATTGCCCACCGCCGCCTCATCCGCCTTCGGGGGGGAGGAACTCCCTTGGACGGCACACGCATGCACATCATGGGGGTCATGAACCAGCCGCAACAGCGGCGGGGAGACCTGTACGAGTGCCGCGGCCCAACCGGTGTGTGCTACCAGCCCACGTACTGCACCACTGGGACTTCACGCAGTACCCCGTCTCCGCCGCGGCGGCCATCGAACTTCACCGTCGCAGCTCTCCCAGTGCTGGTGCTGGGGACTGGTGCACGCGAGAAGGTGGCATGCCGACGTTGACAGGTGCCGGCGTAACTCGACATCCTCACCCGACGCGGTGCGGGCCCGCTACCCGGCACGCGGGTGACTCCAACGTCCAGGACGGTCAAGCACCGTGGGCGCCACCGGAGCTGTACGACATCTCCGTCATCAACCCCGCACTGTACACCAGCGTCCCGGCACTTGCCGCGGCTGCGCGGATGCGGCAGCGGTTGTGCATCCTGCATGCACAGGCGTGGTGGTGCCCTCTGTATCGACGCGACCTGTGGACGACCTTGCGAGGGCCGCAGCACGAGCCGCCACCGCACCTGCCAGCACAAACACACGCCTCGGCCTTGAGGAACGCGCAAGACACAGAGAGGGGTGCGGGCGGTGCTGATGGTGTTTCGACTCCACCGCAGCTTCCGGTCTCTGCTGCCTCGTCGGCCCGTGCGGAGTCGGCGCCGTGTGATGCGTCACGGCTGTCTGACCTGGAGTCGCAGCGGTGCTCGCCGCCGCCACCGCCGCCGGCGCCGGCATCGGCATCTACGTCGCCCCCTCGCGTGCGTGGCTTCGCACGACGTCGCTACTTGGTGGAGCGGGCGGAGGGTTGGTCACTGCAGGACTTGCACCGACTGACCTCGCACAAACCTGCAGAGCCACCTCGTACACCATCATCATCATCCTCATCGGGAGCAGCTGCTGCGTCGACCATCACGCAGCCGTCTTCGCTGTACCTCTCTGTGGCGTCGGCGTCCGCGGAGGTGCCGCCGCTGCTGCTGGTGGAGCTGCAGGACATCTTTGAGGCGATGCTGGTCCACATCCGCAACTGCAGCTTCTGCGCCGCGCAGTGTCGCGGGCTCGGCGTCGGTAGCGGACCTCTGAGCAATGCTCTTTGCCGTAACTGAGCAGGACAACCCCCCCCCCCCCTTCTGCCTTGCGGTGGTAGTTCGACCATGAACGTGAAATTCGACTGAAAGAGAGAGGGAGGGAGCGTGTGTGACAATGGCGACAGGGCCGAGGCTCGTGTGTGTGTGTGTGTGTGTGGGTGGGTGGGTGTAGGTGTGTTGCGTCTCACGATAACATCTCGTACCCACCTCCCCAACAACTTCCCCCCCCCCTTCCCACTCCCCACTCTTCTAGCTGCTGCTTCTTATACGGTTAGAGAGGGGGAGGGGAGGGGGTGATGTGGGAAGCATGCACGGCGTACAGGAGGGAGGGGGGGGGCAGTGTTCACCCCTCATGTTGTCAACCCGAGCCGATCTGGTATACCACGCTCGATGGACAGCGACCCTACGTCCGTTATCGAAGACATCAACAACAAGAAGAACAACAATGGATGGTGCTGAGACGGCTTGCACTCCGCAGCATGACGGGCCCCACACTCACCGTACATTGCGTCGCAGGCCGTCAGAGTAGTACGCGTATGGGTCTCGACGACAAAGCCAGCCAACCGCTCCGCCCTCTCACATGCTTTCCCCGTCACGCTTTACGCCGGTCTTTTTATATATATAACCCCCACCAGCGAGAACCGCTGCTCCGCCGCCGTGAGCGCAGCCACGCGCTTCGTGCACCCCGTGAAGGTTATGTGTATGCCTGCGTCTATCTCTGAGTGTGCGTGTGTGTGTGTGTGTGCCTGCTGATGAGCGTGCGCATCCGTGCTTGACTACTGCGTCCCTTCTTGCCTTCCCTCCGCCTTTCCCCTCCCCTCGTCTCCACTGCGTCAATGCCTGCTGCTGTCTGCATGACGTCCGCCCTACACGTGCATACACCCGTAACACGTACACATACACACATCCATACATTCTTTCATACATACATAAACACCTTTGTGTCTCTCTCTGTCGTTGTGTGTGTGTGTGTGCGTGTATGTGCGTATGTCTGTACAACTCTGTCAGCAGCTCCACCTGCACGCGCTCCTACACTGCCCCCCACCCCCCCTCCTACCTTCACCTTGATTAGAGTTCTCCTCCCCCCCCCACCCCCCCATACACACCCTCCTCCCCCTTCACCCTCCCCCCCCCCTCACCCCCCCTCCCCATCAACACACACACACTTCAGCCTTTCCTCACGTTGCCTCGGCTTGAACAAGAAAGGCTTTCAAAACAAAACAAAAAAGAGATCCAATAACACAAGCATCTCCGTATCTTCTTGTGTCTTCACCCCCCACCCCCCTTCCACAGCCCCCCCCCCTTTACCCCCCCCCCCCCGGCATCAAACTCCTGCGACGACACATCTGGCTCACAACGACTCCCTTACCACGCCGTACGCAGTTTTACATCAGCATCATCGACAACAACAAAAGAATAAGCGAAAAAAAAGGCGAAAGAGAGGAAAAAAGTCGCAGCTGTCCCTGCGACCTAAGTCCCCCCTTTACCCCCTCCGTTGAGTTTTTCCATTTCTTTTTCTTCCCCCCCCCCTCTCCACTGCAGCAACACGTGTCTACACACTTGTGTGTAAGTGTGTGTGTGCATCAGTCGTCAACTTGTCCCTCCCCCCCCCACTGTCTCCCCTCCCCTCCCCTCCTCAGAGTCTCAAGGGAGTCCAGTGCCACACTCGTCCATCATACCCTGCTTTCCTTCTTCTTTCACCTGTTTCTTGACTCTCTGTTACACATACGACTCTGTAGCAGTCCCCCCTCCCTCCCTCCCTCCCTCTCTCCCTAACACACACATACATACCTTCCCTTCCTCCTCCTCCTCCTCCCTCCCCTTTCCCGCTTTGTGTCTGTCTGTCTCTCTCTCTGTCTGTCTGTCTGACCGTCTCGCTCCATTCCAGCAAAACTCACGCCGTTCACACGGTCTGTACTGTCTGCCTCTTCCCCGCCATTCTTTATCTTCCCCCCCCCCACCCCGCCCCGCCCCGCCTGCCTGTCCCCACTCTCCTTCCTTCCCGTGTCCTTGACCTTGAAAGGGGCATACAAGTGCGCATCGTGCATCGCTCTCTCTCTCTCTTTCTCCTCCTCCTACGCCACCCTACCGCTACCACCACCGCCACCACCGCCCTCCCCCTACTGCCAGCGCCTCCCCTCCCCTCCCCTCAAGCCCCTCTCAACCCCCCCCCCCCCCCACATAGACACGCGCGCAGCCTCGACTCTTCGATCCGCCGGCTCTTCTTCTTCTTTTTTCTTTCTCTTTTTTTGCTCCGAATTACTAATCAGCAAACACCCCACCCGTGTGCTCTTGTTGTGCCTCTCCCGTGTCTTGGGTCTCTGCTCTCCCCTGCTCCCTCCCTGCCCTCCCTCCCCCCTTCTTCTTCTTCTTCTTCCCGTCATAGCTTTCCACCGAGCTTCACGTGCTCTTGTCGCTGGACAGCGGCGTTGTGTGAAGGGTCTGCGTGCGCTCCCGCTTATCAGGTACTTTTTGTATACGTTACGGTCAGGACAACCACTCCCCCCTCCCCTCCCCATCTTCTCTCTCTCTTTGTGTGTGTGTGATTCTTTCCTACCCCCTTTCTTTTTTTTCTCTTTGGTTTTTTTTTTTGTGTCTTCTTCGCGGAGATTTTTTCGCTTTCATCTCAGCGAGCCATGCCTGTGACGACGACCAGTGCGAACTCCGCGGCTGCGGCTGCGGCTGCAGCGGCGACGGCACCGCAGCTGCTGAAGGAGTTCTTCGAGGTGGACCCGAGGACTGGGCAGATGGCCTTCCTGAACGCCGCCGCCTTCCAGGGCTACGCGGATGTCCGCACGGAGCAGTATGAGCAGGAGAAGAAGCAGCTCGGCAAGGCGACCGCCCCCGCGCCGTGCGTGTACATCTACAAGGGCTCCGTGTACGACGTGACGGAGTTCACGAACGCGCACCCGGGCGGCGGTCAGATCATGCTGGACTACCACGGCAAGGACGTGACGCAGGTGTTCCATGATGAGTACAACTTCCACGCGCACACGAACAGCGCACTGAACATGCTGCTGCAGTACCGCGTCGGGGCCGTGCGCCGTGTCGAGAGCACGATGGCCGGTCAGCTAGGGGAGTTCGAAAACTACCAGCGTGAGGAGCTCACCGCGTACCCGCGCATGACGGAGCGCGAGATGGTGTACAACGACTTCACGATCCGGCGGGACCGCGGGCTGGTCTGGCAGGTGATGTTCCTGACGCTGCCGCAGTACATGCACATGATCAACACCCCGATCTACGTCCCGTACTGCCGCCTCTTCGACTACAGCATCGTTGAGTTCTTCTCGCGCACCAAGTACTGGGTTGTCATGATGCTGTGGCTGCCGCTGAGCTTCTTCTGGATGATGCGCGGCGTGCTGCGCGACAACACGCAGATCAATCCGACGTGGGGCAGCCGCTTTGACAAGTACCTCTATTACCCCAACCGCAACTGGGTCTTTGAGAACTACCCCGCGAACGTGACATCAGCGATGTCCTCGTACATCTCTGCCGCGACGGCGGCCGATCCAGCGGCGGTGGCGGAGGCGCAGTTCGCGCACGCGGCACAGATCAGCGAGTTCAGTGAACGTGCTCGCCTTCTTCCTCTTCGGGGTCTTCCTTTGGACCTTCATGGAGTACGGCATCCACCGCGTCGTCTTCCACTTCGAGCGCGCTATCCCGGAACCGCTCTTCGACAAACCGCTCTGCAAGTGGGCACACCTGCTGCTGCACGGCATCCACCACATCATCCCGATGGACCCCGACCGCCTCGTCTTCCCGCCCGCGCTCTTCGTGGTGGCGAGCACCGTCATCTACAACGGCTACAGCTACCTGATGGGCGGTAGCTGCCTCGACATCGTGGCCGGCGGGTGGTGCTTGGCTACGTGCTGTACGACGAGATCCACTACCTCATCCATCACATGGACCCTACCGACGTCTACTTCAAGGACTTGAAAAAGTACCACCATGCGCACCACTACGTTGACGACACTCGCGGGTACGCGGCATCAGCTCGAAGTTCTGGGACATTGTCTTTGGAACCGCCTGCAAGAAGAACTGACGCGGTTGCCGTTACAACGACGACGAACAGGGGAGGCTGTTGGGGGATGGGGGGGAGGGTAGTGAAGGGAGGAGAGGGAGGGAGGGAGGGGGGCTGGAGATGATGGTGGTGGTGTTGGTGCATGCGATAGCCGCACCTCAACAAGCCGAACTGATGGAAAGGGGGTAGGGAGAGGGAAGGGGGAGGAGCTCAGGCACCGCCCCATGAGGCAGGTACCAGTGTAGGCGCATACCCCCTCCTCCCTAAGCCCGCTGCACACCCCACCCATCCTCCACTACCCTCTCTTCACTCCGCGTTGGCTCCTTCTCTTAGTGAGGTGGCGTTTCGCGTAGTAGCCGTCGCCCTGTTCGCCTCGCACCTCTTGTTCCACACCCACGCGACACCCATCTTGATCTCCTCCACCTCTTCCTCGTCAACTGTTTCCTTTTTTTTCTCTCACACCTATCGCGATGAAGCGATGTGTGTGTGTGTGTGTGTGCGTGTGTGTGTGTGTGTTGGTCTGTGTGTGTGTGTGTGTGTGTGTGTGTTGGTCTGTGTGTGTGTGTGTGTGTGTGTCTTCAGCAGCACGTTGCCTCAAGTCCTTCTCCTCTCTTCGTTTTCTTTTTTCTTTTTTTTTTTGGTTTTCGCTCACGCTTTCTTTCTCTTTCTTTCTTTCTGTCTGCGTGACCTCGAGTCGCCTTCTTCCGTGTTGTGTCATTCCCCCCCCCCCCCCCCACGTCCCCCGTCTAACCCCGTGCAGGCTCCCTCACGTGTCTCCTACCCGTTGTCATGCGTGCCACCTCCTCTATAATAATAATAATAATCATCATCATCATCATCACCCCCCCCTCCCCACCCCATTCCCCGAACCTTCTTTCTTCTCATCACGCTTCCGGTGTCTTGTTCATCTTGCTGACTACCAAGGGCTTACACACACGTATACAAGAGCACGTGAGCTCCCCGCCACCCTCCCAACAACTCAAGTCAAGGAAGAGTAGCGGCCGGTGTGTGTGGGGGGGGGGGGGGGGGCTGTAAGCGGTGGCCGGTAGCGGGACGAGAGGTTGGCCCCATGAGTCAGTGGACATCAAGCACACAAAAAGGAAAAAAGGACAAAAAAGAGAAGCGAAAGATGATACGCCATTCATGCGCGGTGTAGTCAGAGTGAGGAACGCCTCAAGACACTCGCCAAGCCGCACGTAAAAAAAAAAGCAAAGAAAAAAAACACGTGTGCACGCACACACGCACTTCGATATGCACACATTAGATGTACACGTAAAACGACACTCGGGGGCGGGGGGGGGGGGGGACCTGCGTAGCGGTGCACAATCCGCGGCGTGTGTCGAAAAAAAGACGAATTCGAAGTCCCCCGTCTGCCTCGCATCCGTCGTCTTCTACTTCTTATGTGTGTGTGTGTGTGTGTGTGTGTGTGTGTGGGGAGGAGGATGGGGCGGTCGGACATGAGTGGCGGGGGAGGGAGGGCAGTGCGTGAGGGCGATGATGAAGGCTGTGATGGGGACACACACTGCTTTTTTCTTCGCCTTCTCTCTTCCTCCACTTCCGTACAGAGGTGTCTGTAACGGGCTCCTTGATTGTGACGCGACAGTTGCGTGCACGACAGGGACGACACCGCCGACCGACTTGATGCGCTTGTGTGCCTTTCCCCGCTTTTTTCTTTTCTCTTTTTCTGGGATTTCGCATGCTGCATGCAACTTCATCTTTCCATCTTGCCGTGACTCCGCCCTCGACTCCTTTCTGTCTGACTCTCCTTTTTCTTCATCTTCTTCCCAAGACGTGTCGTTGCAGACCCCAGGGAGGGGGGCTGTACACGTCTGTGTGTGTGTGTGGGGGGGGGGGGGCGGTGGTGGGTAGCGGCAACGGTGATGATGCGCAAAGTGCGGTAATGATTTTTTTTTCTGTTGTTTTTTGTGTGTTTGTTTGTTCCTCTCGATATCTTTCCCGATGTCACCGCCGCATCACCCACATCAAGACGCAAGCACACACACACACACAAAGGTACAGTCTCATCGCACGTGCGTGTATCTCAGGCTATAGATATCTTTAGGGGTGCCGAAGGTGCTGAACGTTGATCGTCGGCCACAGACCCGCCTGTATCTTTGCATCTTCTTCCTACATCTCGACGTGGGGGTACTCACACACGTGTGTGTGTCTGTGTGTGTGCTTCTGTTCAGTACTAGAGCGCAGCCCCCCCCCCCCCTTCTTGACTTGTTGTTCTGTCTTCTCTGCCGTTTCTGCTGGTGACTCCACTTTGCCACCCGTCTGTGTGTTGGAGGGCTCCTTCTCCGACTCAGCCCTGATGTGACGCCCTTCTCTTTATCTATCTCTATCTGTGTGTGTGTGTGTGTGTGTCTGTCTGTCTGTCTGTCTCTGTGTGTGTGTCTGACTGTGCGAGTAGGCATCACCGTGCTCCCGTCTCTCTCCCTCTCCCTCTCCCTCTCCCCCTCTCTCTGCTCCCTCGATGGGCGTGAGTGTACGTCCCTATCCATCCTTGCACTACTGCAGGCCTCGTGGAGAGGGGGGCAAGGCGGCTCACGCGAAGCCACAGCGTGTTAGAAAAAAAAATCTATAACAACCAAACAAAAAGAACAACAACAACAGTATCCATTTAAGTCGCGACGCACCTACGATGACCCTTGCCGGGGGTACGTCTGTGTTGTCTACGGTGAGAGAGGGAAAGAGGGGGAAAGAAGGAGGAAGAGGTGGTAGGTGTGGCTGTGAAGGGCGGTCACGTTGAGGTACGTGCAGAGGGAGAGAGAGCGACCGGTGGACGAACCCATTCATGTCCTTCCCCCCCCCCCTCCTTCGCCCTCCGAAGCCTGACCCACTCCTGCGCCGTGACACCTCGAGAGGGAGGGAGCAGGAGAAAACAAGGCGCAGACACGTGCCATCCCCACACCGTTGACGGAGAGCGGTGTGGGGATGGCACGCGATGCATGTGCCTGTAAAGAAGGACGTGTCGCGTCGGGCCTTTCCTATTGATTTTTTCTTCTTCATCATCTGGATTTGACTGATTCCCCCCGTCTCTGTGCCCCCCCCCCCCTGCCCAACCCCTTCCTCCTCCTCCTCCTCTTGAATATCACTCCCCCCCTCCCCTCTGCTTTTCTATTCGCCGTCCTTTGCTTCTCCCCCCCCCTATCCCCACCCCCCGCCCTCCTGGATCAACACCGTCTTCCGCGCACAACTATATATATATATATTTATTTATTTATTTATATCACCACATCACACCACCATGCCCAACAACAACAACAAAAAAAATTGTATGCGCACCAGTGCTTGGTTGCACCTTCAAACGAGGATCATCAAGTCCCGTGTATACAACGTAGAGCTGCGAACAACGGAGTAGTCGGAAGACCCACGCGACCCCCCCCCCTTACAAACCCCCTTACATACCCCCCCCCCCCCCCCTACAAACCCCCTTACATACCCCCCCCCCCCCCCCCACCCCCACACCGTCGAAGCACACAGGCTGCGTCAACCGATCAGCCAGCCACTCCCACAACCACCTCCCCTCGACCTTTTCGGGGTTTTTTTTATCAGGCTTCTTTGCCCAACGTCTTCTCTGGTCTTGTCGTGCTCGCTTCCCCCCCCCCCCCCTCACTCTCCCCTCGCCTGTCCGTCCCCCCTAACGCCATCACTACCCACCCGGGCTAGCTGACCCGGCCAATCCTCTTCCCTTCCTCACACAAGTGCAGCGCCACTGGAGCCGCCATCGTGTGTGTGTGTTTCAGAAGTCCGACAGCCGCCGCCCCCACCACCCCCCCCCAAACCCCCTCCCCCCGTCCCCTGCACCAACCCACCCCACCCCACCCCACCCCACTCTTCCTCAGCCACAGACACGCAGACCGCTACGGTGCGGTCGCACGCCTCGTGCCTCTCCCCCCTCCCCCCTTCCTCAACGCCGTCGTGTTATCAGCAGGGCCATCAGCATATTCCCACACACACCCCACCCCCTAAACTCCCCCTCCCCCCCCCGCCGCCGCTGCTCGCGTTCTTTGTTGTTCGTGTTCCATCTCCTTCCCCCTCCCTCCCTCCCTCCCTCCCTCCCTTCCCGACCCACCCACCCACCCACTCATACACGCCCTTGTGTTGAGGGGTTAGGAGACGAAGAAGGAGAAGAAGACAGGCGTGCAGGCAAACACAAAGTGCTCGTCTTCCTCCCTCTCCACCTCTCCATCTCTCTCTCGTTTCCTTTTTTTTTTCTTCTTCTTCTTGTGTCTTCCACGGACGGCAGTGCCACCGGGGGCAGCGTTCTTTTTCAAAAAAAAATTGGCCTTCGATCAAGGTGCGTGGTGGGATCGCTCCTTGATCGTGTCTGTGGAGTGGTCGGTGTGCCTTGTGTGTGTGTGTGTGTGTGTACGTGGGTTGTGCCACGCAGTCCTACACACATTCGTACACAGACAGACAGACAGGGTAAGACACGTATTCGCCTTTCCTGTCAGTCTCTCGCTTTCGCTGGATTAGGCGAAGTACCTCAATTTTTCGCGGTTCGTGTCGTCGTCGTCGTCACTGCGCTGCTGCTGTCGTCGTCGTCGTCGCTGCTGTCGTGGCTGTTGTTCTCGTTGTTCGTTGTTGTTGTTGCTGCCTCCATATTTTTCCATCTTTGTCTCTTCTCTGCTTTCTGCCGTTTTCCTTTTTTTTTTTGTACACAACCGCGTCTTCGTTGTGTCACACACGCCTTTTCGACTTCGACTTCTCTTTTTTTCTCCTTTTTCTTCTTCTGTTTTGGGTCTTGTGTGACTTATTATTTTTGCATCGCTTGCGCTTCTCGCTGTCTCCATCTTCTAGTTGTGGGTCCATCTTGAAAGTCCTCAGGCGCCGCTTGCTCTCCCTCTCTCTCTCTCTTACTTTCTTGGCTTCTTTCTTCCCCTTTCTTCCCCTCCCCTCCCCTCCCTCCCCCTTCTCCTCTTCCATCTCTTCGTGCATGCACACGCGTAGGAGTAGTCGTGGCGATTGACTCCGGGTCCCCCTCCCTCCCTCTTCCATCTAAGCCCCCTCCCCCCTTTCCCCCCCCCCCCCCCAATCACCATCGCTCTTCCCCGCTGTCTTCCTTTCTTACGGCTTTCTTTCTCTCTCCGTCTCTCCCTTCCCCCACCCGACTTTCGCATCCTCGTCTCTCCTACCCGTGTAAGCGTGTCTATGTGGCATCCGCTGCGTCACGCGTGTCTCCTGTGTCCCACACGCCCTGCCTCCCGTTTCTCCTCTCGTGTGCTGTGTTGAGCCCTCCCTCTTCTCACTTCTTCGCCTTCTGCATCTTCTCGCTCCTCCGTCTACACACCATCACCCGAGCACACATCAAAAGGGAAAAAAAAAAAGTAAAAAAAAAACCAACCAACTACATATAACGTGATCACGCACACGGAAACATATACACACACACAAACTCATAAGACAAACAGAAGAGAACGAGATATTCAATACAAGCTGTCGTGTCCGTGCTTCGACGCAACCTCCACTTTCCTTTGCCCCCGTCCCTCCCTCTCGTGTCAACACGCTGTCTCCGTCTTTTTGCCTCTCTGTCTCTCTGTGTGAGTGTGTTGCTCGGAAGAAAAAAAAACCTGCAGCTGCGTGTGTGTGCATCTCCCTCTGTCTGTATCTGTCTTTCAGTGCGTGTCTTTGTGAATCGGCTTCCTTCGTGCTTTAACACGTGTGTCTGTGTGTGTGTGTAAACTTGTGTTTGCATGAGCATGTAACTATAGTGCTTTGAATATTTCTCTCTCTCTCGCTCTTTTTTTTTTCACCCCGCTGACGTCTCCAGCTTTCTCCCTTGCGCTTTCCTTTTTCTTTTTTTTCCTTGTTTTCGCATAGTCCTCCTCCCTTCGCGCTCCCCCAGCGCATCTCGCTAGCGCGTCTCTCTCTCTCTCTCTTGACTTGCCTTGGCAGTACTTGTTACTCTTAGCCCTGCTCCTCTGCGTGCACATTGTGTACACGCACTCTTGGACACACAAACACATCACACATCACACAAAATACCGTTAAACGCACGTGGAGGGGCCCTTTCTTCTTTTGTGCGTGAGTGCGCTCTTGAGCACGTGAAGCTGCGATCTGAAAAAAAAAGGCCGGCGTGTGAGAGATCAAGTTGTGTTAAACACGACGAATAAGAAGAAAGAAAAAAAAAACAGCAAGAGAGGGCGAAAGCGGGGAAGGATAAAGAAAGCGGGACCTCGGCGTTCGAAGTCCTCTTGCTTCCTTCTCTGCCCCCCCCCCCCTCTTTCTCTCTCCCTTTTTCTATCTTGTCAGTGTTTGCTCCATTCTTTACGTTGCTTCCTGGCTTATTTGCTTGGTTGTTGTCGCTGTTGTCGGTACGGGGGTGTTCGTGGACCGGCCCGCTGCTGCGGAGCGCGCCAAAAAAATAATTGTCCGATTCTCTTTTACTTTTTCCCTTCTCTTGCTGATCTTGTCTTCGTCTTCGTCTTTTGTCTCTCTCTCTCTGTGTCTGTGTGTGCGTTCTTGACGCTTTGATCCCTCCTTTCTTTTTATCTCTTCCTGTCGTAACATTTTGATTTCCATTTTTTACAGCTTCTTCGTCATTGTCGTGAGTCTCTCGCCTCTCCCTTCTTCCACTCCTCTCAAGCACCCCCAACCCCTCCCCCCCCCTTTCCCCTCTCTCCGTGTCGCTGTGTGTGTGTGTGTGTGTGTGTGTGTGTGTGTGTGTGTGTGTGTGTGTTGCATGTGTGTTGTGCGTGTGTTGCGCTGACCACCTCTGTAGCGCCTTCCCCCTTCCCCCGTCTCGCGCTCTACTGTTCATTTTTCGCTTCTTCCCCCCCCCCCCCTCCCCCCTCCTCCCCCTCGCTCCCTTCCTCGGGATCTTCGCCGACTGTCGCCTAACCTCCCTCCCTCCCTCCCCCTCCCCCCTCCCTCTCTACGTCCTCACTTTGTTTCACGTCTTCATTGCCTTCAGCTTCTGTGCTTCTCTCTTCCACGCCCCTCTGTGGCACACGAGCCCGTGTCGCTGTGTGTGTGTGTGTGTGTGTGCTTGTCCATAATTGTGTTGAAGGTGTCTCTCTTTCTGTTCGGCTTCGCGCCACCGGCCGCATCTCTCGCTTTTTTTATCCGACTTCGACTGATCGTCGTCGCAGGCTCGCACGTGTGAAGCTGACGTTGGCCTTTCCCCTCCCTCCCCTCCCTCCACGCATTCTTCTTTTTTTTTTTCTTCCTCTTCTCCCCCTCACTCCATCTCTCTGTTTTTTAATTTATTTTGTGCTTCTTGAGTGGTTTTGTCTTTTCTTGTTTTCCTTTCTCTCCTCTTTGAAGTTTTAACCCCCCCCCCCCCCGGGGTGTAGGTGACGGGCCTTTCGGCCTGCGCGTCACGTCCAACAGTTGCGTGTGTGTGTGTACGTGTGTGTGTGTGTGTGTGTGTGTCAGTGTGTGTGTGTGTGTGTCAGTGTGTGTGTAAGTGTTGCTCGACTGCTACTCGCGCTTCAGAAGAAGAGGAGAACGCGAAGAAAAAGAGGAAAGGCGAAAAAAAAAAGATCGAAAAAAAATCGCCTTTCAATTATTTTTTTCTTCCGCTGCTGTGGCAGCGTGGATTCCTCTTTGTTCGTGTTGTTTTTGGTCTTGTCTGCTTTCTGGGCTGTAGTTGTGGTGTTGTCCCGCACCGTTGCACACTCGTCTGTCTGTCTGTCTGTCGCTCCAAGTCTTTTTTTTAATCTATTTTTATCTATCTATCTCTTTCGCTCTCTTTCTCATCTTTCAACCGCTGACTTCACTGTTGACGTGGTTTCTTTTTGTTTTATCCTCTCCTCCTCCTCCTCCCCCCCCCCCCACCCCACTCCACTCCACATTCTTCACTTCATCTCGACTTTTCTGTTGTCTCTTTTTTTCGCTTTCTTTTGTTTTTCATCGTCTGGTGAAACGTGCTGACGACGGCGTGACCTTTGCGCTTTCTTCTACGGCCCCGTCCGCTGACCTCTCCGCATCCTACACCCTCCCTCCCTCTCTCCCTTTTTTTCCCTTTTTCCTTTTTCTTTTTCCTTCTTCACTGGTTCGCATCTCCTTACACTCACTCACTCCATTTTATTTTTCTCTCTCTCTGCCGCCACGCGCACGCATCGGCACGTGTGTGCACATCCCCCCACCCCCTCCCCTCCCTCCCTCCCTCCCTCCCTCTCCCCTCGATTTCGTGGCCTGTGTACGTCTTTCTTCCGGTCCTCTCCCTCTCTCCCCGACATCTTCGCTCCGAGCTCCTTCCTTTTTCTTGTTTCTTTCCTCATACTTTTGCCTTCCCTCTTTCTCTTTTTTTTTTTCTTTCCCCCCCCCCTCCCCCCCCTCAGGCTCCTCTTCCACATTTCCTTACCTCGAAGTGTGCTCTCTCTCTGTGTCGGTCCGTCTCTCTGTTTGGTCTGCCTGTGTCTTCGTTTCTCTCCTGCACGTGTGCGCAACACGTATCTGCCTTCTGCACACTCGCGTTGACGTCCCCCCCCCCCTCATCACTGTTGGGCTCTGGAGTTTCTCCGTCCTTGTGGGAGTTGAACGCCTCGCGTGTGGCTTCTTTTTGTTTTTCTTTGTGTGTGCTCTCCCTTTTTTCTTTCTTTTCTTCTCTTTCGTTTTTTGTTTCCTCTGTTGCCTCCTCTCCCCTCCCCCCTCCCGCTGTTCCCCACACCACAACTTGTACACCTCTGTGTGTGTGTGTGTGTGTGTGTGTGTCTTTGGGTCTTCTGCCTTGTGTGTGTGCCCCTCCTCACCTCCCTCCCCCCCCCCACACCACACACACTGACGTCGGTGCAGCTGTGCATCGCGCAAGCTTTCCCCCCCCTCCCCTTCTCCTCCTCCTCCTCCTCCTCCTCCCTGTCCTCTCTGTCTCCCCATCCTCCGCCCTCCGCTTTCCCCGAGGCCCTTTCACCGTGAGCACAGCCCCCCCCATCTCTCTCTATCTCTCCCCGTCCTCTCCCTCTTTTGTTTCTCCTCCAGCCACACGTACACGGCAACACACTGACAGACACACATCGGGAAGGAAAAAAACAAAAGAAAGGAAGACCTTCCTGTTCCACCACACACACGCACACACAAGGGTGACAACCCAGAGGCTGCAGTCTCCGTCGCTGATCCTTCTCCTCACCCCCCCCCCTCCCCTTCTTTCTCACCTTCCTCACTCCCCTGCCCCCCCCCCCTCCGTGTGTGCAGAACTCTCCCGACTCGCTTCTCGTGGTTCTGGTCTCTTGTTGTTGTTGTTGTAACTTTCGCTGACCGCTTAGGCAGCCGCGCTGCCTTCGTCCCCCCCCTCCTCCCCCTCCCCCTCCCGTCGTCAGATTCTCTTCCCTCCTTCCCTTTCTCCGACTTCTCCTCCAGGTCCTTCGTCTGCAAGTGTGCCTCTGTGTGTGTCTTGGTGTGTCTGTGTGTCTTTGTCTGTGTCTATGTGTGTGTCGGACAGGCAGAGCGTCCGTTCGTGCCAGCCTTCTCTCCTGTTTGCGCCGTCTCCGTGATTCTCCCTCCGCTTCCCTGACAAGACGCCGAGTGATCAAGCCCTCCCCACCCTCCCTCTCTGCCGACGCCGCGAGCCTGCACTCGTGCCGGTGTTTCACTGGAGGACCACCACTCCTCCACGTACATATTGCTCGGTGTGTCTGTCCCCCTCCCCCCCCCCCCATCATTACTTCAGGGGTGCTCACCAGCCCATACTCACGCTGGAGTGTGCGTGTGTGGGTGCACTTTCTTTTCTTCTCTTTTTTTGTTTGTTTTCCTTTTCTCTTGCCCTCTGCCGTAACTTTCTCGCGAGTCCCTCATCTCCGTGACTTCCCCACTCCCCCTCCCACTCACTCCCCCCACCCCCGCTCACGCTGTCTCTCTCCCTACTTGACTCGCATCCCCCCCCCCATCGACCTGACTCCAGTACGTTCGTCTGTTGTTGCTGTTAAGGTCTTGTTTGAGCCCCCCTCCCTCTTCTCCCCCCTCTCCCCTCTTCCCCCCCCCCTCCCCCTGTGCGACCGTGTGTCTGTCTGTCTGTCTGTCTGTCTGTCTGTGTGTGTGTGTGTGTGTACACGTCCCACCTAGAAGGAACACACGTCACACCACATCACACCACCCCCTACCCACCCACACCCACACCACCCACCCACACCCACACCACCCACACCCCCTTCCTCGTTCTTTTTCTCTCTTGTCGTCGGCGTTTCCCTTTGAACTTTTTTTTTTCGTGTGCTGACGTCGTCCTTGTCGTTGTCGTCGTCGGTGGTGGTGGTGTCTCCACAAGCGTGCGTGGTCGTGTGTGCTCTCTTTCTCTTCCTCCTCTCTTTCTTCCTCTCACTTCTTTTCCCTCCTCCTCCCTCCCCCTCGGTGCGTGTTGAGCCGCAGCATCCATGCTGTCTCCCAGCGACGAGAACAGCGCTTCCTCCGCGGTCAACAAGACCGTCGAGGTCGCCGGCATCAGCACCCTGACGACAACAGCAACAGCGTCAGAGCTGAAGCAACAGGTGCCTCAGCAACGGAAGGAGCAAGCCGGCAAGGCGTCCACCGCCGAGACCCTCCCATGCAGGAATGATGTTACCCCGCTGACGATGGTCGAGGCGGAGAGTCCGGATCACGCGCACCTCAACAGTACCGCGAAGCCGTCGCAGGTCCCCGCCTCCTCGTCCTCTGTCACACCCAAGCGCTCGTCCCCCGTCCCCCACCAGGACCAGCAGCAGCAGCACCAACAGCAGCACCTCCCCGCACTCACGCCCGCGTTGCTGCTAGCGAAAGTAACCTCACCCCAGTCCCCGCAGCCGCAGTTTGTGCTGTCCGGTGCGGACATGGAGTTCCGCGAGCTGCTGCGTGTCATGCAGGAGCGCATCCGCGTGCTGGAGGAGAATCAAGCCCGGGCCGTGGTTCCACCGGTCCGTCACGACGCAGCTGTGCAGTCCGCGCCGGTGAACGACTCGCAGAGGCTGGCGACCCCGCCGGTCGTGGGATGCGGCGTCCTCATCGTGCAGCAGGCCACACCCCGCACAGCGTCCGCAAGCATTCCGACCAGTATCACCGACGCGGCAGCGAGTCCCGCGATGTGTGAAAGGGGCAGCGCATCCTGGACGCGACTGAGCCACCGTATGACTTCGGGCCTCGCGAAGGAGGGCAGTGGGGACGACGGCCACGTCGAGGCAACAGGCACCGGCAGCAGCACGCCAGCCGCTGTGCTCACCACGACAGCGACGTCAGCCCCTACCGTCCGACTCGCTGCCGCGGCTCCCTCTGTGCAGGTGCCGTCAACGGGATCAGCGAGCCCGGAGCCGCTCTCGCAGCAGCGCCGCCCCCGCGACCGCCTGCCGCGCAACACGCAGGCCACCACGACCTCTGTCGTTGCCGAGGGCGACTCGACGTTCGCGGAGCGCTCCGTGTCACCACGCCTGAGTGGCAGCGGCAGCGGCAGCGGCTGTGTGTGGAGTGGCGAGGGAAGTCCCGTCGTGCATGCTGTGTACTCCTCCTCCGCTATCACAACCCCTCATGCTCTCTCCCCCTCCGACATCGCAAATTGCAAGTGGAAGGAGGCGAGTGGGGCCTCTGCTGCGCCTGGCCAGACGGGTGGTGCCGCGGCTGCAGGCAGCAGCGGTGGCGGTGGTGCTGGTGGTGGTGTACAGTCCCTTCCGCACTACCACACCGTCACGGGTGCCCCTGCCGGCACACCTCCCACCATCGCCAGTGCGACGAACAGCCTCAGTGGAAACGACCCATCCTCCTTTAGCGTGTCGCGCTTCACCACGTCACACGTCGCAGGTAGCGGTGGCGGCGTTGGTGGTGGTGGTGGTGGTGGCGGAAGGCAGCGGCAGGGCTCTCTCGTCACGGTTGTTAGTCCTAACCACGCGCAGCAGCAGCAACAGCACCAACAGCTACAACAGCAGCTACAACAACAGCAGCAGCAGCAGCAGCAGGCCGTGGAGGACCCGACCGACCACGAGAACCCCACCACAACCGCGAGTGCTGCGTGCGCAGGTACACCCACTACGGATGCGGCAAGCGCGACGCTGGCGCAAGGCTTCGGCTGGTCCGTCCCCGTGCCCGAGGTCTCCTCTCCAGAAGTGTCGCGGAGCTCGACGCCCGTGAACACGCAGTCGGTCGCTGACCCTGCCGTGCGTGCCGGCACACTCGTCTCAAGCAGCTCAACGCCGCCACTCCAGAAAGCGACGCACCCACAGCAACACCAACAGCAGCCCCATCACAGTCAGCCGACACCCTACCCGCCAGCTCCCAGATCTTCGTCGTCGCACCACCGCGTAAGCGCAACGCGGCCACACCGCCGCTCGTCCGTGACGGGCGGCATCCGACCCCCGCTCGACTCCGTCTCGGCGCGCCTGCAGACAGTCACGCAGCCCAATCGCACCTCTAGCGGGGCCGAGGAGCGCGTCGCGAGCCCCACCTCTCGCGTCGGTGGCAGTGGCAGTGGTGGTGATGGTGCCGCAGGAGGTGCCGCTGATGACGACCTGCAGCGGCTAATCGAAGCGCTGCGCTTCTCGCCTGCGCGGCCGTCCTTCCCCACGCCCGTGCTCCCCAGTTCGTCTCCTCTTCCCACCACCGGTACAGGTGTGGGTGGCGCTGCTGGTGGTGGTGGTGTCGTGGCAGCCGGTGCGTCGGCTTCGTTTGGGGCCAGCGTCTCGACGTCCATCAGCAGCTCCGCCACCCCGCCACGTCGCGTGCAGCTGCCTGCTGGTACCGACAGCGGCACCGCCATCTCCGAGCTTTTCTCGCAGACCGTCCAGAACACGATGACCCTGACGCAGCTCCGGGAGGGCCTCTTGTCGACGGTGTCCGTTGTCCAGGAGGAGCGGGAGAAGCGCCGTCGCATGCTGCGTCGCGTCGGCACGGCGCTCGACGAACTCTTTAGCCGCACCAGGAACACGAACGCGGCGCTGGGAAGGGCGCTGCCCACCTTGCGTTGGCTGACGGCGGAGGCGAGGGAACGTCGAGCCACACGTCGCCGTGGGGGCCGCAGGGACGACGATGACGAGGACAAAGAGGAAGGTCAGGACGATGGCGATGAGGGTGACGAAGCGGGTGACAGGACCCGCCGTCATCAGCGTGGCAGCAGCGACGCAGATGATGGAGACGACGACAACGACGACGATGTCTACGGTGGAGATGCCGCCGAGGCGGACTCTGACGACGACGACGACGAGGCCGACATTTACGAGCGCTCCTGCCCCTCCTTCTCCACGGCGTCCGTCTCCTTCTCCCACCGCCAGCGTGGCAGCAGCAGACGCGGTGCCGGCACCAGCCGCAGCCGCGGTCGCCGCCCGAGCGAGAAGCACGGCAGCAGCCGCAGCGGGGACCGCAACGCGTCGATGACCTTCAGCCAAAACGCGCTACCGTCCACCGTGACGGGCTACGCCACCCTCTCCGCCCCCTTCCAGTCGTCCACGTCGCTGATGGGCGAGGTCACCGCACGGTGTAGCCCAGGTGGGCGTCGCTCCCCCTCACTCACCTCGCACTCCGCGCCGACCACAGCTACAGAGTCGCTTACACACACGCCACCGGCGCCGGCCCCGGCCCCCGCGGCTGGGGCCACCACCACAGCCTTCGTGCCGCCCTCCGAAACCTTCATAACAGCAGGCGTGACAACAGCGTCACTCCGCACGCGTCCCTCGCCCGGACCTCGCACCGCCGCAGCGAAGACCGTCTCTAACAACAGCTCGCTGCTGTCTCTCACCAGCATGAACCCGGCGACGGCGGTGGTGACAGCGCCCACGGGTGGCGCGGAGTCGGGTACGACGGCGGCGGCGGCGGCGGCAGCTGCCATTGCGGCTACGCAGAAGACCCTGCTCTCCCCCCTCCCCACCCTCACGAGCCCCACGACGGTCACGTTGGGCGGGAGGTCGAGTGCGACGCCGGTGCCGCCGTCGATCATCGTTTCTCCCTCTGTCGGCGTCACGCGTGCGGCACCGACACGCGGGAGTGTTGCGCCGTTGGCCCCGAGTAAGTTCGGTGATGGGGGAGGGACCGCTGTTAGGACGGCCGGCTTGGGATCGGCAGACAGCGCTAACACGCGGGGCAGCGGTAGCAGCACGCGCGCGAGCGGCTCGCCCTTCGCTCCGACCCTCTCCACGGCGGACGCGCCCCTGGGCATGCCGCTGCCGCTCTACCCCGACTCCAGCTCGGACTTCACGGCAGTGGCGACGCTGGCCACGGCCCCAACAGCGGCAACGGTGTCAGCTGGTCACGGGAGGGACGGTGAGCCGTCGCCGCCGCGCGGCTTGCTCGCACTTCGTGGGGCCGGGATAGCTAGGTCAGCCGCCGACCACGAAGCAGCACAGACACCGGCGGCATCCGACGGCGGCGCCACCGCACTGCCCACACTACACAAGCCAAGCAGCAGTGTCAGCCTCAGCGGTGGTGGTGGTGGTAGCACCGGTGGCAGCACGGGCATCGCGATGCACAGCCACGATGCGCACAGCAACAGCAGCGGCAGCAAAGTCGCGAGCTGTGGCTCGGCTCGACGGCTGATCGACGCGCTGCGCATGGAGCAGCGCCGAAGCCTGGAGGCCGAGCGGCCGTTGACGAACGTCAGCACTGACCCTGCAGAGGTGCGTGATGTGGACAGACAGCACATCCCCAGCGACAGCAACGCAAGCGGCGGTGGCGGCGGTCGTGGGGGTGGCGTGGAGGTGCGTCAGAACCTCAACCAACGCGCCGTAGCTCCCCTGCAGACGTCCCCGCTGAGCATGCTGACGGGCTCCTCCGCGAACCTAGTGCGACGCGCTGCGCACACGCCGCACTCCCCCAGTGCCGCCGTCGCCGCACCGTCCTCCGGCGCGCGGTCCCCCGTGGCGCAGCGCAAGGGCAGCGCCACCTCACGCGCTTCGGCACGGCGTGGTGACATTGGCGGCAGAGGGGTTTTCGGTGGTGCTGATGCGGGCAATGCGAAGAGAAACACGTGTTGCCAGAACCGTCTCGGCGCCCAGGCGAAGTTGACGCCGGTCACGTCGCGTACGCGAAGCACCGGCGCCTTCTCCCCCTTGAGTCGCCGCACCTCACGACTGCCTTCCAAAGCGAGCTCCCCGCACGCGCCTGGCGCCGGGCATGCGACTGCGGAAGGGCCTTCCGCCTTGGCGCAACGCACACGCTCCGTCATCACCGGCAACAACAATCAAGGCAACATGGGCGGCATCGGCGCGTGTCCGTCCTCTGGCATCGCCCTGCCGGTCGTGACGGGTGTGCGGTCCCCACGCCACCCAGCACCGCGCACCGCGCACCCGCTCGCCGCTCCATGCCGGTCTCCGAAGAAGAGCGCCAAGACGGCGACGACGACCACCACCACCACCACCACCGCCACAACAGCCGGTGCAGTTGCTCCGAAAGCCACAGGTTCGTCGTCGTCGTCGACGTCACCGGCGCCGAACGCCTCTGCGACCGCCGCCGCCGCCGCCGCAGTCCCCCCCGCCTCACGCGAGCGCAAGAGCTCGAGTCGGCCCGATGCGGATCGCTTCGGGTCCGCCTCCTCGCTGCGCCGCAGCCCACCGCTGCGCGCTGGCACGGCACTGAGCGGGGACGAGCGCGGCGTTTTGCTGAGCCCCACCCGCTCCGTCACCAGCAACTCCGTCACGGGGGACATCGGCGCCGTGAACCCGCTGCGCCGGCGCTTGAGTGCCGCTACGAGCGGGAGTGGCAGCACCGTCCTTTCGCCGTCGCATCGGCTCAGCACGACGTCAGTGAGTGCTACGAGTGCTGTGAGCGGTGCTGCTGCAACGGTGGCCCCACCGCCACCTCTAAAGATCGGCTCCGAGGCCGCTAACGCCAACGCCAACGCGCTGACGTGCGCCGACCGCAGCACCTCGTATTCCCAGACGAGCGCACCGTCACTGGGCGATGGCAGCGGCGGGACGGTATTGCCTGCCACGGCGCCGGCGCCGCCGGCGCCGGCTGCTGGCACCCACGTCAACGACCTCAGCTTCTCCGCTCCGAGCCAGCCCTTCCAGCCGATGCAGCAGCCCCTGCCCACCCCCCTCACCACCTTCCTGCAGCAGCAGCAACAACAACAGCCGTCGCACTGGCAACACTCCTCCCGACAAGAGCAGCAGCAGCAGCAGCAGACGTCTTCATCAAACCCTATCCCGCTCCAACACCGGGTGCTCACCCCCTTCCCTTCCCTCACCCAGTCCCAGGGCACCGTGTCTGCCATGCTGATACAGCCCCCTCCCCTCCCCGCGGTGCTCTCGGTAGGAGGGTCGCACACGCCCCCCACTGCGGGTGCGGCTTCGTCATCAGCGGGCAGTGCAGGGCTCGTGCGGGCTCCGCCGACCATCCTCCCCCCCGGGGCGGCCCCCGCCGGTGCAACAGCCAGTCAAGCTAGCGGTAGTGGTGGTGGAGGGAGTGTGCCGCACAGCAGTCAGCTGTCCCGGGCATCACCGCCTCGCCCGCAACTACAGCCTCAACCTCTGCCCCAGCATCAACAGCAGCAGCAGCAGCCTCACCCAAACGCGGACATCAAGCTACGACTCTCCTTCTCCCCGCACATCCCTGCCAGCACCTCTACGGCCGCAATTTCCACCACGACAACAACGACGACGTCCACGTCTGCTGGAAACAGCACGGAGACGTGCGGGGAAGCGGGCGCGCCCTCCTCTGGGCAGACGCGCTGCAGTCCGAAGGTCGATGGCATGGGGCGTGCTCTTGATGTGCCGTCGCCGTCACAGCCACCTGCACGCACGGTACGGGACGGCAGCTCCAGCAGCATCCCGCGTCGAGTCCGTGCCGGGCCACCACCGCCGATGTCCGTGGCAACGCTCTCCGACGCCTCCGAGTCCCTGCTGCAGACAGAGAGCATGATGGCCACGGCGGGCGAGTTGTGGGCCGATGGGTTTGCGCGGGCCGGCAGCCGCGCCTCGCCTGGAGGGGAGCTGAGTGGCAGCGACAGAGGCGTGCAGGTGGGCAGCGATGAGGTGCATGCGATGAGCGGCAGCGGCTCTGGCAGTGGGCTGGTCGCAACCACCGGAGGCGACGAATCGATGCACGTGGCGCGTGGCGGTGTAGCGGTGGCGGTGAGCGGCGTGCCCCGCGCACTGGACGCTCTTGTGCCACTCTTTGCGGTTGCCGTTGCAGGCGAGAACCGTAGCTACTCCGTTGGGCCGCACCTGCCGCGGCTCGCGCTGGACCTGATCGCGGAGCGGGGGCCGTCGGATGCGTGGCAGCAGCCGCGCTATGCTCAGGGTAACAGGGGCGGCAGCGACGTGGGGCCGCGGTCACCGCCACCGCCGCTGTCGCATCAGCCTGCTCGTCCGCGTCGCGCGACGCACCCTGCAACGTCGCCGCACAGTTGCGTGATGGTGGTGCCCGCCACGGCGGCATGCTCACCGATGTCCCCTCGTGCCACGAGCAGCACCGACGCCGGCCGCTCCGAAGAGCGTAGCGACAGCGAAGAGAGTCGAGAGCGTGGAAATAACGGAGACGAAGACGTGCAACGCGAGCACGCCGACCTCAGCGACGCCCCTCAGCCACCGTCATCAACCGTACAGGCCGTTACAAACACGCGGTCCTCCTTTCTCTTCGACGCGAGCACGCCGGTGTCGATGCTGTCGGGCTCGCTGCACCGCTGCCGCAAGCCGGCGCAGCGCACCCCGCCGCAGGTGGCCCCGAACATCGTGCAGGACCAGAGCCAGCAACACCCACAGCACGAGACGGTGGCCCCGGCGCCACACAGCGGCGGCGGTGCAGTGGCCACCCCGCTGGCGCGGCGTGTGACGTCGCACGACTCGTCTGCGGCGTCCCCACCGGCATCCATGTTCACGGCGCAGATGCCGTGTGATGAGGAGTCGAAGGGATGGAGTGAGAATGGAAATGGAATGAAGAACACACAAGGGGCATAAGGGAGAGAAGGAAGGAATGGGGGGGACAGTGAATGGAGTACGGTTGCGTCTTTCTGTCTCTGTGTTTGTGTGTGTGTGTGTCGGCGCTTGTCTCGTCCTCCCTGTCCTCCGTCTCCGCAACCTTTTCTTTCCTCTCTACCCATTCTTCTCCCCCTCTCCGCCAGCGCCACTCCTCCATCCACCGAGGAGACCCAGCAACCCCCCCCCCCGACCTGCACGCCCCCCCCCCCCCCGCAACCCCGTCCTTCCCTTCCTTTGCGTCCGCCAGCTTCTCCTGTGTCTTTCTCCCTTCTTACGCGTCTCTGTTCATCTTTGTCTCAGCGCTTTCCACGCGTACCCACCAACCCCCTCCCCCCCCCTCTCTTCCCCCCGTCCCATCTGGAAGCGAGTGAGCTTACCTCCTTCGCCGCAAGTCTCCTCCTGCCCCATCCTCACCTCACTTCGGCCACCACCACCCCTCCCCTCCTATTCTTCATCATCATGTATCCCCCCCCCCTCATCCCCTTCTCTTCCTCGTGTGTGAACAGCTCTGCGAGCGTCTCTCTTCATTCCACCTCCTCCTCCTCCGTCTTCGCCTACTCCTTCACGTGATCCTGTATGTATGTATGCGTGCCTGTGCGTGTGTCTGTGTGCCTGTGTGCCTGTGTGTGTGTGTGTGTGTGTGTGTGTGTGCGTGTCTTTCTATCTGTGTCCTTGTACTTGAGTGTTTGTGTGTGTGTGTGTGTATGTGTGTGAAGGGTGGTGTTGTTTGGTCTTGTGTTACGCGATGGGCGTTGTTCGCCATCGCTCCCCGTCCCCCCCCCCTTCCCCCCTTTTCTCCTTCTCTCTTTGTGTGTGTGTGTCGGTGTGTCGGTGTGTTGATCGCTGATCTTCCCCCCCCCCTCCCCCCCCCCAAGACACACACGCACCCACCCACCCCATAGACACTATCTTCGTGTCTCCCTCGCTCTCCATTCCCACGTCGTGGGCTATGGTGGACCACCAACCGGCACTCCTCCTCCTCCCCCTCCTAGTCCTCCTCCCCTCTTGCCGCCCTGGGTCTCTGCCTCTCCCTTCATCATAAGAGCTGCCGTAAACACCCAATGCGAAGACGTCCGCGGAGGGGAAAGCTGCAGGGCCACGGATGAGAAAAAAAGGGGGGGAAGCGTCCGGTGCCGACGCTGTGGACACCCCCTCCTCTCCGTGTTCCCATCATGAACCGCCGCACGCCGCACGCTCCCCTCCTCCCCTCCCCCCTCTCCCCCCCCAATCGCCTTACATGCGAAGTCGCAGAAACGCGATCACGGAGACATCAGAAGTTGCAGCTCACGTTTCTTTCTTTCTTTCTTTCTCCCTCCCTCCCTCTGTGTACGTCTGCTCAATCTCCCCCATCTCCTCCTTCCCTGCCCCCCCCCCCACTCCACCCCCCTCTGTCTCCCCCCTCTCATCACGCAGTGTCGCGTACACGTACCTGCCGAACCACCACACACCTGCAACACCTGCACGCCACCTCCACGTGACCTAACCCCCCCCCCCCCTCCCGGCCAGCGTGCGCATCCCTTCACTGACCTCAGCAAGAGGAAGGAGGGGAGAGGAGATCTATCATCAGGCCATACACACACACACACATACACACAAATACAAAGGTGCATCCCTTCACACGATGCCCGGCGACGGCCCAGCGCCGGCTGCCGCGTCGAAGGCGGACGTCGGTGCTTTCAGCCCCACAGCGGGCTCCTCGTACGCTGGCGGTGGTGGCGGCGCTGCGTCATCGGTGAGCGGCACCGTCAGCACGGCCGCCACCACCCCCCACGGCAACGGCACACAGGGAAGCCTTTCCGCTGCAGCGCTCGAGGCCATTGAGCAGCGCTACATCGACGTGCTTCGCGCCCTCTCCGCTGAGCCGCAGCTCGAGCCCTTTCGCAATGAGTACGAGAAGCTGCACCGCCTCCTTCTGAGCAGTCACGATGGTGAGCAGCGGCTGCTGCGGCAGGCGCGGGAGTTGCGCGAGGAGCTCGACACGCATCAGCAACAGATCACCACGGCGATGCAGCTGTCGCAGGAAGACGAGGAGGCGATCAGCTCGCTGCGAGCGGAAATTGAGGCCGCGTGGACCAAGGCGGATGCCGCGCATGAGCAGGAGCAGCGCAGCCGCGAGCTCGTACACACGCTGCGGCAGCAGGTCACGGAGCTGGATTCGATGGTGGAGAAGACGGCGGGGCTGTCGATGGGGCAGGAGGCCTACCTGCGGGACTTGCTCACGGTGAAGAAGGATCGGGAGGAGGAGGCGGTGCTGTTGCATGCCTCTGTTAACCGCACCGAGGCGGAGCACCGCCAGGTGTGCGCGCAGCTCGTGGCGGCGGAGCAGGCGCACGAGGCGGCGCAGCGCGAGCTCGAGGCGCAGCGGGCGTCGTATCAGCAACTGCTGACCAACCTGGAGGCGCAGCAGCGGGAGCGGGCGACGAAGGAGGCGAGCGTGCGGCATTACCGGGACTCCACCGAGCTCTGCGTGCGGCAGCTTGACGAACGCGGCCTTGAGGTGGAGCGGGCGACGCGCGAGGAGAAACGTGCGGCGAAGGAGGCGGAGAACATCGCGCAGGAGACGCAGTCCATTGCGCGGCAGCTGCAAGAGCGGCAGGAGCGTTTCGCCGCCGAGGCCGCACGCCTGGCTGCGGCGGAGCGAGAAAACACTCTGCTGACGCATGACCTCCCCCAGCGTCAAGCCGTGCTGCGCGAGAAGGACGTGGAGCTGAAGAAGACCGAGAAGAAGCTTCGCGGGCTGGAGAAGTCGGCACGCGCGCAGCAGGCGGAGCTGACGGCGCTCGTGGAGAAGCGCACGGCTGCGGGTGCCGCGGTGCAGGTGCGGGCGGAGGCGGTGGAGTTGGCGCTGACGCATCTGGCTGCCGAGGAGAAGGAGCGCGCCGTGCTCGAGGAAGCGGTGGCCAAGGCAATGCAGCGCAAGACGAGCACGGTGCACGCCATCACAGTCAAGGCCAGCTCGCGTGCGCAGGTGGAAGGGCAGCGGGTGATGGAGGTGGGCAAGAGCCCGGCGACTGGATCAGCGGCTCGAGGTGCTGCGCACGGAGAACGAACAGATGCGCAAGTCGATCTACTACGCGGAGCAGAGCCACGAGAAGTACACGCGCGAGGCGCAGCAGGCGCTGCTCGCCTACCACCGCACACTCGACGCTATTCGCGCCCGTCGCAGCGAGGCGAAGGCCGTCGAGGAGGACATCGCGCTCCACCAGAAGAAGCTGAAGGCGCAACAAGAGCTGCTGAACACCGTCACGGCGGACCGCACCAAGACGGAGAAGGCGTTGCGCGAAACGGAGTCGGAGCTGCAGCAGCTCAGAGGCCGTCACTCGAGCAAGCACGAGGAGCTCGAAGGCGTGAAGACGGAGCTTATTCAACAGGAGGCCGAACTCTGCCAGTTGCACGGGCTCACGCGGCAGCTCACCAAGGACGTCGCGAACACGGAGCAGCGCCTGCGCTTCCTGCGCGAGGATCGCCAGCACGCCGAGAGCCGCGTAGAGGCGCTGCGCACGGAGGCGCTGCAGCTGCGTCAGGTGATTTCTCAGTGCGACCAAGAGTCCCAGCAGCAGGCGGCGCGGCTCACCGTCATGACCCACGAGCGGAACGCCATCGCCGCGCAGCTGCTGCTCCGCTCTGAGGAACTGGAGCTGGTGCGCGAGAAGATCCGGCTTACCGACGCGGCGCGCGTGTCAGGGCGACCAAGTACGACCGCACGATGCAGCAGCTGCTGGCCACACGCGACGCCCTCGCCGAGCAGCGGCTGCGCTGCCGCCTCGCCCTTGTCCGGTTGCGCTACCTCGACAGACTCCACACCAAGAGCTGCAGCAGGAGAAGCAGCTGGCGCAGTCGCGGGCACGAGTGCGGGCGTTGGCGGATGAGTTAAGCACGAAGCACAACGTCCACTGCTGGCGCAGCATGGAGGGCAACGCGCCGGAGGTGCTCGATGCACTCGCGAAGGTGCAGCTCTTGCAGGTGAAGGTGCAGCGCAAGCGCGATGAGCTGCAGCAGAAGACGGGACCTTGTCGAGCACGAAGAGCGGGCGTACCAGCAGCTGCGTCAGCAGCTGGCGCGGCTGCCCGGCCCAGAGGCAGCGGAGGAGCTGGCGCTGTGTGCCGAGAACATGGACCAGCGCAAGGCGCAGCTCGTAGGCATGACAATGTCACTCGCGGAAGCGGAACAAGAAGCTGAGGCGCTTGAGACGAACGTCGCGCAGCTCCAGGAGGAGCTACTCGATGCTCAGCAACGCCTTCACCTTGAGAAGCGTAAGCACAGGGCGCTGCACCAAGAGGAGACGCTGGTGGCGCGGGCGTGGGGCACAGCGCTCGCAGGCCGCGGCGGGCACGCATCCAGCACGCGGCACGCCGGTAGTTCGGGAACGGTGACGAGCGCGACCGACGCTGCTGCGGCGATGCAAACGGTTCCCTCCGCCTCTGCGCGATTGGGACAGCGGGAGTGCTGGGTCAGCTGCTGCTGCTGCGGCGGCGGCGGCGGCTGATGCAGCAGGCCGCACCGCGTGCCACGTCGCAGCCACCGGCCCTGCGCGCGGGTGGTTCTTCGCTGATGGGCGGCAGCAACAACAACGGTGGTGGTGGTGGTGTGGCAGGGGCATGGCGTCTGGTGCGCCCAACACGACACGCAGCACCGCCAACGCCTCAGCCGCCGCGTCACTCTTGCAGCGCAGTGGGCGCCGCCGTGCCAATCAGCAGACGGAGGCAATGCTCGACGCCTTCACGGCCGGCCCACCCCAGCCGCGCTTCCCGCTGCAGAAACCGCCGAACCAGCGTCAGTTCGTTGGCGGTGGTTTCTCGCTCACGCGGTAGACACACGCGTCGGGTGCTCTACCCGCCTCTGTCGTCCAGGCGCAATTCCTTCTATGGTGTGTGTGTGTGTCTGTCTGTGTCTGTCTATCTGTGTGTCTCTCTCTGTATGTGTGTGTGTTGCCGTCTGATGTCGATGATGTACAGCATGTAAAGTGCGGGACCTTGCCGTTCCCTCCACACCGTCCCCCCCTTCGTTGGTGTTTTTTTTTTCTTCCTTCTTCACCCCCCCCCCCCTCACCCCTCCCGCCTCCACCATCGTCTGCTGCGAGACACGAAGGGGTTTGCTGCTCGGTGCCGCAGAGTGTGTCTGCATGTCTGTGTGTCTCTGTGGTGCACCTATGAGAATACGCACGCTCACTGTGGAAAAAAAAAAGAGAAAGAAACAAAGAAAAGAACAGCGATGTCATCGATGCGCTTGGAGAGCGGAGTCCAGTGACTGTCAAAAAAATGTCACTGGTTGGCGTCTCGACATTCCCTTCTCGCACGTCTGTGTGTATGTGTGTGTGTGGTGTGTGTGTGTGTGCTGTCTTGCGTTTCCCTGATGCCGGGTGCCTTCATATCTGGTCGCTTCGACTTCGCACGACGTTTCAGCCGCAGAGGCACAGAGAACGGGGGGGTGGAGGATGCTGCTGACTCGTCTGCTCCTGCAGAGCATCTCTTTTTTTGTTTCTTCCTGGATGCGCATTCCCGCCTCGAAATTGCCTCACCGCCCCCACCCCCCCCCCACCCCCCCCCGGCGTCTTGATGGCCCTCCTAGTCTCCGCTGTCTCCTCCCACCCCCAACACTACTCCATCATGTTCTCCTCCTCCCTCTAGTGTCACACGGACACAAGCGTACACACAGGCGTACACACAACTTCACAATCCTCCCCCCCACACACACACACAGTGTGGTGTGCATCACGCATGCGGTACGCCCTCTCCGTGCGGCAATGCGCGCGTGTGTGCAACGCTGACGTCGTGTTGCGGTGGCAGCAGACTGCGTTCAGCACGGGTGCGCCAGGCAGCACAGCCGGTGGCAGAAGCTCCTCCTCTGCGAGAGCACCGCGACGTTCACACCAGCGGCGGCGACGTAGCACTCGCGACGCGGCGTCGTCGAGCGATGGGGGTCCGCTGCGTGAGGAGCACACGGGCATCTTCCAGAGTCAGCACATCAAACCGTTTCCAGTTCGCGCAGCCATCGACATCGGCACGGGTGGGAGCGCCTCTCTCTGCATCGGTCGCGTCGACGCCGGCGCCGGTGCTATTCAAAAGCTCATGTACCAGACCCAGCTCCCCCTGCACCTGGATGCGCTGCCGACGGACTCGCACACGGGACTCCTGCCGCCGACTTCGTCGTCCTTTGTGTTGAGTGAACGTACAGTGGTGGACATTACCAACAAGATGCGCATCCTGAACGGCGCGATGCGTCGCGATTCGTTCGAGGGGCTCAGCGAACGCGTCGCGGTTCTCTCCTGGCCGCTGTGCCTCGCCCGCAACGCCCCGCAGCTCGTGGCGGCGCTGACGAAGGAGCTGAAGATCGACGTGCGCGTGCTGGGACGCGACTTCAACGTCGGCTGGCCGCTCTCTGTCGCGGCCCCGCCTCCGCAACGTCCTGCACCACCGCTGCTGCTCCCACACGTGACCATGCAGGAGAGCGTGGGCCGGCACCTGCTGCAGCCCTCACCGAACGTAGCTCCGACTCGGCCAGCGACAGGGGGCTGCCCCAACTCGCTCAAGGCGCTGCTTCGGGCTTCGTCACCGTCGTCCACGTCACCCGGCAGCAGTGCGGCAGCCGCCGCGCCGTCCTCTTCCACGGACCCCCGCTCGCAGCTGGATGTGCTGGCGTTTCTCGCACACGCCGCCGTCAGCCAGTGCGTTGCACCGCAGCGGCTGCTCGTGCTGTACGAGGACCCCCAGCGCGGTGTGCGCTTCGTCGGCCTCGACACGTCGGCCGCCGTCGACGTCGCCGACCTGCTCGCCGTGGCCCTCGACGCCGGAGGAGCGTGTGCGGCTGCGTCGTATTGCCTTTGGCACCGAGGACGTTCCCACCGCGGTGACAGGCAACATCGAGGGTGCGCGGAGGAGGCCATGGGGCACCGTCCGAGCTTCGAGATGGCACCTGACATGCAGAATCACGACGATCTTTCTGTCTCAGCGTCTTCCGCAGAGCTGCGCCTCGTCGAGTACGTTCTCCCGGTCGACGTGGCGAGCGCGCATCGCCACTGTATCACCTTGATCCAGCGACGTCCGCCCGAGGCCTACGCCCTGCACGCCAGCAGGCCCAAACCCACTGCTGGCCAGCGAGTTCGTCGCGCTGCGCAACTTGCTGACGTCGATGATGTTGAACCCGACGCTGCCGCCGTGGGTGCTGCGCAAGAGCCAGCTCGGCGGAATGCTTTGCGGTACGAGTCACAACGGCGGCCTGCTGAACATCGCCGCCCGCGTTGCGCAGCAGTCCCACGTGTCACTCGAGCACCTCGAAGTACACGCGCAGCACCACTTTTGCGGCTTGACGGATGTGCTGTTGGCCCGAGACCTTCCCCAACCCACTTCTTGTCCTGCCCAGCGCGGCGCTGGCGGCGGCGGTGCTGCGCGCGGTGGAGTCCCCGCGCCTCCTGTACCTGCCCGAGCTGAACACCGCGGCGGCGTTGCTCGTGCAACCTGCGCTGTGGCTGCACGGCCGCGCACGCGAGGTGCGAGCGAAGCTGCGCGCCGACCCGTTCTTCGCCACGGCCACGGCCAGCAGCGTGGTCGCACGTTTGACCGGCCGCACGACAGGAGCAACCCTACCGCGGCCCCGGGTGCCATGGCGATGCGGTATGGTCCGCGGAACCCCGTGTCGTACACAGAGAGCTTGCGTGGTACGTGAGGTGGACTGGATGAGGGGTTTCGCTCTCTCCGTGGGCCATGATCAGCTCTCCTTGTCTTCACCTCCCTCACCTTTCCACCGCCACACGCCGCCACCGCCATGGTGACGTACGCGCACACGCACCGCAACTTTTACAGAGCTGAACATCAACACAACGAAAAACAAAAATATTAAACCAAATAAATGAGGCAAGGACCGATCCGTGTAAGCTGAGCAAGAAGGGGGAGGAGACAGAAACTCCACAGAAGGGAAGGAGCCCAAGAGATGTGTGCTGCTGTGTACACGTGCCATCATCATGGTGCACGAAGTGTCTGTGTGTTTTCTGCGCTCTCGGCCCTTTAACCGGGGGGCACGTCGCTGTCCTGTACTTGTCGTCATCTCCGCCTCCAACTCTTCCTTGAACAATCTTCTCAGCGCTGTGCACACACGCAACAGGAACATTTTCATAGCGAGAAAGAGAGAGTGAGCAGGCTTACCGAGCGCATCACAGGCGTGCTGCACAGGAACCTGCGCGGCTACCCGATACTGCAAGCTGCACCTCTCTGCCCTCCCTCCCTCCCATCGGCAAGGGTTTCGTACACCCCTCTTCTTTTTTTTTCCCTTCTTTTCTCCTTGTGTTTCCAGTCACCCATGTCGTCCGCCGTGTCGTTGCTCGTCGCGCTCGTGCTGCTCCTTGTGGGCGGGGCGCTGCTGCTGCGCTTCATGACGCAGCGCCACACCAGCGAAGATGACGTTCACAAAGCTGCGGCAGCGGCATCCGATGAGGTGGATGAAGGACTCGAAGACGGTGACGACGATGATGCGGACGACGGTGGGGATGCCGAGGGGGCCCGTGGTGGCCGCGGCGTTGGTCGGCGTCCTGTGGGTGCGGTGGGCGGTCTGCGCCGCCGCCGCGGTGGTGGTGGTGGTGGCGGTGGGGCCGGTGTGGCGCGCCGCGGGGGCGGCAACGGCGATGCAGGCGTTGGAGAGCTCGATGCCGAGGAGGACATTCCCGAGTACGACGAGAACGGCGTCAAGCTGACCCGGCTGCAGCGCAAGAAGCTGCAAAAGGAGCGGGAGCGGGAGGCGCAGCGGCAGGCCCAGGAGGCCGCCATCGAGGCGCAGCGGCAGCGCAGCGCTGATTCCGAGTCGCGCGATGTGGCGGCCGCACTGCGGGAGGAGGAGCTGAAGGCCGCGGAAGAAGCCGCGCTGCAGCAGCTGCGCGAGGAGAAGAAGAAAGCGGATGACGAGGAGTACGCCAAGTGGGTCGGGCACATGGGCGTCGAGGCGCGCGGCGAGCTCGGCGACGAGGCGCGGGAGCGCCAGGCGCGCGTGCAGGCGTTTCTCCTCGACCGTGCCTCTCAGGTGCAGGCCCGCGCGCAGCAGTTCGCTGCTGCTGCGGCGGCGGCGGGAGGAACAGGAACTGCATCAGCGATGTCGGCAGCCTATGCGAACGCTTCCGGTGGCAGCACTAGCGGTGTCGGTGGTGGTGGTGGTGCAGGGAAGGCTTCTTCTCCACCCGGGGACGCGGAGGAGAGTCTGCATGTCCTGGTGCTGCAGACATCGGCGCGAGATCTGAAGGTGTCTGTCGAGGAGCTCGTCAGCACCATCGAGCAACTCGCGGCGACGGAGCAGGTCCACGGCGTGTTCGACGACCGCGGCAAGTACGTCTTTATTGCGCCGGAGCAGTTCCCGCAACTCGCGCAATTTATTCGGCTGCGGGGCCGGGTGTCCGTGCAGGAGTTTACGCGTGAGTGCAACCGCATCGTCATGCAGTCCTGATGCAAGCCCGTTTTTTTTTTTTGGTGATGCTGTCATGATGCGATGAAGCGCTTTATGTGTTTGTGTGAGTGTGTGTGTTGCAGCTTGGTTCCACGGCGCTCCTCTCCTCCACCCACCTTCCCGCCCCCCCCCCTCCCTCTGTCTTCACGCGGCAGCGGAAGCGTAAGCGGTGCGGTGCGTGGCGGGGGGGAACGGCGGCAGAAGTGGTCCTGCGCGTAAAAAAAGAGAGAAAGCAAATAGTACAACAGGAACAACCATTCTTCAACGGTTGAGTCTGAGCAAGCGACAGGGGTGAGACAAGACGGCGACGACGGGACGCCGGAGTAGTCGTGTTGATGCCGCTCTTGTGTCACACGAGGTGCTCACGCAGAAGGTGGGTAGGGAGAGAGGGGGCGGCGAAGGCCGAACTGAGCCGCCTGTAGAACCCATCCCTCCCAAAAAAAAAAACGCTAAGGAAAGATGCGTGAAGGCGGAGGAAGTCCAACCGCGAAGTCACCGATGCGCCACTCACACACATTTTTTTTTTGCTCTCTTTTATCTCTCTGTCCCTTTCCATGCGTTCTTGTGTGCACCACTCTCTCCATCATCATCATCACTACCGTCGTCCTGGTCTTTACCTTCCGCTTTGGCTGAGCCTCGATCCTTTCGCGCGTTACTCCACCATCAAACACACACACACACACACACACCAAACACGTAGTATCCGCACCGTGTTGCTTGACGTGTGCGAGCATACGGCGTTGCTGCTCCTCACTTACACCCCCCCCCTCCCCCCTCTATCTTTTCTTGTCTCTCTCTCTCCACATCACCACCTCCCCAACACACACGAAGACAAGAAAAAAAAAAAAAGGTAACGTCTGCACGCTGCCGCGGCTCTTACTGCAGTCGTTACCACTGAAACAATCAATCCCGAGTTGCGCACAGCCTCTCCGCTTTCCTCTTTCCCCCCTCTCCCTTCCCCGTGCGGCCCGCATACACCGGCGCGCGCCTCTCCTCCCCCTTCCCCCCCCCCCCACACACACACCCTTGTATTCATACGGAAATAGCATAACAGGGAGGAGGTGCACACTGCAGGGGAACGCCAGTCCAACACTTTTTTTTTTCACCAAGGGAAAAGAACGAGAAAGAGAGAGTGTGTGTGTTTGTGTTTACGTGTCTGTGTGACAAGGAATCTAAGCTGGACGGAACGAAAAAAAATACAACGTGCACTGCACTGTCATTATCATCCGTGTAGCGGCACATCACGGAGGAGCCGTTCTTCTTCTTTTCCATCCATTCATCCCTCGCGGACCATCACTCAGTAACGACTTTTTTTTTCTCCCTGCTTCTCCTTCTTCTTGACCCAAGCTCTGCGCTTGGTCCCCTTACCCTCCCTCCCCCACCACAACCACGCATTCCTTCCCCCCCCCTCCCACGCCTTCCGTCGTTCTTCCTCTGTGCAGTTGCTCTGACGCTCCGTGACCATCACCGTCGGCTTGCATCGCCCCCCTCTCCCCTTCCCGAAGATCACAGCCGTTGTAGGTGACAAGGAAGGCCAACCATCGCTCTCCATCGATATAGTTAAGCGGGGGAAAGGAAGAAAAATACGTTTGAAGAGGATAGGAGAAGGAAAAAGAGCGAACTTCACAGCCGTAAGAGAGGTTGTGCGTCGCATCTTCCTCGCAATTCTTTTTTTTTTTTCCTCCGACTCCCTTTTTGCGTTTTGTTTGTCTAATTTGTGTTTTTCTCGTTGCTTGCCAGGAGTTTCTTTTTTTCCCCCTCCTCCCTCCGTGGTCTTCTTTTCTCGTCATCCCTGCTCCGTCCCTCCATCTTCCCCACACCCATCACCATCATCATCATCATCATCATCATCATCATCATCATCTCTCCCTCACTCTCTCTTTCTTTTTTTTTTTTCTCGTCGCTGTCTGTCTTCTTTTGTCTGCGACTTGCGTGAGTGCCCGTGCCCTCCTCCCCCTTCTTCCCCCTTTCCATCCTGGTCTCCGGGTAACGTTTCACGCTTGTGTGTCTTTGTTTGTGTGTGTGTGTGTGTGCGAAGTGGTGTCGGTGACTTCACTGAAAGAAGAAGCGACGAATGCACCGTGACGAGGAGCCGCAGGCGCTCTTTCACGTGGACGACGGAGGCCCCCGCGCGCAGCTGAGCCCGCTGCAGGACGCACTCGATCCGGATAACCTCGATCACGAGCGCCACCGCACGTCAAATCCTGCCGCTGCATCTTTCGTCTCTGGCAACACGGAGCACGTGCAGCTGAACTCGCCTTCCGGTCCACCAGCACCCTCGGCGTGCGGCACCGTCGCGGCTGCAGCGTTGGTCGGCAGTGCACGGGCCGCGACATCCGACACCGTGCAGCAGCGCCGGCGTAGTGGACCAATCCAAAGTGGACGCAGCAGCAACAAGAGCAACCGCACGAATCCGCAACTTCCGCAATCAACACCACCACAGCAGCAGGAGGAGCCGCAACGACACCGCCCGTCAAGATCGGCAAAGGAAAGCGACAGCAGCAGCAGCAGCAACAACAACAGCAGAAGTGTTGAGGGTGGTGGTGGTGGTGGCAGCGGTTTACACAACACGGGCAGCAGCCACGCCAGTACCCGTCTCGCACGTGCAGCGAGGATGGCGAGTAGCACCGGTGCTCCCGTGCTGATCGGTGTGGAGGTGCCTGCTGCATCAGCATCAGCATCAGCATCAGCAGCAGAAGCAGAAGGAGTCTTACTTCCACCGTCTTCGTCTCTCACCGTGGTAGGGCTGGAGAAGCCTGTCGAAGGAGCACCGGTGCGTCACACAGCGAGCGCTCCCGCAGAGGGGGATGCGATGAGCGACGCGAACGCCTCTGAGCGCCGTCGCCGCGCCGCTGCGCTGCTTGCGTCCGCAGCGCACCACGTCCACGGCGTGCCTGCCTGCGGTCCCGACACGGAGGGTGACGTGAGCTCCACGGCGACACCCAAGAGTCACCGCCACTCGCACGTCACTGACGCCGCCGGCTCAGCGTCCGTAGTGGGGATGAATGGGCGAACGAATGCAGGGGAGGGGCACGAGGGGGTGCAAGAACAGCAGGACAACGCGGGGCTGGAGGGGCGGGCGGGCTCACCCTTCCCACACCGCCGATGCCGCCCCCGCGGTCCGCCGGTGGCGGCGGTGATGACACCCATCTCCGCCGCCACCGGCGCCGCATCATCATCTGCCGCCGCAGCCTCCGGCGGGGAGCGCAGCAGCGCGAATTCAAAGTCACCTGTCGCGCTCGCCGCCGACGTTTGTGATGGATATCAGCTGCACCGCGTCGGCCATCTCACCCGTCCCGAGTCGGGCAACAGCATCAGCTTCACCGTCGGATTCTCCAGTGGCAGCTCCGGTGGGGAACAGGACGAGGACCGCGGCCTCGAGCCGATGCGTGCAGGTGCCGGTGGTCGTCGTCATCGTCATCGTGGAGCGGGTGGGCTTGGCACTGCCGCAACGCTGGTGCCGCCACAGCAGCCGCACGCGTACCCGGTTGCTGGCTTCCGGGACGTTGATTGTGCCTTGGGGGTGGAGGAGGAGGAGGAGGAGGACGACGACGACGAGATAGATCTGGACAGCGAGCGCACGGAGGACGATAACGAAAACTTCAGCGAGACGTTCATTGCCAGCACGGCCTCCTCCCCTACAGCGGTCACCCTCTGGGGCGTCGAGCGCGACCTGCGCCGCAAGCGCATCAAGAAGGTGAGCCACTACATTCTCGGACCCCTGCTCGGCGAAGGTGCCTACGGCGCCGTGCGCGACTGCATCGACCTGAGCACGGACAACGTGGACCGGCGCTTCTCGCGCTGCGCCATCAAGATTGTTTCGGGTAACCTCGCGCAGCTCGACACCCCCGTCGCGAAGCCCAGTAAACACAGCGCTCATGCCGCCGGCGGGGAAGGCAGCATTGCCGAAGTTGATGCTGCTGCTGCTGCTCCTGCTTTGGGAAAGGAAAAGCCAGCGAGTGCGGACGCCAACGACACCGACGCCGCGGTGGTCGCTACAGCCCCCGCTCCGTTACCGACGCTGAAGCGCACGAGTGGCCTGCACTACCGTCGTGAGGAGGACCTGCGACGACAAGAGACATTCCAGCGCGAGATGCTCAACCTGCAGCGCTTCCACAGCAAGAACATCATCCGCGCGCAGGACACCTTCGCACGGTACAGCAAGGAGTACGTCGTGCTGCCCATCGCGATCTGCAACCTGCAGCAGCTCGTCCGGCAGCTTCTCCGGACGCGGTGGCGAGAGGCGGTGCGGGAGTGGCGCCGCACGGAGCGCCGGTGTCAGCGTCGACTATGGCGACAGTCCTGCCGCAACGGGAATGGGCAGTCGAACGGCGACAGGGGCGAGGAGGAGGGCTCGACCCGGCATCAGCAGCAGCAGCAGCAGCAGCCGCGTTTGCGCTTTGTGCCCTCTGCCGTTGGGGAGCTTGACCTTGACGACCTTACCTTCATGATGGACGGTGCGGCGGAGAACGAGGTGGACTGCTCGTGCAGTGACGGAGATGACACCGACTCAGACAACTCCGTGATGAACTCGGCGAGCCCGGGGGAAAGCCGCGGGGGCGGTGGTGGCGATCGCGAAACGGATGGCTCGGAGCGGTGCGATAGCGCAGCGGCAGCCGCTGCTGCTTCTGCTGCTGCGTCAAATCAGCCCATCAAGAACGGCAGGAGTCGCATGGCATCCTCACAGCACGGCAAGCGGAGCAACAGCACCCACAAGGCCAAGAACACCATCAGCCATCATCGCGAACACGACGCTGCTCGGACGGCTGCTGCTACTGCTGCTGCTCCGGAGACATCGGTGGCGTTCTCCTCGTCGACCACGCGCACCATCGATAGCTACGGAAAGGCGCCATCGCAGCACAACGCACGCAGCCGTGACGTCCGCGTCTGCACGCCACGCGGCCGCTATCCCGCCTTCGCCGGTGGCGCTCGTCACGGCAGCGACAGCGATGGCAACGACGGTGATGACGGTGGCATCAACTCGGAAAGCATGACGTGGACGTCCACTGGAATCGCCGTGATGAGTGCGACGCCGCCGGCACTGGCCAGCGCCGTCTTCACGGAGGACGACGACGATGACGACGACGACGGACCGCCGGCGCCGCCGTCCCAAGAGTCGTTGCATGTCGATGCGGATGATGCTGATGATGTGGACAGGGACGTTCACGACAACCGCGGCCCCAACGGGAACGGCTCCAGCGCTTTTACTGCGACCCCCGCGGCTACGGGCACCACCGCGCGGCCCGCCGGTGCCCCTGCGCTGCCGAGTCGCCCGCGGCTGGTGTACCCCATGTGCTCCCCGACCTTGCTCAAGGGCACCATGTATCAAGTGATCTCCGGCGTTGCCTACCTTCATCAGCAGCACCTCGCCCACAACGATCTCAAGCCGTCGAACGTGCTGGTGTTTGAAGATGGCACGGTGAAGCTGGGCGACTTGGGCAGCGTGCACGACGCGTACAACGACCAGGGCTCACCGCTTTACGCGTCGCCGGAGTTGTGCAAGTACTTCTACGGTGCCTCTACGCCGCCTGTGTCCTTCTCCAAGTCGACGCAGCACGTCGGCCGCGACGCGGCGCCGACGAGTGACATGTGGTGCTGTGGGCTTATTCTGTACTACCTCATCACGGGCAAGCCAGGCCCGCTGCTGGTGCAGCGACGGTACTTCCAGACACTGCACAGCAAGCACCGCATACCGACCTCCGCGTCGGCGCCGACGACGATGCCACCAATGCCGGTCACGCGGTATCAGCTCTACCGGGAAATCGCCCATCAGAAGACGCCGGTGGACCTCAGCGACCTGCCTGACATGGTGCCCCCGGAGGTCGGCGAGGACGCGCTCCTATCGGGGCTGCCCACGCCCGCCGCGACAACAGCGCCAGGCGACGTGGCCACCACCGCCGCGGCCGCCGCAGCAGCAGCAACTCCAGGCGAGTCGGACACCCCTACCTACCTCCCCAACAGCGTCCGCCACCTTCTCGCCGGCTTGCTGGAGCTCGACCCGCAGCGCCGCCTTACCGCCGAGCAGGCACTGCGGCATCCCTGGCTGCGCATGGCGTTCCGCTCCAAGGCGGGGGGCGGCACCACCACCACGGCCACGACCGCCAGCAGCAGCGCAATGCCGCACCTCGGTGGTGGTACGGGAGACAGTGCCCAGTCCTCCTCCCACCATTCACCTCAACCGCCGCAGCAGCAGCGGAAGCCGCCGTCGAAGCAGGCGATGGAGGAGGCGATCCAGAAGGACGTTGCGCGGCGTGTGTTGGAGTCGCGTCACGTGCAGCACATGCTACAGCTCGACCGCCAGCGCCATCTTCAGTTCGTCGCGGACTGCTGCCACATGCTGAACCTAACGATCCCACCGGAGATCATCAAGGTGAGCACTGAGGAACCGTACAGGGAGGAGATGCGCATCGAGGCGGCCCAGCAGCAGCAGCAGCAGCAACAACCCTCGCCTCCACCGGCACTGCAGGCGTACCGACCCAACTCGCTCGCTGCGGCCGCCGCAGCGGTGGCGGGGCGTAACACGCGGCTTGGCGTGCGCGCTGCTGCTGCCGGTGGAGGTGGCGGTGGTGGTGCTCCGGGTGAGTGGGCGTCCTCGGGACGGGCGAGCAAGGGGGATACGGTGACGGGCATGGCGCTGCGCGATGCGTACAAGCCCTCTGTGATGCCGCCTGGCTGCGTCGACACGGAGCTGTTCTTGCCGCACTCGGAGGAGGACTACTACGAGCAGAAGAGTGGCAAGTCCGAGTTCGATGTGCGGGTGCTCCGGCGCAAGCCGCTCCTCATGGCGCAGCTCTACGAGTACTTCCACAACGTCGTGCTCGTGCAGTGCGGGTATCGCACGGCGCCGGACCCTCACTTCCAGGCGATGCGCGTGCGGGCTGTGGACGAGGACAGCTACGGCCGCCGCGGGCAGGGTGGTGGTGGTGGGTACAATGGTGGCGGTGGCGGCAGCTTCGGAGGTGCGAGCAGTGGGAGTGCGGGCACCGGCGGGGGCGGCGGAGGTCGGCCGAACACGCAGCAGCCCTCCGTGGTTATCCTTCCGGGTGCGAGCGGCAACGTGTATCGCCGCGGCCCACCCGTTTCTCTCCCCACCGTGCCGTCTGCTGCATCGGTCGTGCCAAACGGCACCGACGAAGTCGACGATGCCAACGACGATGGCGCCAATGGTGGTGGTGGTGGCAATGCAATTGATGTGTGGGGGGCCGGCCCTCGGCATCAGCCACGCGTGCACGTGACGGACAACGGGGAGGTGATTGTCGCGGGCTCAGCGCTGACGGGCCCTGCAGGCGCCTCGCGGTACGGCCGTGGCGGTTACGACTTGTCGCTGTCGGGTGCGGCTGCTGCGGCGGCGGCGGAGGCGGCTGCTGTTGCGGCGGCGGCAGCACGTGCGACGTCTTCGGCACGAGCGAGCAACACCAGTACCGCGAACACGGGATCGTCGGGGACGCAGGGGGAGCAGCGACCACGTACTCCGGCCGTGTATACCACGCGTAACGCGTCTGCAGCTTCAGGGCACGCGTCCGCAACTGCTGCGGGCGGCGGTGGTGCCGCGGCGGGTGGTCGTCAGAGCCCCGGCGGCCGTGAGGGGCGGCGCGGGCGCACCGCGGGCCGTGCGGGTGGCACTGTGCAGCGCCACGACGCGAGCGAATCGCCGTCTGAGGGGGAGGCGAATGTGGCGATGCGGGAAAGCTCCAAGTGTCTGTGCGGGCTGGTCTAAGACGGCAGCGGTGCACATCTTTCTCTTCCCCCTCTCTCTCTCTCTCTCTGTGTCTGTCTGATGTGATATGATGTAACGTTTGGCACGGGCTCGCTGCTGCAGCGCCGGCGTCCCGATAGGCCGTTCGTGCGCACGCATCAACTCTCTTGTTGTTGTTGCTGCTACCGTTGATGTTCTTGGTTTGCTTTGATTTTTTTTTCTTCTCCTCTTTGCTGATCTCTTTTGCGTGTGCTCCCTTGTGATGTTCCGCTTTGAGTTGCCGCAGTTGCTGATGCTGCCCTTCTATTCCCCTTCTCTTGCCTGCCCGCACGCACGCCGGCCCTTGTTACATGTCGAGGTGGTCGTTGCTTCACTGTTTCTCTTCCCCCCCCCCCCCTCCGTTGCTAGCTCTTACTTTTGTTACAGCGCACCGCGAAAAAAAAAAAGAACAGACACGACCACGTACACTGATGCACACACAAACACACGGAGAGACAGAGACAGAGAGACGAAGACACCGATATTCGTGTAAAGCGCTGTGGTGCATGAGTGAGCTCCAAGAGAGAGGGAGGAGGACGGGGGGCGGAGAGGGCGGAGGGCCTGCCTCTCCCTTTTACCCCCGATTTCTCGTACTCTTCATTTCCTTTTTTTTTTTGCGCACGTTCATGGTGCCGCTACCCGCTGCCCCGTGGCGCGTGTCTTTCCCACCACACCCATCGATCCCATCATCGATGCCGCACAGAACTTCTTCTTTTTTCTCCCCCGTTGCTGTGGTGGCTCACCACCACCATCACCGCTCATAAAGGCAGTCCTCCTTGCAGAGACGCTTACGCACCAGACCCCCACACGCAGAGAGAAAGAGCGACACGTTGCACGTGCACTCACCTGCGCAATTACTTTTTTTTCTTCTTTTAGCGCGTCGTGCGGTGTTGTGTGGCGCGGGTCGGAGGGAGGGGGGGCGGGCCGAGCGCGGACACCGCCACTTTTTTCTGGTCTTCTCCATTGATGTGCGTGTGTCTAGGTGTGTGTCCCTATATGTGTGTCGCTGTGCGAGGCTGTTGCCAGTCCGACCGTGCACGTCATCCTCCCTGCGTGCCTCGTTGCCCCCACCCTCCAAGAGTTAAAAAAAAAGGAATTAAAAAAAAAGAGGCTTCAAGGCCGATGTGCTTCATGTTTTTTTCTTGTTGTTGTTCGCGCTGTCTCATCGCCTTTGGCTTGCTCCCAGCTCTTCAATTGACCTCCTTTCTCCCTCTCCCTCTTTCTATTACTCTCTGTTGATGTCTCTCTGTCTCTCTGCGCTCATCTCTTCGTTGTCCCCCTCCCCCCTCCCTCCATCCATCCATCTCCGCCTCCACCGACCTCACCACGTTGCTGACAGACACCTTCTACGTGCCGTGGTCTCTCCCTCATCCTTTCTCATCTTCTTTCCCTCCTTTCTTTCTTTTTTTTTTGCCATTTTGATCTGTCGTTGTTGACCGTCGCTCGACTGTGTTTGAACGCCCTTCCTCGCTTCTTTTTCTTCGCTCTCCGTTGTTTTCTTTTTTGTTGTTCCTCTTTCTGTGTGTCTCGCTCTCTTTCCACACACACACACACACACACACACACACACACACACACACACACAGCTTCCCTTCTCACCTCTCCATCACACTGTTGCGACCAAGCGCGCCTTCCCTTGACTTGGCTGATCGCCTGCTTCGTTTTGCTTTTTTTTTCTTCTCTTTTTTAACTCGGCTGCGACCAATTTTTTCTCACACACACACACACTCCCTCCCTCTATGTGTGCGTGTGTCTATCGCTCTCTGTCGCTCTCTCTCTCTCTCTCATGTTTTGCCGTGTCCACGTCTCTTGGCGTGTCGTTGCGTCGTTGCATGTGTGTGCGTGTGTGTGTGTGTGTTTGTCTGTGTGTGTACCTCTCCCTTTCTCCCTCCACTCCCCCCCCCTTGGAGGAGGAGGAGGAGGAGGACGAGCCTTCGCGTGTCCTACACGACGAACTCTAGCGCTCGGCACTCTTGCATCTCCCGTTCCCCATTACCCCCCCCCCCCTCTCGACCCCCCTCGACGTCATCCCCCCCCCCTCTTTCCCCCATCCTCCCATCTCTCCAAGTGTTGGTGCGCATGCCGACTGCACCGCTCTCCCGATGCACAACAAGAACCCAAAGAAAAACACGACAAACGACACACGGACACATAAACATATATATATATGTGTATTTTGTATGCAGGCACGTGACGCACACACGCACAATTAGTTGAAGAAAAGAGGGGGCGTGTGCAAGTTTGTGTCAGTAAGGCAAGCAGTGACGACGAAAGGGAGGAGGGGAAAAGAGGGAGGGGAGGCAGGAGCGGCTCCTCCTCCTCCACCTTGCTGTCCATCGTGTGTGAAGACACGCCTTCGTCGGCGCATCACACACACACACACACACGTGCATTGCCCTTCTTCCTTCCTTCCTTCCTTTCTCGGAGGAAGAAGAGAAGAGAAGTTTTGGTCTTCGTGTGTGCCGTCTTTATGCCCTTCGTCATGGCCGCTAATGCTGCTCTTGCCATTCCGTGTTCCTGTGCCACTCTTCAATCACCTTTCCCTCCCTCTCGCTGTTACCTCTCTCTCTCTGTCTCCTACTCTACATCTTACACACACGCACGTACACTCCCTGCCCCCCCCCCCCACACACACACACATCTGTACACACAGGCATTGTAGGTCAATTGTATATCTCACTTCCACCCAGGGCAAGAGTCATCCGCGGCCTGTTTTACTAGCTCTCCTCCGCCGCCACCCACCCCACCCTTCCTTGCTTTCCGATTTTGCCACCCTCACCACCGGCATCAGAATCTTTTTTTCTTCTTCTTTGCCTCCGCGCAAATTTTTAGCTCTCATTTTCTGTTTGTTTCCTCTTCCTCTTTCTCGCAAAAAGGGGAATAACTCCAAAACGCGTGGGTGCCGCTGTCGTCTAGGCAGCAGCAGCAGCAGCACCATCAGGCTGCAATCACTTTCCTCCCCCCCCCCTCCCTCTGCCCCTCTTCCCCTCCTCCCCCTCCCCTCCCCCCCCCTCCTCCTCCTCTTCGCACCTCAACTCTCCCCACCCCACCTTCCTTCACTCCCTTCCGCGTTGCGCGGTTTCGTGTGTGACTCCTCCGTGTCCGCGTGTTCCTTTTTTTTGCTTCTGTTTTTTTTTTTTCTCCTCCGAGTTTCAATTTCTCCCTTTTTTCTCTCTTTCCCCTCCCTCCACGTTCCTTGTCGATTTCTGGCTTTGACGTTTGCGTGTGTGTGATCTCCTCCCCTCCCCTCCCCCCCCTCCCCCCTCTCCCCCCCCCCCCTCTCCCCTCTCCCCTCCCCTCCCCCCCCTCCCCTCCCCTCCCCCCCCCTCCCCCCCCCCCTCCCCCTCCTTCCCGCTTTGGTTTGTTTGTGTTTTCCTCCTTCATTTTTTCTTTCTTTTCTCTGCTTCTTTCTCGGGCGTCAAGTTGCTGAAGGCTCGCTTCTCTGTGTGTGTTGCGAGCTCCCTCTCTCTCTATCTTATCGCTGTGCACTCTACTCCATCGTCCACGAGGGTGTACGTTGTGCGCCCTTCCTGTTGTCTATCAGGATATTGATTGATTGTGTGTGTGTGCGTGTGTGTGTGTGTGTGTGTGTGGTCAGATATCTTCACTCGCTTGAGATCCGCACAACCATCTGCCACGTACGAGGGCCGTGAGAGGCGCTCTTCCCCTGCACACAGAGACACGCAAAAAACACATAAACACACACACAAAGAAAAAAGAAAAACCAGCACAGGAACAGACACACGCAGCCACCGTCGTGCTTCCCCTTACGCATACGCACGTGCACCTGCATTCCTTGCTCTTCACGCACCCCCCACCCCCCCCACCCCCACCCCCTCCTCTTTTTAGAGTCCAGCGCACGCGGAAAACGACGCGCCCACGCACTACCCACACCGTTCTCTTCCCTCTTATACCGTCTGACAGCGTCTTCTTGTTGTTGTTGTTGTTGTTGTGTTCCGCGGCCTCACCGTGAAGACACACGCACACACACACACACACTTTCCCATTTTCTCTAATTTATATTGTTTTCTCCTTCTCACAGTTTGGTTGTTGTTGTTTTTGCCGCGGGGATCGACGTGCACGTGTGCGCGATCGCTCCCTTCACGACGGTGGACGAGGGGCGCATTTTTTTGTGTTGTGGTGGTGCCGTAGTGCTAGCGCACGGGTGTCTGTCTGTCTGTCTGTCTTTCTGTGTGTGGCTGTCCTCCTCCCTGCCCCCCGTCTTCTTCTTCTTTTTTGCAGCATTGCCTGTCTGCGCAAGTCCTCCCGATCTCCTCTCTCCCTCTCCCCGCACCTCGCCTAGTCTGGCCCTTCCCCCACGTTGCGTCCCCCCTGTAGAGTTGCTTCCCCTGTCCTCCTCCTCCTCCTCCTTCGCCTCCTCCTCCGCCCACTAACGCGTGCCCTCTGTGTGTTTGTGTGCTCGTGGTGGCGCTAGCGACAAGTTGCTTTTTGAACCCCTCCCTCCTTCCCTCTCCCTCCCTATCTCTGTCTGTCTCGTTCCTCTGCTTAAGCCATCGTGTACCACGACGATTCCTCCGACGACCATCCATCTCCCCCTACGAGCTCCACTCTCCTCCTCCTCCTCCTCCCCTCCTTCCCCCCTCCCCTCCTGCTCCCCTTTACCACACTCCTTCATACCTTAGTTCTCCGCGTACTCGCGTGTCCGTGCCAACCGCGTCCCTCTCTGTTGCCTCTTTTCGTCTTTTTTTTTCCACCTGCTTAGTGTCCCCTCCTTCTTTTTGTATAGTGTGTGATCATCTTTTCCTTCTTCTGCTCTGGATCTCTGACGCATCGACTGTTCTTGCCCCGTCCGTCCCCGCCCCCCCCCCCTCCCTTCCCCCCTCCTCCTCCGTACACTTCTCTCGGCGCTGATCGTGAGTTGGACACAAACTGCCTGACAGCGAAGACCTCCGTTGTGTGTTTGTGTGTGTGTCTCTGTGTGTGTCCCCTCCCCTTCCCGTTGTCCGGTCTCCGTTACCTTGGAAGCACCTTTGCCACCAATTCTCACACGCGCACACGCACACGCTCTCTCTGCGTATAGCCCATCCATCTGTCATCAACCCGATACCCACCTGCGCAGTGCACGACACCGCCCTCCACACTCACCCATCCACTTCCTCGTTCGGGTCGTGCATCGCTCTCTGAAGCTCCGTGTGCGTGCGCGCAGTCCGCGCCCCTCAGCCAGAGAGCACACGTGCCTCCCCCCCCCCTCCCCCCTCTCCCCTTGCCCTCATCACTACCACACATCAGCGACAGGTTCAAGTCTGCACCGCCGTTCACACGACCACTGGAGTGCGCGCTTGTGTGAGGCATAATCGTCCGTGGGAACGTCTTTGTCGAGTCGACGTACGTACGTACGTGCGTGCGTGCGTGCGTGTCGCCCTACCCGGCCACACGGAGAGGCGCGTGACGCCCGAGAGTCAGAAGCACGATAAGGCAGTGCCTGGAGCCCCGCCCCGCCCCGCCCCGCCCCCTCTCACGCAAGCTCAAGCACACACACACACACACGCACACGCCAAAAAGGAAGCAACACACATACAGAGAGACGCAGACGCCTCCTGCCCTTGTCTTTTTCTCTTTTTTTTTTTTTTTTAAACAATCTTTGTGTGTTCTCTCTCCTCTCTCCATCAAGCGCGCCACAGCCTTCTGTCGACCTTGCCGGGTCAACCACCCACACACACACGCACACAGGCACACATTTCTACGCTCTCCCTCTCCGTATTGTGTGTGTGTGTGTGCCTGTGTGTGTGTGTGTGGGTGCTAGTTGTATTTTCTTTAGATATATCCACATATATATATTCCGCTCCTCACCCTCTTCCTCTCTTTATCTCTCTCTCGCTGTGCGTGTTTGCCTCACTCCCGTCGTACACCCACACGGACATCGGCGGCCTCCACGGTGACTTGTCGCCCCGCCGTCCCCCTCCCCCTTTCCACTTCACTCCCTTTACCAGGCCACAACCCTTCTCCGTCCTCCTACTCTCCCACTTGCCCGATCCTGCCGTTCTTTCCTCCTTTCTTCCTCTCCGCACAACGCGTACACAAGTTCGTACTCCTTTCCCCCCCCCCCCCCTTGTCCCCGTGTGCTCGTGTGTTCGTGTGTGTCCGTGTGTGCGTGTGCGTGTTACGATAGCCCGTCCTTCTGCTCGATCTTCTTCTGCCCCTTCCCCCCTTTCTTTTCCCTCTCCTGAAGACGGTCATCAATTTTCCTTCGTGTGACGGCGTCTCCTCTCACGACATCTGCTCCGGCTTCCGTAAAACTCTCTCTCTCACACACACACACACAGACAGACAGAGGGAGCGAGAAGGGAAACGAAAGAACAAAAAAAAACGAAATTTGGTAGAGGGACTACACAAGCACGTACGGCCATACGCGGCTTTTTGAAGAGGAGCTCCACTTCCCTCCACGCCCCCTCTGTCTCTTCCCCCCCCCCCCTTCTGTTCAAGTACGGTTTTTTGTCTCCTCCACCTCCTCCTGAGTCTCCTCGTGCGTTTTTTTGTTGCTGTTGTTTTTTGCGTTGTGTTTCCTTCAACGCGTTGTGCCTGTCATCTCGACTCTCCGGGACTTTGTAGCCAAGGGAAGGGTGAGGGGGCTCTGCCGGTGTGAAGTTTTCTTTCTTTTCGTTTTATCTTTTCTCTCTCTTTCTTTAGGTCGCATTGCTCTGTCTCTCTGTCTCCATCTTCGTCCCTGTCTCTGTTTCTTCTTTTATTTTATTTTTGTTTCCGTTTCGAAACTTCTTGTATCTCCTCCTCCCCTTCGTCTTTCCTCTCGAGCCACCGCGGCGTCTCCTTCTTTCGGCTCTCTTCTTTTCTCCCTTCTTGTTGCTTCTCCTCCTTCTTCTTTGTCTGCTCCGCTCGCACGGACGTCCCAAGCTCGTCTTTACATCTTTCCACCCCCCCCCCCCCACACGCACACCTCAATCTCTTCTTCTTCTTCGTCTCTCTGCCTCCTCTCCTCTTTTCTTTTTTCTCCCCTTCCTGTCTTCCCCCGCTCCTCCACAACTTCTCTCTTATACGCTGCTGCTGGGCGGCTGCGCATCTTCGACTCGTCCGTCTCCTCCCCCCCCCCCTTCCCCCCTCCCCTTCCCCTCCTATCTCTTCCACACATACGCGGCCTCTTCATCATCATCATCATCAGCATCTCCCTCTTCTCTTACGCTCGCACGCTCCCTCCCTCCCTCTCTCGATAGATATATATATCGCGCTCTCGTTTGCACACACACGCGTCATCAAGAGATTCGCAGTGGAGTCCGGTGCTCGTGCTTCTTTCCTCCCCCCCCCCCCCCCCCACACACCCCACACCCCCAGCTCCACCCGACAAGCTTGTCCTTTCCATTTTTCCTTTGTCCATTTGTGTGTTGTTCTTCTTTTGTTGTTGTTTTTTGCCATCTCAACCTTCTTGTTCCAGCCACGACCGCCACCGCCATCGCCGTCGCCATCGCCGTCTTCGACACTGCACGCTGTGTGGAGTCATCCATTGACTTTCTCCCCTCTTCTTTCATCCTCCGTCTGTCCGTCTCGCACGCTCTCACCTTCTTTTTTTTCTTCCTCTGGAAAACTTCACGGCGTCTTTCTTTTGTTTTCTTCTTGTTCAATAGCCAACGCCGATACCGACACACACACACAAACACACAGACGTTCTGGTGTACCTCACGCGTCTCTCAGAAGACCCGTGCACGTGTCTCGTCCCTCCTCCCCTCCTCTCTTCTCCTCTCTCTCCTCCATCGTCCTCGTCGCTTCTTCTTCTTCTTTGACCTCTGTCTCTCTGTCCTGTTGATCTGCTTGCATCTCGTTGAACTCTTTTGTGCAACAGCTTCGCACTTCAACGTATTTCTTTCTTTTCCTCTTCCTCGGTTGTGTGTCTGTCTGTGTGTGTTTGTGTGGCACTTATTCTTGACCGCGTACATCTCTCCATCTCTCTCTCTGTACTCTATATCCCTCCTTCCCACACCCACACCCTTGCGTGCGCGTGTGTCTGTCTGCCTCGGGCTGTCTCCCTCCACTCCTGCTTCCCCCCCCCCTCCCCCCCCCTCCACTCTCTACGCAGGGGGCACGGACGTGGGCGGCATCTCCTTGCCGCCTCTGCAAGCGTTTGCGTTCTTTTTGTCATTTTATTTTTATTTTTCCTTCCCCCCGCCGTCGTCGCATTCGGGTAATTCTCGCTTCTCCCTCCCATCCCCCTCACATCAGCATTGACTTCCTCCTTCTCTGTTTTTTTTTTTTTTCTGCTGCTGCTGCTGCTTCTCTCATAACCCCACACGCCTCCTGTTGTGTGCGTGTGTGCGTGTGTGTTCACATCGGAACACACGTGCCGCATGCAACACTGTTCATCTAGATAGCTCATTTTTCTTCCTTCTTCTTTTCCCCCTCGCCTCCCCATTACCCCCTTCCCCCACCCCTCTCTCTACCTCCTCTGTATCTCTGCCTGTGCTCGTGTATATCTGTGTGCTTTGCCTCCCTCCCCCCCTCCTTCCCCTCCCTCCCCCACCCTTCTCCCCTCCCCTCCCTCACCTTTCACGGTGTGTGTGATTGTGTTTCCCTTCTCCGTCGCCTTCTTTTCTCTATTTTTTTTTTGTCTTACACATTGCCACGGTTCGTTCATCTTGATCTCCCTCTTCTCTCCTCTTTAGCCCTCCCCTCCCCTCTCTCAGGGCTCTTCTTCCCCCCCCCCCTCCGTCCCTCAGTCGTACATCGTTACAACTGCGTTCCCCCTTCCCCCTCCCCCCCCCGCCCCCGTCACCCCTCGCCATCTCCACACCGTCACAGCCTCGTCTTCGTCACCCCACCACCTCCTCCCTTCTTTCTTCATTTCTTTCTCTCGTGTTTTTCTTTCTTTTGTTTTCCCCGCCCTTGCTTCTTGGTTGTGTGGGGCACGCTTGTGTGTTTGTGTGTGTGTGTGTGTGTAGCAAGCTGAGGGCTCGCGCTCTATCTATTTCGTTCTCCTCCTCCTCCGCCCCCTACCCTCCCCCGGGGGTTCCTCCCCGCTTCTATACCCCCCCCCCTCCCTCCTTCTCTTTTGACTCGGCGTTGCACCTTCGACTTTCCTCTGTCTGTGTGCCCGTGTTTGTCTCCCTCCTCCCCCCTCCTCCTGCCTCCGTATTGGGACGTCTACTCGTATTTCACCGCGTCGTTTACGTTTCCCTTTTTGTTTTAACTTGTTTCTTTTTTTGGTTCTCCGTGCTGACGCGCGGAGCTGCATCGCAAAGCTCTATCGGAAGTGTCGTACCCTTGGATTTTTTACGTATCACGCTCCGTCCCCCCCCCCCTTCCCCCCTCCTCCCTTTTAGCCGTAAACACACTCACCGCGAGTAACCACGACTTCATCGAACCACCTCTCTCTCTCTCCGTTGTTCTCCCTTCTCTTTTGGCTTCCCCTTCTATCTCTTGGGGCACCAAGCTGAGCTCCCATCAACGCTCTTCTTGTTCTTTGCCACACCCCCTCCCCCCCCCCTCCCTGCCGCAGCCCCGTCCACACGCGCCTTTGATTAACGTACGTACACACACACAGACACACAAATACACGCGCGCACACAGTCATCGCCTTGCACCTCGTCATACTATTGTGCTTGCCTTCTTCTTCTCTTTTTTTTTTTTTCTTCTTCCTCTTCCAGGACACACAACTCCATCAGCGTGACAGTCGAAGGAAGCGTTTCTCGTCCTTGCTCGTTTCCCCCCCCCCCCCCCACAACAACAACAACAACAACCCCTTCGGGGAAAAAAGAAGATGGGGGCTAACGTCACTGTCATGCGAGACGGGGCCGACGGTCACAGCTCCGTCGTCTTTGATGGGGCTACGACGCCCTCTGGCGCCTCCGCAACCTTGTGCCATGAGAACTCCAACCCGGCCTCGGACACCGGCGGCGTCGCCACGGCTGCCATCTCTGCAAGCCTCGCGTCCCTAGACGTCGCGCCTGCAGAGGCAGAGAAGAGCGACGGCGGCGTCCGCGGCCGTGACCAGGGTGATGCGAAGCGCGAGGCACCGCGTGGCCCCGAAGGTGGGGAGCAGCTTAGCGCCCCTGCGAGCCCTACGAGCCGGCGCGCGGCGGCATCCGACGTTGCAGCACGTGAGACCACGCTGCCAACATCGACAGGACATCCACCCCCACCAGCACCACCACCACCACCACCTGCTACATGTACAGTTGGCGTCGAGGTCGCGACGTGCACTGCGGCCACGAGCGACTCACAGGAGCGCTCCCTCCTCCCCGTCCTCGTGTGCGTCTCCTTGCGTGGCGCGTGCGGCGCAGCGGCGGCCACGGACGCACAGCAGCACCGCGACCCTCACCCCAACCCCGCCAGCCGGGGGCACGAAACGGCCGCTGTCACAGCAGTCTTCGCTCGCGCTGGCACCGAGCCGCATCGGTGTCGGCGCCAAGCCGACAGCCGTCCAGCACGCTGACGTCTCCGCCAGTCGTGCACGCCCCAGCCCCTCCGTCGTCCCTCCACGCAGCGCACGGTCAGAGGCCACCAGCGGCGACGCCGGCCCCCTCAGGGGATGCCGCACATGAAGACGTGCATCGGACACTGGACGAGGGCTGTGTGGGCCGCAGCAGGACCAGCAGTGGCAAAAGCATCGGGAGCGGCGGCAGTGCCGCCCTTGCGCGGCGTCCCGCTCCGCTGCTGCAGCGTGCGCTGCACGACGCGCAAGAACTCCAACAGCGGCAACAGCAACTGCTTCATCAGCCGCAGCTTCCCTCCTTCGGGTCACCCCCACCGGCCGTACTAAACTCCGCGCCACCGGCAGCCCATCGGCGCTGCACTTCGCTTGAAGAGCCTCTCCTGCTTCAACACGCACAGGCGCCGCACGCAGGCGCCTCGCTCTCGAGCAGCAGTGCCACCAGCGCATGCGGGGTTTTGTCGTCTCCGTGGTGGGCGCACACCCGCACCTTCTCGGAGCCGAGCAAGACCTCGCCACGCACCGTTCGCCGTCTTTTACGGACGGGGGTCGTCCACACCAGCGGCAGCGCTGTCGCAGCGGCCGCGGCGCCGAGTGAGCCGCTGCCGTCGGTGGCGGAGGACTGCACGGACGCGAGTGTCCTCGCGCAGCTCGCAGTGGTGCAGCAGCGGCGCGCCACACGTGACGTCGCCATCGGCGCGTCGTCGTTGGGCACGGCGGCCGCCGCGGGTGCCACGCCCGCTTTGCACCACAGCAGCTGTACTTCCAACATACCCTACTCCGTCGGCCGCGACACCATCGTGGGCGGCGACGTCGGCGCCCGATGCGCTGGGCGCGCTTCCCTCGCATTCGGGTATTGCCTCGCCATCTTCTTCCTTCCTCTCCCACGCCAACGCAGCGACAACCTCCGCAGCGGCCACCACTGCCACCACCACAGCAGCAGCAGCAGCACTCTCGGTCTCCGCTTCGATACCACAGACTGCGGCGTCGATCAGCGCCTCCTCCATGCGGGGCACCCCTTCTCCCACCGCAGCGCAGCTTCACCAGCCTGACGGCACTGCCGCCCCCGCTCCCGCGCGGTAGACAAGCCTCTCCCATCAGTGCGGCGACGGCGACAACAGCTGCAGCGCCAGTTTACCTCGGATCCCCCACACGGTGGCGTCACTCCCGTCCGCGCCAGCCGTGACAGCGGCCTTCATCTCGCCAAACCACGCACGCAGGCACACGCAGCTTCACCACCTCTCCACTCCTGTAACGTCGCTGCACCCTTTTCTGACAGCGACTAGCACTTCTTCCTCCCCCGCGGCCGCCGCCGCAGCAGCAGCGGACAGCCCTGACGGCGTAGCGGGAACGGAGGAGGTGGTTGTTGTCGGTGGTGGTGGTGGTGGTGGGTCGTCCCTGCACAACAGCCTTTCCACACCGCTGGGCGCCGTTGATGCGCAACACCCGCAGGGCCACTTCTACAGTGCGCCGTGTCGCAGCGGGAGCGTTGGCGCGCCGGTGGTCTCCAGCGTGAGCAGCCCCGTCCCCGCTGCCAGCGGTGGTAGTGGTGGTGGTGCCCATCTTCTTACGCCGGGCCGTCGCATCACCGCCCCCGCCTCCACGACCCCCGCGAGCAGCACCTTCTCAGCCATCGCCACCGGCACCTCGGCCCCAGCCGCCGCCGCCACTGCTGCACAGCTGCGCAGCCCCACCCTGGGTTCCATCACGTCCAAGAACTTCCTCGTGCACGTCACCAGCGGGAGCGTGGCGACAACGGCGTTGGACGCCGACGTGCACACGTTTCTCGAGTCCACGGGGTCTCAGCATCAGCAACAGCTTGCTCGTCCGCCGGCGCCGCTGCCCCCGATCTTCAGCCCAGTTGCCAGCGCTGGAGGCTCTGGTGCAACAACAGCAGCAACAGCATCGGCCAGTAGTGGTGGTGGTGGTGGTGGTGCCTCTGCTGCTTTCGGAGCAGGTGGCGGCGGCGGCGGCACAGGCTTTCGATCTCCCTGGCCTTCCGCTCACCCTTCACCTCCGTCCTTAGCCCGCCCAATTCGTCACGACTACCCACCACGCAGCAGCAGCAGCAGCAGCAACAACCGCAGCCTTCACCGTCGCCGCTGGGGAGCTCATGCATCAGCAGCACTGCTGCTGCTCGCCGCCCTTCGCCGATTTCGCCCCCGCCGTCGCTCCTGCGTCGACCGACACCGCTGGGGAGCACCTCGCCCACCCTGCCAACAATGCTGGGCCTGTCGAACCACCAGCTGATGATGATGACGACGGCCGATGGCACCGCGGTGTGCCCGCCGCCGCGCTTCTCGGCGATCACGTCCATCCTGTCGCCAACCACACCGTCGTCGCCAACCTTCGGTCCGGCTGCGGCTGCAGGGGATGGGTTTGCCGTGTCCCTCGCCGTTGCCGCGCACCGTGGTGGAGGGGCCTTCAGGTCGATTGCCTCCCTCCCCGATGGCTGCCCGCTGTCGCCTGGCCCCGGGCTGCCAACCACACACGCGCCTGGGCTTGGCGGCAGCAGCCGCCCTGGCGTGCCGCTCTCCGCCTCCGTCTCAGTACACGGCACCCACAGCCCCTTGGCACCGTCGATCGGCTGTCCCGGTGCCACCCCCGTGGTGGGGCAACGCGCCCTTCAGGTCAGCTCGCCGTTGCTGCCCCCGGACGACGGCTCCGTGAGTCGCGGAGAACGGTCGAGCGGCACCGCGCCGTCTTTGATGCCATTGCGGCCAGATGCTGAGAAGAACAGTTGCTGCAGCAGCAGCAGTAGCGGCAGCAATAGCACCCCCTCCACCGTGGCTTTTTCGCACCCGAACGTGACCAGCCTCGCGGCCGGACAGCCGCAGCACGTGCGCGCGTCGCCCGTAACGCAGTCAGCAGCGCAAGCGCTGCAGCAGCTTCAGGCCACGCCGCTCTCCCTTCCGCCATCCGCGTCGCCGTCGGAGGAGTCGTCACCGGCACGCACGAGCAGCGAGGTGCCACCGCTGCCTAACTTCCCCAGTACACCCCCGGCTGCCGTATCGACGAACCTCTCCTCCTCCTCCACCTCTACGAGCCCCGCTACAGCAGGTGGAGCATCAGCATCGGCGGATAGTGGTGTTCGTGGTGCGGCCACTCACGGGGACGCGCCTGTGTCGCTCCTGACATCGCGGTCGCCGCCACACGTCGTGCTCGGCGCGGCCCGCCCGCCGCTTTGCCTCGACGTGGCGAAGGCGGTGACGAACACCGTGACGACGCCTGGAGACGACAAGGACTGCAGGGGCCTGGAGCAGTTTAGTGCAAGGTCCGTGGCCGTCATGGACGCACCCACGACGCAGGACGCGTCGCTGACCTTCACTGCGCCACCTCTGAGTTATCCGACCGCCCCACACCAGCAGCCGTCGCAGCAGCAGCAGCAGCATTGCCATTGCCGCCAGCACACGGAGTTCCACCCGGCACAGCGAGCGGTGGCAGCGCCGCCGGCCGTGCGCCCGCTCGCGTGGCGGGTGTTGGAGCTGAGCGCCGGGGCGGAGGAGGCCCGCACCGGCAACGGCCATCATCGGCTTCACAGTCAGAAGAACGACACCGGCAAGGTGGACGCGGATGCTGCAGGGGGCCACGGCGAAGCTCGAGAGAGACCCACGACCGATGATGTTCCACCGCCACCTGACGCGGAGGTGATCAGGGCTGAGACAGCAGGCACACTAGCAGCAGCGCACGCCGCGTCGACCGCAGACAACACGGCCGCAGTGACCGTCGAAGAAAGCGCACCAACAACAGCAACAGCAGCAGCGACAGCAGTTCCAGTTGCATCGTCAGCGCTGGTGACACCGACGACCCTCGCTCCTGTTTCGCCGACTCTCCCGGGAGACGCTCAGGATGGGGGGGAGGGAGGAGGCACGGAGGGGCCGCACGTCTGCCCAATGCGCGTGCACGCCTTCAACAGGCAGCGCGCTAGGGCCAGCGCAGAGGCCCGGTCACGCAGCAACAGCAGCAACAGCAGCAGCAGCAGCAGCAGTAGCAGTAGCAGCCGGTGTCTCCGTCACAGTCACAGAAGGTTCCGTGGACGAAGCGAAAGCCACAACAACACCAACGCCAAGACAAACAACACAAGCCTCTCCGGCGACGATGGCGTTGCTCCCGCTGCCGTCGCAGAGGAGGTGCAGAGCACCCCCGTTGCCCGGCCGGTAGTGGAGCCAGAGGGGAAGGAGGACATTGTCGACTCGCCACGCTGCGCGCCGCGCGATGTGCGACGGCGCTGGCAGGGTCGCCGCACCTTCAACGGGGCCTTTTCCGCCGCCATCACCGTCCGCTCCCCGAGCATGTCCATGTCACGCCGCAGCGGCAGCAGCAGCTGCAGCAACGCCTCCTTCACCGGCAACCTCACAGAAGACCAGGAGGAGGCACTAGCGGTGGAGCGCGGCTTCAGCATCTCAAGCATCCTCGCCTCCAGCCACCACCCGAGCATCACCGTCAGCGGGCCAACCTTCCCCTTCATGCACTCCTCAGCTTCCGTCAGCGGCCCAAGCGGCGGCAGCAGCGCCGCGGCGTTTGCGGGAGCGGCTGCAGCGGTGAGTGGTGGGCCTCACAGCGACGGCGGCAACCCGATGCTGTCGGCCAGCATGAACAGCGGCAGCAGCGGACCCGGTACGATACACGTCATCACGGGCGAGCTGAGTCCCCACACCGCGGCGGTGCCGCCGGCCGTGCAGCATCACCGCGCCGCACGGGGCACTGGGACGGGTGTGTTCTGGATGTCTAGTTTCGCCTCGCTCAGCCACTCAAGTTCAGCGGCCGTGACAACAGCGGCAGCCGCAGCCGCAGCCGCAACAACAGCAAACACAACAACCTGTGCATCATTCTCATCTTCCGCCGTCCCTGGTGCGCCCTTACGCGTGTCGCAGACGGACGATGCCCGCTGCAGTGTCAGCTGGTGCAACGCGACGCGCGTGTCCTTGCTCACCAGCAGCACCAACCTGAGCGGCATAGCAGGGGCAACCGTGACGAGCGACGACGGCCCGTCGTCGATCCTGACGAACGCCGTTGCTACTGCGGCGACGGGCTTCAGGAGCCGCAGCCCCACCACGAGCGGCAGCATCAGCAGCGCCGCGTTCGGGAGGGTGCGGAACCGGTGCTCCTCTAATATGATCGGCGGTGGTGGCGGCGGTGGCGGCGGCGGCAGCAACAGCGGTCGCGCACGCAGTCGGCGTGAGAGCTCCGTGACGATCGTTGGGGTCGTAGACGACGACGACGCCTTTACACCGTCGCCAGCCTTCGTCGCGGCGATGGCGGCCGCCGATGCGGAACGCCCCATCGCAGCGTGTTCACTGCAGCCGCGCACGTCCGAGTCTCAACCCCAGTCGCCGGCCTCCCTCGAGGGAAGCTCACGGCGGCAGGGACAGCCGGAGGACGAGGAGGAGGCAGCAGCAGCGGCGACGGATGCTGCGGCGGCAGGCAGTCACACCACGAGCAGCGACTGCACGCCGCGCCGCCGCATTGTGAGCGGCATCGCTGCGGCTACTGCTGCTGCTGCTGCTGTCGATGCTGATGGTGGTGGTGATGGTGGTGAAGGTGATGGGTTCGCGGGAGGGGGCCCTCCGTTGCTGCTGGAAGTGCGACTTTCTTCCCCTGCGCTCGGCACTTCAGGCGGCTGCAGTGGTTACGCGGGCGGTGGTGGTGGTGGCGGTGGAGCAGGGAGTGGCCACGCGAGGGACGCCGAGATGCGGCGCAGCGTCATGTCCCCGAACACGGCGGCGGCTGCCGCGGCGGCGGTGGCGGCGGTACGACGCCTGCATCGGCAGCGCCCGATCCCCGCAATCTCCACGCCGTCCGGCGTCCCATTGAACAATAGCAGCAGCAGCAGCGCGCTGATGTCGCCGGTCTCACCCGTCACTCTTCTCTTCTCACCAACCCTCTCGTCGGAGGGCACCGCCATCCACAACGGGGCAAAAGCCGCGGATGGCTCCGTGGGCGGCGCGCAGCCTAGGCCACCGGACCTGGAGAAGTCACTGAGGGTACCATCCCTGCCCACCGTCTCCTCTCCGCTGTTCAGCAGGAGCAACAGCATCGGCGCGGGTCCGGGTAAAGCCCCGGGCGCCTCCATGCGTCGCACACCTTCGTCGGTCGCCCGCGCGGTGGCCTCTATCATCTGTGGCCCATCGCTCATCGACGACGCCGCCGTCGCAGGACATGGCAGTCCGCTATCCGCACGGCTGCACAACTTCACATCGAACGTGACGAGCCTCCTGCGCCCGTCGACGCGGCCGTCGGCGGCATCAAAGACCACCCCACTCGTCACCCCGCCGCCTGCACAATGGCTAAGTGAAGTGTTTGATCACGTGCGTGACGTTTCCCAGCCGCCGCAGGAGCAACAGCAGCAGAAGTCTGATCAGGGCAGTGAAGGCGAGAGACGGCACGCGGCGAGCCCGCGCCGTGGCAGTGCGGGGATTGGCAATCGCGGTGTGCTGACGGCCCCAGCCTCTCCACCGCGGCCCCCGCCGTGTCGCATGGAAGCGCCAGCGCTGACCGTCGAACACGTGGCGGCCACGTCGAGCGCCTTCACTCCCGACGCGGTGGAGGGGAGCCCTGTGCGATCGGGTAGCGGCACGGCGGCGGAGTTGGTGATGGGGGGGAAGCGAGCTGCACTGCTCGTGGGGAGTCGTCTGCGGATGCAGCAGCTGACGGTGGGGGAGGGGTTGTCGCCGTCGTCGCCGACTGCGAGTGCCGCGACGGCAGTTCCACACTCACCACGGCCATTCGGCGCGCCGGCCCTGACGGAGGCGGCGAGTGCATCGACACCGCTGTCGAGCGCTGCTGATGCGCCACGGCCCTCCGCAACGGACGTGTAAGACGAGACGACACGACACGACCCTTTCGGCGTGAGGGGGGGGGGAGAGAGGGAGATGAGCCTGTGCTCATCTACTTGTATTTGTGTTGGTGTATTTGTGTGTGTGTCTGAGTGTGTCCCTTCTTCTTTATTCTTGCTGGACCGGCTTGCTGGCTGCACGTTCCTTGGTTGCGTGCTCACACGCATCCCCCTTTCCCCCCTTCCCCATCTCGGTTCATGCACCTCTCACCTTACGTCAATCAGTTGAACACCACACCGTCTCTCTCTCTCTCTGTTCCTCCCTCCCCCTCCCCCCTTCCTCCTCCTTCCCCTCGGGTATTTGTATTACTAGTCGACAACGCATACATCTGTATGCTTTTCGTGTTCACTTTCCTTCTTGGTGCCCCCCTACCCCTCCACCCCCTTGATCACCCGTATTCCTGATGCACAGTTTTGTTTTCTTTTCTTTTCTGTATTATGTTTTCTTAGTTTGTTTACCTGATTGTTCCGGTCTACGCCCCTTCCCATTCCCCTTCCCATCCCTCGGCTGTGCGCGCTTCGTCTTCTCTTTCTACTTCTTCTGATGTTCTTCCTTCATCCACGCAGCGTCCCCCCCCCCGCTCTTTATCTTTTATTTTTTTCTTCTTCTTCTTTTGTGATGTTCTGATCTTGATGTCGGGGGGTGGGGTGGGGGAGAGGGAATGGAACATGTATCTCATTTCTCTATGCTCATATGAACACAGTGTTTTTTTTTTTCTCTTGTGGACCCCCCGTTGACGTCCAGCTGTGTCGCCCCACCCCCCCCCCTCCTTCCCCTTCCCCTCCTTCGGACTCGAACTCCCTCCCTCCCTCTCCCCTCCTCCTCTGTCCTTGTATCTTGTCTGTTGCTGAGCGATCCCCCCTCCCCACCCCGTGATGCGCTGTTGTGCGGCACAACACGCGCTTCAGGTCTCGCATCTTCCACCCCCCCCCTCTCTCCACCTCCTTCGTGACAACATGGACTTTTGTGCGCACATCTTGGATGTCGCTTCAAGGTGCCATCGAAACATCTGCGGGTGCGGCGATGTTTGTGTGTGTGTGTGTGTGTGTCGCACGTAGCCTCCTCCTTGTACTCTCCCTTGGCCCTCCACAGCCACAGCGGCCGCCCCCGCCGCCTCTTTCTATTCTCTTCTCTTCTCTTTTTTAGCCTTCCATGTATCGACGGCATCGCCCGTCCCTTAGCCACCTCCTTCCTCCTACTCTGCCCCGTCCCTCTCTCGATCTCTATCTCTTTTACCCACCCCCACCCCACCCCGTTGCCGATCACTCCCACCTTCCTTTTCATTTTTCTTTTCTTTTCTTCTTTCGATGTCAATTGTGAGCTTCCCCTGAGCAATTCTCTTACGATTGCACCACACTCCCCCCTCCCCCCTTCCCCCCCCCCCGTCTGACTCCTCCTCTCTTCTTCTCACCTCTTGAAGGTGTCGAGTGTCAGGCTGAGCCGACTTCTTCTTTTTTTCTTTCCTTTTTTTCTCCTTCTCTTTGCTGTCCGCGCGTAAACGTGTGCTGGCACCTCGCTGTGTGTGTGTGTGTGTGTGTGTGTGTGTGTGTGTTCCTCTCTGTGTGCCTGTGCACGTCATCAACGCACTGCTCTCAAAATTCCTTTTTTTTCTACTTCATCACTCCCTCCCTCCCCTCTTCCCCCTCCTCCTACCTGTGAAGTCCGTCATGTATCGTCTGCGTGTGTGTGTGTGTGTGTGTGTGTGGATAAGTTGCGTCTCCTTGTCCTCACCTTCTCTTAACAGTGTTCCCCTCCTCCCCCCCCCCCATGTCAACCACCTCAAACTCCAGTTTTTTTTTTCGTTTTGTTGTTGTTCTGATATGACCATTCTTTCTCTGTGTGTGTCCTTCGTCCCCGTGTACTTTCCCATCATGCGTACCGTGATTATTCTTCTCTTTTTTTTTAACGTCTTTCGAGTGTTTGTCCGCGTGCAGGTGTGCCCATACGTGTGTGTGTGTGTGTCTTTGTGTGTTCGTGTGGTTGATTCTCTTTTTTGTTTGTTTTCTTCTTCTTTGCACCGCGAGCTCCACGTCCCCCTCCCCCCCTAGCTTCTTCCCTCCCCCCCTTCCTCCCCCTCCCATGTTCTCCTCCCTCCCCCTGTCATGTATGCGCGCCATCATCTTTTGTTTTCTCCTTGGAGAGCGCCCGTGTGTGTGTGTGTGTGTGTGGGTGTGACGAGTCGCGTGGTCACACTCCAAGTCCGACCCCCTCTCCTGCTGCGTTTTCCCCCTGCTGTTTCTTTTTCTGTTGTTGTCGCTTCTTTCTCTCCCTCTCCGTGTGAGGTGCGTGTGTGTGTGTGTGTGTGTGTGTGTGTCTTTCTCTGTCTTTCTGTCTGTCTGCGTCACAGCTCAAGATGTATGAGCTGATGCTTTCTCTCTCTCCGTCTAAGACGGACACCTACCCCCCCCCCCCCCGGCGTAAGCACATGACGAAGCTGATGCACACACACACACACACACACACACACACACACACACACGCACAATGCAGATTTACGAGCACCCACCTACCCCCGCTTTCGCGTCTCGCTCTCCCGCTCTCTCTCTCTGTCTGTCTCACTCACTCCCCCGTCTCGTCCTGTTCGAGTGACTCTCTACTGGCGTCTGTGCCTCGGCGCATCACCGCGTCTCGCCTTTGTGTACACACACACAAAAAAATGTTCAAAAAGAAGAAGGAAGAAAACGCAAAGGGGAGGCACAACCAAACTCGTCTTTTTTATGAGGCCCCCTTTCCTAACGTGAATCCCCCGTTCCTTCTCTTCCTCCTCTCTACTTCCCTCCCCCCTCCCCCACCCCCGACCACCACCCAAACCCTCACGCGGCTTCTGTCTATTGTTCTATACAATTGATACGACGACTTCCTGCATGCCTCCCTCCCTCCCCCCTTTCCCTTGCTCAGCACCCCTGCCTCAGGTTTTTATTTTTTGTGTGTCCCCTGTCCCCCCCCCTCCTCGTGCATGCCCCCTCGAGAGGCGTGCTTATGGCGAACATCTTCGCGTTTTCTTTTTCTTTCTTCTCTCTCTTGTGTCTTCTTCACCTTTTTTTTTTTCGCTTCCTCCCTCGCTCTCTTGATGTTCGTCATCTTCATGACGGAAACGGCAAGCAGGGTAGCTGGGATGCTGCCGTCCATGAGGTCAGCGGTCGCAAGGCGCAGTCCTTGCGCGGGGGTCGGGCTGAGAAGAAGAGAAGTACAATTTCAAGAAGAGGAAAAAACGAAAGGAAAAAGGGGCATGTAACGAAGGGGAGAAGGGGGACATGAGAGCTCGGCATGCATGTATGTGTGTCTGTGGTGTCTGGCCTCGCCCATTCGTCTCTCTTCTCCCCTTGTTTTGCGTCGGTAACGCGTGCATGCTCCCCCCCCCCCCCCCCCCACACCCCACACACCCCCCCCCCCCTGCGCGCGATATACATGGTGCCTTCCACGGTCAACAGAACTTGTTAATGGATTCTGTTTTACTCCTTCTCGTTTCCCTCTGCTGGCGTGGATGGTTCGCGCTCCTGGAGGGGAGGGGGGTGTGAGCGAGGGGGTTCTTGCTGTCTTTGCTGCCCTCCTCGCCGTCGCTGATCTGCCTGGGAAGGACTGCCAGTGCTTCTTTTTGTTTCTTTCCGTGTTTTTTCGTCTTTGTATTTATTGTGTGCTTCCTTGCTTGCGCCTATTGCCAGCAGGCTCTCTCTTTCTCGTTATGGTTGCTGTTGCTGTTAAGGTCCGTGTCTGTGATTACGCGTTGGTGTGCACGTGTATGTGTATGTGGGGTGAGTACTGCGGCTTTCTGCTACGTGCTTGGATGCATCTGCTCGCACGTGAATCAAGATGACACGTTCATTGCGATCAGCTTCTTTTTTTCTTTTTCTTTTTTCTTGCTCTGTACGGAGCACTACTCCAATATATTTTTTTCTTTTGCTGTGAGGTGTGGGATGGTGGTGTAACGGGAACGAAGACAAAAAAGAAAATCCAAAAAGAAGAAAACCGATGACGACTGGGACGAGAACATCGTGCTTACGCTTCTTCATTATTATTTTTTCGCGCCAACG
>CAWUFJ010000009.1:139894-199851 GCA_963921375.1 Tiliacea citrago
GGCCGGTTACGAGGGTGTCGTGTGCGGTAGCATTGCCTTCTACCTTGCTGTGGCGGAGGTGCTGAACGAGGTGTGGGACCGCACCCTTCTTCCGGTGATCCCGATGACGCAGCTGCTGAGTTGGCTCGGCGCGGGCAAGACGAAGTCGCCGATGTCCTCGGACCTCGAGCACGAACCGATGGCGAAAGGCCACGACAGCGACTGAGCCAAGCTGCATCTTGTCAATGTGTGTATGTGTGTGTGTGTCGTGCTTGTTTCTGGAGAGGGGTAGCGGAGATGTTCTTCTTCCCGGCACACGTGTGTGTGTGTCTCTCTCTCTCTTTCCCTTCTTCCTCCCCCCCCCCCACTCCATACACGCTGATGTGTCACCGTTGCGACAAGTTTCAACGATCACGAAGAGACCAATGCACGCGAGGCACGCTAACACGCACAAAAAACACACAAACACACGCGCGCCAGCATCTAAGCGAAGAACGTGTCCACCGACGCCCCCACCCCCTCCGCCTCCCTTTCTTTTTTTCTTTTTTTTCTTTTCGTCATTCTTTGTTTCCCTTCTCTTTACCCAGTATACGTTCTCGATGGGTTGGTCTCAGTACCTTCCTCCGTACCTTCCCCTTCCCCTTTCCCCCCTCTCTCATTTCCCAAAACGCTTAGCTTAGCATGCCTTATCATCCAAGCATATTTCCCGAACGGGCGTGCGTGTGTATGTGCGTGTGTCTGTGTGTCATTCCCCCTTTCTTTTTTTTTTCCTTTTCCTTTCCTTTTTTTTCTCTTCTTTCTTCGCGATGACAGCCGGCACGCGTATCGATGTTGTTGCTGTTGTTTTTTTCTCCGTGTGTTGTGCGGATGTGTGTGTGTGTGTGTGTGTGTGTGTGCTTTGTTTCATCTTGATTTCTTCAATAACATATATATATATATATTGACTTTTTTTGAGGGTGGAATATTCTGTAGCCTCCAGAGCCCGCTGGAGCTTCAGCGTATCCCCTTTTCAAGTGCATCTGCACGCACGCACGCACGCACGCCCCGACTGACTTCCTTTCTTTCCCTGCCGATCCCGTTGGATCCTCTTTTTTTTCTCTTCTTCCATTTTCGCTTGATGCGTCACCATGCATCTTTTGTAGAGGCACGGAACTCATTTTTTTTTCATATTTGTTTTTGTTTTGTTTGCTTTTTTCCGCTCACTGTCGCTTTGCGGAGAGATCACACGCGGATGGTGCACATACACACCCACACAGTGGCGTCTACACACGCGCTGGATGTGCTCCCCCACTCCCCGCCCTCTCTCTTTCTCTTTCTGCCCTTCGCACCATCAGTCTTCCTCTTCCTAGTGCTTTTTAAAAAAAAAAATTGTCAGTGCAAGCGGAGAAGAAAAAAAAAGAAAAAGGGGAAAGGAAAGAAGGTAAACTCGCAGTCCATCCTGCACACACACACAAGGAGCTGATGCTTGTTTGCTGTACGATTGCTATGTCTCTCTGGCTTACGTCTGTGTGTCTTCGTGTGTGAGTGTGTGTTCTGCTGTTCCGCTCCTCCCTGTGTCCCTCCTTCCCCCTCCCCCAACCCCTCCTCGTCACGTTCCCCCAGCACGGGTACCCCGTCTACGTGTTTTCTTCTTTTCTTTTCCTTCTCTCTGATGTTGTTCAGCCCAGCTGATCACCCTCTTTCCCCTCTCTTCTCGATTACTCTGCCAGCGCTATGTCTTGTTGCGGTGGTGGTTGTTGGGTGTCTTCCCCCGTCCCCCCGCCCCCCCCCCTCTCCATCTCCCCCTCTCTTCTGATCATCTTTCCAATTCGCAGACGTCTCACACGTCACACGCCTCACATGCAGATTTCTTCTTTCTTTGTTGTTGTTGTTCTCGAGTTTCTCCTTTTTTTGTGATCAAGGATACGCACTCACGCATCAATCGCTCAAACACCTTAGGTCCCCCCCCCTCTTTCCCCTTTCCCCTTTCCTCCGCACCTCCACGACTGCACACGATGTGGCCGTGTACATGTTTGTGTGTGAAGGGAGAAAGCGGCCTTTTTTTTGTTGTTGGCGACTTCGGACGACTTCGGTGTGTGTGTGTGTGTGTGTCAACGGACAGACAGACAGACAGACAGAGAGTGTGTGTCTGTCTGTGTCTGTGATAAAAAAAAAACGAGAAATTGAACAACGAGCAACGAAAAGAAAAATAAAAAAGAAAAGAATAGAGAACTCGACACGCTGTCCTTTGATGCGTGGGAGCGCCTTTCAGTGTTTGTGTATGTGTGTGTCTTTATTATGATTATTGTCTTGGTTTGATTTTGTTTCTGCGTCTCTGTCTGTGTGTCTGTCTGTGTGTGTGTGTGTGTGTGTGTGTGTGTATGAAAGAGCCTGTGCTTGGGATGCGGGAGTCCGCGAACACACACACACACACATGGACAGAGAGATGCAAAATTGCAAGCGATTCTCTAGCCCGCATTCGAACGCGACCTGTTAGCGAAGGAGAAATAAAAAACAAGAAAAAAAAAAGCGCCGTCGACGCACACTCGGCGGTAGCTCATCACAGGTAAAGAAAAAAAAAACCTGTGGTGCTGTGTTCCAATACAGGGGGGGGAGACCCCGTAAGACACCTACCCTTTCACTCTTCACGGCTACTCTTACCCCCCCCCCGAGCCCATACACACCCATATCCTTCAGCGGAGTGCAGTGATGTTTATGAATCGGGTGTGCAAGGTACACAGAAACATATGGTGCGGTAGGTGGAGGGGGGGCGGGGGAGGAGCGGGTAAGGCTCCGCGTTGCCGTTGCGGCTTCCCCCAAAGCCACGCTTCAGCTGAATCATGTTTCTTTTTTTTTCTTCTTTCTTGTCTTCGACGGGGCGTGACGAATGTGTGACATCTCCACACATGCCCACACACTCACAACCACCCGTGTGCATCCCCTTGGTGCGCACGCGCACAGCCACCAAGGCCACGGGTTTCCTCTTGCTGTAACATCTTGTCACACACCCCTGTTCTTTGTCGTGTGGACTCCAAATTTCTGCCTCTTCCCGCCCCCCCCCCCCCCTACCTCCCTCCCCTCCCCGACACCCACACACACACACACACACACATCGAAATTCTCCCTCGGCAAGTCAGCTCTCCTCCGTCTTCACTTATCTCAGTCTTGGACTACACACGCACACATACACCGCCCCGTCCTCCCCATCTCCCATCTTTGCCTCTCTGTCTCTCTCTCTCCGCCTCTCTCCGTCGTCAATCGCACTTCCACCGAAGCGAAAAAAAAAAAAAAGACGGAAGGTGAAGTCAGCAAAGAGAAACTGCGCGCACACACACAGCCACATACAGCGCCGCAAACCTTAACGAGCTCTCTCTCCCCCCTCTCTCCTCTCCTCTCTGGATAAAAGAACGGAAGAAATAAGGAAAGAAACGTAAGCGAAACGGGTGCTCTCCTCCCGTGCCTCCCCCCCCCCCCATTGGTTAAGCCACGTTGGACATCATCGCCTTTTTTTCTCTTTTTTGCTCAACGTCTTCGTGTAGCTTCTTCTTTTTAAAAAATTCCTTGTTCCCGTCCGTGTCTCCACAGCCTCTTTACTCACTAGCCCCAATCCCCGACATTCCTCAACACAGACACACACACACACACACACCACACACACACAGACAGACAGACCGACAGACGTACGTAAGTCATGCAGGGAGGCTCTGATGATGCGCCGGCGCGGTCGGCCAAGATGCCGTCTAACACGGTGCTCGCCTTTGCCCAGCGCGAGGAGGAGAACGTGCTGGACGACGCGGCGCTCGTCGCGGCGATGGACGATGAGAACGCTGACCCGATGCTGCACCCCGCGCAGACCCGTGCGCTGTCGCAGCTGGAGCAGCGAGAGGAGGACCGTCTCCGCGGAGACCCGTGGCGCTTTGCGGTGGCACCCATCTTCTGCCTGCTCTCCATCTCCAACGCGATGCAGTGGATTGCCTTCTCCCCGATCGTCGATGAGGTGCGCGAGTACTTTCACATGAACGCGACGCAGGTGAACTTCCTCGCGACGACCTACGTGATCGCCTACGTTGTGATCGTCTTCTTGAGCTGCAAGCTGTATGAAGTCACGGGCATCAAGCTCGGCGTCCTCATCGCCGCCAGCGCGAACGCGATGGGTGCGCTGATAAAGATCATTGCTCTCTACGCGTGGCCGAACGCGGCGTTGCTCTACGTCGCGCAGGTCTTCAACAGCTTCACCGAGGTGCTGACGATCGCGACGCCGCCGCTCATCTCGAACCGTTGGTTCCCGGAAAACGAGCGTACGGTCGCGAACACGATCATGTCGACCGCGTTGAACTTTGGCTGCGGCATCGGCGTCCTCCTCCCGACGCTCTTTGTGGGGCCGGAGAAGCAGAGCAAGAAGGACTTCGGCAACTTCTTCTGGTTCCACTTTGGATACGCCGCGCTGATGGTCGTGCTTGTCGTCTTCTTCTTCCCGAAGAAGCCGCGCTACGCGGCCAGCCACTTTGCCGCGCGGCAGCAGAAGCGCGAGGAGGTGCACATGCGTGCCCTCGACAGGGTGCTGCACAACCACAACACCACCGACGAGGAGGAGGAAGACGAGGCGGCGGCAGCGGCAACGGGCGATGCGCAGGCAGCCGGCAAGGCGCAGAAGAAGTCGGCGGCAGCGGCCGCCACGACCACCGGCAACCACGAGCCGCTCGCGGCAGATGGTGCGGCATGCGGCAACCACGCAGACACCGGGGACGCCGTGGAGGCGGGCAACCTTGAGGCGGAGCTCCAGCGTCCTCACGTCGGCAGCGACGACGGCAAGGCGAAGGAGGAGCTCGAGGTGCAGCCCGTGAACGTCTTCTCCGTGGTGATGGACTGCTTCCGCGAGTGCCGCGGGAACTGGTCGTTCATCCTGCTCACCATCGGCTCAGCGGCCGAGCTTAGTCTTATCTGGGGCGTGGCGACGGTGCTGCCGCAGATGTTGTCGCCGTACGGCATCAGCGAGGCGATGTCGGGGTGGATCGGCTTCCTGAACCTTGTCTTTGGCACGCTCGTGTGCCCCTTCTTCATGCCTCTCGTGGACCGCTATGGCCGCCGCTACAAGCTGCTGCTGTGCTCGCTGTCTGTGGTGGTCGTGATCACGCTGATGCTGCTCACGCTGCTGCTTCACTTCGGCCCTGCCGTGAAGGAGGACAGCAAGTACCACGTGACGGTTGTGTTCGTGCTGTGGGGTGGCGTGGCGGGTCTCTGCCAGAACTTCATGATGCCGCTCATGTTCGAGTACGTCGTCGAGCTGACCTTCCCGCTGGCCGAGAGCACGTCGGCGCCGGTGCTTACCTGGAGTGCGTGCTTCACAAACCTCCTCCTTACCATTGTCTTTGGCGAAGTGCTGACGAACGACCCGACGGAGAGCAGGGCGCTGCGCACCTTCATTGGCTCAACGGTGGTGTCGGTGATCGGCTGTGTCGCGCTCTTCCTCACCAAGCCGCTCACGAAGCGCACGGACTACGAGAAGCGCCAGGTCGAGCTCCTCGAGCAGCGCAAGGTGCGTCTGCAGAGCGCGGCGGCCGCGGCGGCGGAGATAGACGACGCCGCGCTCCGTTTTGATGCGGATCAGGCGGATGTGACGGCCGGAACATCGGTCGCTGCCGCAGCCTCGGCAGAGTCTCCGTGCACTGCGTCGTCCCGGCACTCGCGTAAGGCGAAGAAGGACTAGACACGCCGGACAACTCCCCCTCCCCCCTCTCTCTCTCCTCTTCCCTCTCTGTCCACCCCACACGAAAGCGGCAAGTGCGACGGTGCGTGTGTGTGTGTGTGTTTGGTGCGCGTCGTCGCACCGCCTCCACATACGCCTCTTGATGTTCTTCTGCCCGCCTCCCCCTCTCCGCCCTCCCTTTTTTTTTCTTTTCTTCGCGTGAGGCTCCCGTTTGTTGCTGATCCCGCGCATGTCTCACGCCCGTTACTTTTGTTTTGTTTTTTCTTCTTCTCTTTCCTGTTGATTCATTTTCGCTTTCTTTTCTGTCTTTCTCTATTTTGTTCTTGTTGTCGCCTTTCCGTCTGTGTAAGTGCGTGTCGTTCTGTTTGTCTGCGTGTCGCAAGGGTGTGTGTGTGTGTGTGTGCCCTATATGAACCGCGTCCACTGCCCCCCTGCCCCCCCCCCTATCCCCCTTCCCCCCTCCCCCTCCCTCTCCCTCTCTCTGGAGGGGTAACCAACTAGAGAGCAGGAGCGAGAGCGAGGGGGAGGGGGGAAGGGGGATAGGGGGGAATGACATGCGAGAAGCGGGCCGAGGCGCTTCTGATGTGTTTTTTGTTTGTTTGTTTGTTTTTTTGTTTGTGTGTTTCTCTCTTTATCTTTGATTTTGTCTTTTCTTTTTTTTTCTTTTTTTGAGTGGGTAGGTACAGAAGCATCGACACACGCATCAACACACACACACACACAGACATACACACACACGTGTGCATGGACTATGCAAGACTGGCACGCAGTGCTCGGTCTCTTCTTCTTTTTTTGTTTGTTTTAGCCGTGGTTGATGTACAAGGCAGGGATGTCGCCGGCTCGAGGTTGCGTGAACGACAGTGAGTGTGTCATGAGGCCTGTATGAGGCAGTTGTGTAGTGTATGTGCTGTCCCTGCAGTACGCACTTGATTGGCTTGTATGATGCCCATCTGTGTCTGTGTGTCTGTGGACGTGGTCTTGCCATATATTGGTATGACTATGGTGTTTATCCCCCTCCCCCTCCCCTCTTCTTCTTTTATTTTATTTTCTTTCCTTTCCTTTACCTTTTCCTTTCGCTGTGTCGGTGTTGTCTTTGTTCATCTTCCTCCACGCCATCCTCCTCACATACACACACGCACCCTTCTCCCCCTCCCTCCCTCCTTCTGCTGATCACGTACGCACGTTCACTTCCTTTTATTTAAATGGATGCGCACGTTCCTTTCCCCCAGCCCCCCCTCCCACCCTGAATTCGACGGAGAGGCATTACATATATATATATATATGTGTATAGATATATATACATATATATATAAGAACGATGCAGGACAAAGAACAAAAAAAGCCGAAAAGAGGAACATAAGGGGGGCGGGGGAAGGGGGGGAAACCAAAAGAGGAGGGTTCTCTGGCAGCAGACGCGTCAGATATATATGTGTGTGTCTGCGTGTCTATGTGTGTGTGTGTGTGGGTGTTGCACACCTACCGACACCTATACATACACACACCCTACGCCTACACAAACACAGACGTATATATGGAGATACGCGGTGATGCATTGCGTAGGGCAGCTATGAAGGGAGGGGGGAGGGTCGGTGCAACCCCCTCTGCGTCTCTGTGTGTGTGTCTGTGTGTGTGTGTGTGTAAGAGACTGTGAGACTGCGGTTCGTTTTTTTTTGTCTGTGTGAATCCCACCCACCGCCATGGCGTCGCTCTCTCTCTCCCGCTCCCGCTCTTCTTGCTCGTCCTCCCCCCCCCCCCTCCTTCCCGTCGCACCACCTCTCTTTCATTTTCTCCCTCCCCCCCCCCCCCTCCCCCTCCCCTATTGATTGTGTCCCGTTCCCCGTTTTATTTTTCCCCTCTCACTTTGTCTGGTGTGCTGCCCCCTCATGTCTTCATCCCTTCTACACACTCACACGCACACAGACACACTTCTTGCCATCCCCATCACATCCCCCCTCCTCTGTCACAGACCACGTCCCGCCCCTTCTCCCTCTCTCTCCGTCCCTCCCTCACTCTGTTTCTGGCACCGGCAATCCTCCCTCCTACCCCCCCCCCTACCCCCTCCTCCGCGTCAACGCTCGTCGAACGCCACGCCACGCCACGCCACGCCCCCCCCCCCCCCCCTCCTCCCTCCCTTCGTTGGCGTTCGTCGGCCCTTGACTGTGGTTTTCCTCTTTTCCTTTCTTTTTTTTTTGGTTTGTTTGTGTGTTCTCTTTCTGGTGGTCCCTGTGTGTCTGTGTGTCTGGGAGAAAGGAAGTGCTGTACATCGACGCTGGAAGGGTTTTTCCCCTCCCTCCCCACACACCCACACGAAGAGTGCGCTGCCAAGTTCCGTTTTGTTGATGTTTTATTATTTTTTTCTCTTTCTCCGTTGGTGGGTGCAGCTGTTTGGGTCTCTTCTCCTTTTAATGTTTCTCCTTTTTTTTTTCTTCCTTTTTTTTTTGCTGTGATGTCTCGGCCTTCAGACGCTGATGGTGGCACTGATGCGGGTGCCGTCCTTCCCTATCGTCACACTCCTTTCCCCTCCCCCCTCCCTTCCCCCTTCCACTTCTCTCTCTCACTCTTCCATCTGCCGTTTCGCTGCTTTACCCATGCACATCTCGTCTTCGGTCATGTCTTGGGCTTCGTCCTCCCCTTTTATCCCTCAAGTTTTTTTATTATTATTATTTGCGTAGCCCGATCAACGGAGGTGACCTCGAGGAGCGAGCTGTCGACGCGATGGTGCATCTTTGTTCGTGTGGGTGTCTGTGCATGTCCTGGAGGTCCTCTGACAATGTTCTTTTTGTATTTTTCGCATTCACTCTCTTGCGTAGCGATCAACACCTTGAGGCTTTCTCCCCCCCCCCCCCACGCCGTTGCCATTCTCAATTTTCTTCCCCACCCCTCACCGCTCCCTCACCGCGTGCAAGACGGGCCGTTGACGCCTCTCTCTCTCTCTCTCTGCCCCCTTTGCCCCCTTCACAACACGCACACGCACACACTGCTCTTGCATGCGTACGAGATTGCTTCCAAGCGGCGCACATCACTGGATCACGCAACGGTGTACATCAGCACCCTTTTTTGCAACGCAAACGAAAAAGAAAGAAGGAAGGAAAGAGAAAGAAAAAGAAAAGAAGATGAGCGCCTTTTTTTTTTCCGCGAGGCCTCGTTCCCCGACACGAACACACACACACACACACATGCGGGAGACATGCAGAAGACGTCCAGAGAGAGATTGAGGCAGCGCGTCCGTAAAACAGCAAAGCAAGAATGCCTGCACTCTCCTCTGTGAGTCTCTCCGTCTTCTTCTTCTTCTTTTTTCTTTTTTTCCCTGTGGTTGCTTCGTTTTCCCCGTGCCCTCCGCTACGATGCGTGTGGCTTCCCTGTGCACATAGCTCTGGTGCTCGGTGTGTGTTTGATGTGTGTGTGTGTGTGTGTGGTGTGTGTTTGATGTGTGTGTGTGTGTCTCTCTCTGTGCTACGGTGTATAAGCGGGGGGCTGGACGTAACCAGCATGTCCGTACGGGGGCGGAAGGGGGGTGCAGAACTGCCAAACACTCGTCGCGGTACGTCACGAAAAGAAAAAAAGAATTTGAAGGGAAGAGCAGACAGCAAGCTGAAAGGAACAGCAATAAAACTCTTTACCACCACCGTCTACACCGATGGGCATTGTGCGTCGCACAGCATCCACAGAGCGCCTCCCCCCCCCCTCCCTCCCCCCCCCCTTCTCGCTCCTTCTGCCTCTCCGTCCATCATGGATCTACGCTGCCTACCGTCATGTCCCCAACGTGGCACCCTGCATCACGCAGCAGTCGAAGGCGGGAGGGGGGGGCGTACGAAAGGAAGGGAAAACGAAGAAGCGCGGCTCACATTCAGCCTCCGCTCTTCCTTTGCTTTCCATATGTGTGTGTGCCTCCCGCATGGCCCGCGACTGCGATGACCCTAGACGTCCCTCCACTCCCCCCCCCCCCCACACACACACACTCACCTATGTAATTCCGTGTTCCTCTCCGCCCCCTCTCCCACACCTTAACACCGGCCACACCTTCCACAACCATCCAAGACCATCGCCGAGCCGTAGACGATCCAACACGTCGTACTCAAGGGGTGTGTGTGTGTGTGTGTATGTGTGCGCATGCACAGCTGTACACTTTGGTGAGCATAATCCCTTGTTTTTTTTTTGTTTTCCTTCGGCGTCTCTCTTGCTCGCTCGCTCGCTATCTCCCTCTTTTTCTCTGTCTCGACTGGACCCCTTCGCATTCCACAAGCACATCACAGAACTTCCGAAGAGAGCAAGAGGCGTGTGGAGAAACACACACACACACACACACACACACCAACACACACACGCATCGAGGCAAAGCAGTGCGGACGGTGTGGCTCACGGCATTCACCCCACACACCCGTTCTCACCTCATCTCTCACTCACTCTGGGTGCTGCAGATCAAACACAGATCAAACACAGACACAGACACAGTCACAGACACAGATACAGACACACACCGAGTGCGCGCATCACTCTCATTACTTTTTCTATTTTCTTTCTCCATCTTCTTCTACTTTGCTTGTGGCCGCCGAGGGCGTAACGTGCCTGCAACCGACCAGTCATGCCGTCTTTGCATCTTCACGCCCGGCGCCACGCCGGAAGTACCCCCACAGAGTCGCCAGGGCACGCCACACCAGCAGCGCGATGGCAGACGCGCGGAGTCACCGATGGTCATCGCGAACAGAATGCTCAAGCACCGAACCCCGTCTCTCTTACGCCGCACGAGGGCTCCGCTCAATCTGCGGCGCGCATGCGGCGGGTGCGAGCGGATGATGCACCGTGTGACGCACACCGACCCCGCCTTGCATCCACGGAGACACTCCGGGAAGCGGCAGAGCATCAGCGAGACGGCGATCTTACGCACCGGACTGCACGTGTCCTGGATGAACTCTTTCACGAAGCGCAAAGCGCACAAGAACAGCAGCAGCAACAACAACAGCATCATCAAGCTGTATCGCTGCAACGTGAGCGCGCGCAGACGGAGCCGCACGGTGCGCTGGATGCAGCGGCGGCGGCGGCAGCAGAGGAGGAGGAGGGGAATGCGAGCCTCGACGCACGTGAGCCGAACCACCTCGGCGATGCCAACGACGGTGACAATGGGGAGGGCGAGGACGTCTTCGCGACACTGCAGCCGCCACCAGATGCGGAGGCTGGCGAGGGCGAGACGCGCGAGAGGAGAGGCCGCGCACAGCCCTGCCCACGTCATCATCCTCGTGTGCCGCAGCAGCCGCTGCAGAGCCGGCTTCGGTCTCACCGCGCAGCTTTGCCGATGGTGAAGGCTCCCCAGTCGCGGCCGCGAGCCAGCGTCACTGCCGTTGTGCGCCGTCAGCAGCGGTGGCAGGTGTGGCTGCCGCGCCACGTGGAGTCCCTGTGCACCCCGACCGGGAGAGTGGCCTCGGCGGACCAGCGGCGGCGGCCGCCTCACGTACTCCCAACACGAAGCGCGGATGAACGTGGACGGGACTCCGCTGACGTCGGTGCTGGCGAGGGTGACGACACTTGTATTTTGCCGGCGCTGCTGTGGCGCCGCTGGGGAAGAAGCTCCATCCGCCTCCTCCACCACAACCACCACCGCAGCAGCAGCAGCAGCAACTACAATCGCGCGCCTGCACCGGACGGCCTTCCATCACGTCCGTCGAATCCTCTGCGCGTAAGCGATGAGGCTGGAGGTCACGACCACGACTGGCCATCGACGTCACAGCTGTCCTCGCCGCACTGGTGCGTGACGGCGTACGAGTCGCTGCGGCTGACACTTCCACTACCGCATGTGCGGCCCCCACCGTCGTCAGGTAGGGCTGAGCATGCGACGATGGTCGAAGCGTATCAGGCGTTGCTCCGGCGTGCACATGACGGCAACGGAGACATCCGCGGCGACCAGGTTGATGCACGGGGCACGGCAAGAGAGGCTCATGCGGATCAACGCGAGCCGGAAGACGCCGGCGCCGCCGCCGTTGTGCGTCCTCCACCGCGTGCCTTCGCAGCGCCGCAGACGCTCTTGGCAACCCCGCACGACGGCGACGACGACGAAAGCGCACACCAACGCCATCCACCGCCCCCGCACAGGGCCGTCACCCTCGTCGCCCTGGTACCCACCACCCGCGTTTATTGGGGAGCTCGCCTCGGCACAGTTGACGCTGACGATGCGGAAAGTGATGCGGACGTTGGTGCTGGAGGTGCCGCGGTGTATGCTGGGACAAGAGATGCTGGAGGGCTGCCGCGTCGCGGTGACACGCGTAACGCACCCCGTCCACCGCAACAGCAGGTGGATCCGTCGGAGCCGGTGCAGGGGAGCAGCGCGGCCCCGCCTCTGCCCCCAGCACTTCCACCTCCGCCTCGCATTGCCTTTGCGTCAACGAGTGTGGCGTGGCAGGCCGTGCCATCACCGCCCCACCCCGCCTCTTGCGCTGACCTTCCTGCCGCTGCTGCTGCTGCTGTTGCCACCTCCATCACAGACAACGCCTCCATCAGCGGCGCCAACCCTCCGCGGGTGATGGAGTTGCGTGTAACGCTGCCGTGGCTCCTGCACACGTGCACGCTGCCGCCCACCGCGGCGCAGACACTGGCGCGCGCTCTCGTCGAGCACGCCGCTGCCGCTGTGCGGAACGGCTCCAGTCGACTGCAGGACTCGCACAGACGCGAACGGGCAGACGTTGCCACGCACCCGCCACACGACGACCTCTCCACCAAGCAGCAGCGGGAGCACGGCTGCACGCCACCTCCGTGCTGGGTGGCCGCCTTCGCGTTCACGTCAGCGGTGCACAGCCACGCCGCAACACGTGCCGCGCAGTGCATGCACGCTGCCGAGCACACGGGGATTCCTGATGCGCCACCTGTAACTGCAGAGGAAGAGGAGGACGAGGAGGAAGGAGAAGAGTCGGCCCAGGCTCAGACGTGCACGGACGGCATCCCGTGGCCGGCGTGGGTGCCGGAGCCGCTCACCGCCGTGCAGCTCTCGCGGCGCTCGCCTCTGGTGCCTTTGTGTTGATCGAGATCATCGGAGACGCGCTGGAGGCGGTGACAGCGCCGATGGATCTTGATGCGGGAGCGGTGTATCCTCGTCCCGCACCGACAGCAACGCAGCTGCTGAATGACTTTCACTGCTTCAACGACGCGGTCTTTGGTGATGCCGCCAACGAGCGCGTCTGTCGCCACGTGCGGGAGCGGCTGCCGATGCGCGTCAGCGACCTCAGCGACCTCCTCCATCGTCCGTGGTGCGGCTCGGGGAGTTGCACCCCTCGCACGGGTGCTTCAGGTGATACAGTTGCGGCGAAGACGGAACGCGCAGTTCCGTTGCCGTGGCGTGCACGCTGTCCATCGATGCTGGATGTTGTGCACCACCTCGCGCGTGCGTGGATGCAGGCCTGTTTCCCCGACGTCGCCGCGCGGCTGCACGCCTTTCTCACCTCGCATGATCCCGGCGTTGTCCTGGACGCGCTGCACGCCGAAGCAGCGTCGACGACGGGACGGTTCTCCCCCTCCAACGTCGAAGCGACGACGCAGAGACGCTGATGGGGATCAGACCAGGTGCGCTTCCCAACGCCGGCATCGGCATATCCACCGTCGCACGCGCTGATCTTCCGCGGGCTGCACGAGTTCACGCAGGGGATCCTGCAGCGCTGGGAGCGCTGGCGGCACGCCGTGCCGGCCGTCTCGAGTGACGCCCCAGACGCGGTGTCCGCGCCACCGAACGGTGTCTCGCTGCAGTGGTCCGTGCACGTCAACTACGCAGTGCAGCACGCGTTGTTGTGGCTGCTGCGACCTGAAAGTGCGACGCCGCACCACACGGATCACCGTGAAGGGGTGATGAAAGACGAGGAGGAGGAGGAGGATGGCGCGGTGATGGACATGCGCGCGATGCTGGAGCTGCTCACGGTGCTGCCAGCGCTGCTGGACACCGTCGCGCTGCGTCCCCATGAGGCGGATGCGTGGCTGCGGCGGGCCTGCGCGACGGTGACAGACAACGCAACGTGGTGCACCAAGGTTGGTGGGAGTACTCCCCGCGCATCGGGGAGCAAGCCCGCTACAGAACATGGGCGATCATGTCGAAGCGCGCAGTGATGGTCAGGAAGCGTTCCATGCCTACTTTCGATTGTTTCTCGGGCTTTCCTGCTACGGCGCGACGCAGCTGAGTGATGCCGAAGGTCTTGCGCTCCTGCACGTTGTCCAACCCTCGCAGCCGCCCTCCGCTTCCGTCACCTGGCAGGCTTCCGTGGGTGGCACGACAGAGAGCGCGGACGGGGTCCGTCGTGCAGCAGACATGGTCGTGGACGGCATCTGGACCTCTCGGGTGCTGCCACTCCTGACGCACTTTTCCAGGGCCGTCAAGCCGTCCGCCGCCGCGAAGGCGGGCCTCGCAACGTCGACGACACCGGCAGCGCCATCTTGCTGTGCGAGCGCAGCCATGCTTGCCGTTGCAGAGGATTTTCTGCAGTACGCACATCACCTCGTGCAGCTTCTGCGCCAGGAGTCGAGTACACTGATGTACGCACGGGGTACCGCACACGGTGCGCCGACAACCGACGTGTGCGAGAACGTCCGCAGGTGGCGCAGAGCTGCCGGCCGAGAGCGGTGCGACTCCACCACCGACAGCACGGAGTGCCGGTAAGCGGTCACGCTCCGCCTCGGATGCGGGAGGGGCGCCACAGCACGGGTGGCGGTGCCGCGCGCCACACCACCACCACCACCACGACCGCATCAGCACCATCCGCCACGATGCACCGACGCAGATGTGCTGGCGGAGGACCGCATCCGACACCGCGTCACCCATCAGAGGCGCAGGACGGCCGACGTGTCGTGGCCCTGCCAGCGTGTCCAGCTCCGGCTTCACCGCCTCCACCATCACAACAACAGCGACAGCCACCACAACCGCCACCGCAAACCGCGTGACTCGGTTGGACGGGGAGGCGGGATGTCTGAAAGCACCCTTCCCAACCGGCATCCCACAGACAGCCGCTGCGCGCGCAGCAGCGAGCACGCGATCTCCAGCCTGGCTGAGCGCGTCCTGCACGACCTGGGAGGGCCCCTGTCGGCGGCTTGTCCGCCGTTGGCTGCAGGCCCCAGCGCCGTCCTCGCAGTCCCCACCATCTTCGCACAAGACAGCCACGAGGGAACTTGGCGCGGAGGAGGAGGAGGAAGTGGGAGAGGAGGTCGACGAGGGCGTGTCCACGGCGCGGAGGGGGGCGGTGAACGACAGTGGGCACGTGATGCACCGTCGCGACGTGCGGCGCGTACGGGCGGTGCTAGCAGCGCTGTCGGCCCGCGTCGCTGCCCTCCGCCGCGAGACGTGCGAGGCCGCACGATACGGCCTCGACGAGGGAGGGAGGGAGTCCGTGGCGTGCTTGAGTGGCTGCCGGTGTCGCGGCGCAGGCTCTGCCCAGCTGCTTCCGCCTGGTCTGCTGCAGGTCGGGGATGCCGGCGTTGTTTTTGTGAGTGCGTCGCCGGTGACCTCCGACGATGACAGTGGAAGTGACACGGATCTGAATGGCTCTGGTGGCGTGGACGAGGTGGCAACGACAGAGGTGGGCAAGGCTGGTGTCCTGCGGTGCTCGGCCTCGACCGTTCGCAGCAGCAGCAGCAGCGTGCCCTCTGTGTCCCCGTCCACGCGTGCCTCGTCGTCGCTTGCAGTGACGCCGTGATGGCTGCGGCTGCACTCGGGTGTACGTGTGTGCGTGTCTGTGTGTGTCGACTCACCTCTCGTCGTTTCTTTTTTTTGGGGGGGGTATGGGAGGGGGCGGGGCAGGCGGAACAAGCGACCGGGCTGAGGGCGAAAGCAGCGCGGCCGTGTCCTGTGGCTTCGGGCCGGCTCATGGCACGGCTTGGTTTCTTGGACCTGCCCAAGACGCAAACTCGCCCCCTCCCCTTCTACGTGTTCCATCAATTTGTGTCTGCTTCACTGTCGAGAGCGGCGGCCACACACAGAGAGAGACGCACAGACACACGCACACACGCACACGCACAGAACTTCCTTTGGGCCACGGTGAGACTTATGGACGGAGCCCCAAAAAAAAAAAAAGAGGAGAGAGCTGCCCTCCCCTTCCCTCCCCTTCTCTTCCCTGCCATCCGATCCCGCCCCCCCCCCCTCCGCAACCCTTCCGTCACACACACACACACACAAGAGCCTTTCTTCTTGATGATGTTGTGGTGGTTGTTTGGTGACGTCCTTTTATTTCTTTCCTTTCTTTTACGTTTCTTGCCTCCGTGTGTGTTCGAGGCTGTGTCTGTGTGTGTGTGTGTGTGTGTGTGTGTGTGTGGCCTCTGCTGTCTTGTTCTTTTACATTTATACGTATGTCTTTTAAATGCCTCCCTGCTTGTGTATCCCCTTTGTATGCTTCTTCTCCTCTTCCTACCACCACCACCACCCACTGACTCCATTCTGCATCCCTTCTGCTAACGTCTTCAACGTGTCCGATTCTTTTGTTCCTTTTATTTTCTCTCCTCCTTGTATGTGTCCGTGTGTGTGTGTGTGTGAGTGTGTGTTACACTGGATAAGCACGGCTTGACCCGCTCACACAGACAAACACACACACACACACACAATTCAGATGAAGACAACGTACACCCACAACCAACTGCAAAACATCATACGATGAGGTCGTAGTGCTCGCAGTTCCTCTCGCTCTCTGTCATCGCGGTACGGGAAGTCAGACGGGCGGAAGAACATGGTCCGTTTTCAGCGAGTACGTCCGCGTCTTGAACATGGAGAGTGACGGGGCGATGGTGCGCACACTCCCTGCGTCTCCATCTCGCTCTCTCTCCGCGACTGCTGCACGACGGGTGGCTGTCGGGCAACACGCCAAGACGGTAGCTCCATGTACCCTATCCCACCTACATGGGCACCCTCCACCTTCTCCACCCCTCCCTCCCTTCCTCCCCCCCCCCCCCCCCCATCTGCTCCTCCACAACCCACGATGCGAACCACATGGCCGCATTCTCCACCCCCCCCCTCTCCCTCCTCCTCGCACCTCACCTCACCCACTCCGTCGTGTGCGTGTGTGTGTGTGTCTGTACGGCTGCTGCACTTCACCGCCTTCATCAACTCTGCGATTTTGCCACGTCCACACTGACACAGCTGGTGGCGGCGACCTCACAACCTCTCCCTCCCTCCCTCTCTCCTTTCCCCCCCCCTCCCCCCTTCCCTTCATCCACGTTCATCGTCCTCCGAGTCCCTCGCGTGCACGTACGCCGCGCTCTGCTGAGCGACGCCGGCTGCCCACGACGGCTGAGAACATCTCCGCGGCGGTGGCGGCCGCTGGTGTGGCTGTGCGCCCGACGCTGCCCATCGTCTTCGCCCGCTTCCTCGAGAAGAAGTCCGTGGAGTCGCTGATGGCGGCTGCGGCGGCGCAGGCCCCGACGGTGTCCGCTATGCCGGCGGCTGCGGGCGGCGCGGCCCCGGCGGCGGCGGCTGGCAAGGCCGAGGAGAAGAAGAAGGAGGAGCCGGGGAGGGAGGGCGACGACGACATGGGCTTCGGTCTCTTCGACTAAGCGTCATGCGACTCTCTCTCTGAGTTTGTGTGTGTGTCTGTGTAGGAGGGTGTGTGCGTGTACATGCATGTGTGCGTGATGGCACACCTGCGGGTGTGTTTTTTGTGCTGGTCACAGCTTTTGCTGTGTGTGGCTGCCGCGTGTGCATCCGGTGCCTCGGCCAACACGGCATCAGCGCATCGCATGCACCTACGCACCTCCCCTCCCGACCCTCGTCGCACACCCCCCCTTCCGTCACCGTTTCATTTCTTTTCTTTTCTTCTTTCTTGTGAGTTACCACCCGACTCGCGTGTCGTTCTCTCGTGTGTTTCTCACGAAGTCACTTGCCTTCCCCCCTCCGCAAAAAGCAAAAAAAAAAAGAATGGAAGTTCAACGACAACTCTTGTCACGCGGCACACGGCGTCAACCCCGGACTCGACCGCGACCACACTCATGGGTCTGGTTGTTGTGTCAACCTGAAGAGATGGGCTGTTGCGGCAAAGGCAGCTGACACAAGGGAGAGAGGTACAGCCGCCGCCGACGTGAATGCAGGGTTTCCCCCCAGGCCGGTCCCTCTGTGTGTGTGTGTGTGTACTTGTGTATATGTGTGTGTCTGTGTGTGTGTAGCCCTCCTCGCTCATGCTCCTCTTGCGCCTCCATCACCCCCCCCATTCTCCCCTTCACTCCCATCCCCCTCTCCTTCCCACACAAACACACACACACACACACACACACACACACACACACTGACATTCACTTGTTGCTTCGTTTTGTTACAGGAAAACAAAACAACTTTCCACGCAGCACCTCCATCATGTCCTCCGAGTCCCTCGCGTGCACGTACGCCGCGCTCCTGCTGAGCGACGCCGGCCTGCCCACGACGGCTGAGAACATCTCCGCGGCGGTGGCGGCCGCTGGTGTGGCTGTGCGCCCGACGCTGCCCATCGTCTTCGCCCGCTTCCTCGAGAAGAAGTCCGTGGAGGTCGCTGATGGCGGCTGCGGCGGCGCAGGGCCCCGACGGTGTCCGCTATGCCGGCGGCTGCGGGCGGCGCGGCCCCGGCGGCTGCGGCTGGCAAGGCCGAGGAGAAGAAGAAGGAGGAGCCGGAGGAGGAGGGCGACGACGACATGGGCTTCGGTCTCTTCGACTAAGCGTCTTGCGACTCCTCTCTCTCTGTGTGAAGGGTGTGTGTGCGTGTACATGCGGGTGTGCGTGATGGCACATCTACGGGTGTGCCTGTGCGCGTATCGCGTTTGCATGCGATACAAGACATCACGCACTCCATGTTTTCCCTGACACAGTTCTTTTTTTCTTTTTTTTTCTTTCTGTTTTCACAAGTGTCAGGTTGCTGTGTGCCAATCTCGCTCTGCCTCTCGCTCTCTCTCCCTCTGTGTGTGTGTGCCTCGTTAGCGCCGTATCTCCGCACCATCTGCCGTGAGAATACCCCCATCGGCCGACACAGCATGAGGGGCGGGGAGGGGGGAGGCAGCACTCACCCACCCGCCCACTCATCCACGCACCATGAACATCAACAACCTTGGCCAGTAGTTGAAACGTAAATCACCAAAAAAAAAAAGAAAAACAAAAGAAAAAGAATGAACATGTCTTGTTGGCTTCGGTCAACACAGCAAGACGCGCGCATGCACACAGATGTATGCACATGTGTCAGTGGCGTATCGTAGGGGGGGGGGGGGGATCGCGTCTTCGCTGAGGCGAGAGAGGGTGGAGGGGGCGAAGTAAGGGATGCGGTATGGGCTGCCGGACGCACTCACTTCCTCCCTCTTCAAAAATGTCACACCCGTCCAACAGACCACGTCCAAGCAGCGATCACGTTCATCAGCACTCGATGTCGCCACAGTGGACGATGTGGGCCCGTTCCCCCCCCCCCCTCTCCTTCTCTTCTTGTGTGACTGTGATGGTAGAGGAAGGAGGACGTGACAGCGATGGGAGCGCGAGGTGGACGCGTCAGCTCCGACTTCTGCCTGCCTCCCTGTGGTTTTTGTTTTTCTTCCCTCGACTGCTCGCTTCCATTGCCCGACTCATGCGCTCTTCTCCCACCCCTCCCCTCCCCTCCCCTTCCCCTCCTTCCACACATCTCCATCCTTCCAGTATGTTCTCAGCGGCCTGACTCTTCTTCTTCTTCTGTCTTTCTCCCCCCCCCACTCCCCCCTTGTGTGGCATCCCGACGTACCCTCATCAACGTCTTTGGTTGCACGTACCATTTTTTTTTTACTTTGAAGACGCCGTTCTACCAACCTCGTCGCACCGTTCCTGCTCCTACCCCCCCCCCTTTTTTTAGCATCACGTGTGTGTGTGTTTGTTTCCGTCTGCGTCTGCGTCTGCGTCTGCGTGCACGTTTATTGAAGAGTCATAGAGCTCTTTAAAGTCCTTCTTCCCCTCCCCTCCCCCCTTCCGGGTGTCTCTCTGTGTGTCGAGGTCTCACAGTGCACGGCAGCGAGGAGGATCAACGCCACCCCCCCCTCCCTATTTCTTAACGTGTCACCCAAATACATATATACACACACACATATATATATACATACCCATACACCTGAAAAAGAAAAAAACGGCAAACAATCCGACACTTTTCTTTTTACACTTGACAAGAAAGGAAAAAAAATTGGAAAAACTTAACGCAGCTCCTAGTACAGTGCCAAGATGGACAGCGCGGCAGCGGCGAGCCCGGTGGGGGCGGTGACAGCGCAGCCCACGCCAACGAACCCCTTCCCCACCGCTGCCACACCGTCCTCCGCCACCCCGCTCACGGACACGCAGCTCCTACAGCTTTCTCTCCGCAACGCCGCGGCCTACGCAGCGGCCGGCAAGGCCACCATCGCAGCCAACAACTACGCCCTTGTCATCAAGATTATCTTCCGCAAATGCTTTCTCCTGGAGGAGCTCGTACTGCTCGCCCTCGCCATGGGCTACGAGGCACGTCAGTCCTCCAAGGAAGCAGCGGAGCACGTCGGCACGACCGCGCCAGGAGCAGAGAAGACTGACCCTGCGCGCCAGCCGTTGGAGTCGGGTGCCACACCGCCTCCGCAGCAGCAGAAGCAGCAGCAGCATCACGATCGGCCCCACGCTCCTGCGCCGCCGCACGCAGACCCAAACGCACAGCTGGTGGACCCCCTCGCGAATGTTGGTATGCTGCTCCCGCCTGGCCTGGACGAAGATGACTACGACGAGGAGCGAACCTACTACGAACAGAAGGAACAACGCGAGCACCAGCATCAGCATCATCATCAGCAGCACGCGCCGGGCCAACACTCCTCCGCTGCGATGGCGCATGGCGGTGCCGACAGCAGCGGCGTCGCGTCCCCCGCCTCGCCAAGCAGTCCCATGATGGCCGCTGCGGATGATGCGAGTCCCGGCTACGATAGGGCAACGGCACGGTGGCTGGCGTGCCTCCTTGCGAAGGTGCACCCCGATGCGCTGCCCATCGCGACCCTCGAGAAGATCTGCAAGGTGTCCCTCCACGCCACCGCAGCATCGACATCCGTGCCAGCAGGGACGAACCGGCACATGAAGAACAACCCCACCGCGCCAGCCAGCTCCCTGGCACACGAGGGGAGCCCGACGGCGGCGCCGACGGCCGGCACGTGGCCGTGTGCAAGCTCCCCGGTGCTTGTCCGAGCCGGGGACTGGTCGGGGTCCTTTGCCAGCGGCGCTGCGGCGGGCTCGCCGCCCACCGTCTCGCGGCTGCTCCCCCACTTGAAAGCATCGCCGATGGCGTCTCCGACGGTGGGAAGCCCGGTGAGCAAGGCTGCCAGCCCGCTCCCCACCGCCTCCTTATCACTTCTGTTCGCAACGCTGCTCTGGGATGTCGCGTGTTGCTTGTGGAACCAGGGCTTTATCGAGGATGCACACCACTGGCTGTCTGTCATGGACGTGCGGCGGCTCTGGAAGCTCTACCGCGATGTCTGTCGCGGCAACATGAACGGGAGCGTGCGCACTAGCCCCAACAACGACGCGACCGGTGCGGCGGCGGCCGCCGCTACCACACCGCCGCCGCCGCTCTTTGCGTCGGCAGAGCCATTGGAGGTCGCAGTGGACAGCGTGAAGCGGGCGAGTGCGCTGAGTTGGCCGGCGGTCTTGGCGGAGGCACGGGCCGCGGATGCGCCGCCGACCCAGCGCCGTCCCACGCCCGCCGCTGTCGCCGCCGCCGCTGTTGCTGGCGCACCCTGTGTAGAGGAGGCATCGTGGCGCGACGAGGCGACGCTTGCAGATGCTGATTTGGTGCGCCAGGGTGCTGAGGAGCAGACGCCGATCCCAGCCGCCACGCCGGCCGGTACGGCGACAGGTCGACCGTCAGACGACACCGTCACCGGCGCAGCTGCGTCATCGAGCGGGATGGGGCTCGCTGTGTTTGTGCGCCGTCTAGCACGACGCACAAGTGCGTTGCGTGACCTCTGCGCGCTCATGATCGCGTGCGAGACCGCCGAGGACGTCTTCTACGTCATGTTCGCGCTGAACGGCGCGCGCTTGACGCAGCAGGTGAAGTACGATCAGGCGATGCAGAGTGCTGCCTCGTCCCTGCCACCGTCTTCGTCCTCCTCCCCGCAAGCACGTCAAGCGGGTGTGGTTAGCGGCGGCGGCAGCTCAAGCAACACCAGGAGCGGCACGAGTACGACGACGTCAACAACAACAGCAACCACAGGCGGACTGGCAGAGCTCCTGGTCGTGGCCAACGTCCTTGTGGAGTTCTTCATTACAAAGCGTGCCCAGCGCATCATGATGGAGGAGGACGCGGTCCAATCCACGGTGACGTCGACAACACCGTATCAGCAGCAACAGCATCAGCACCAGCATCAGCAGCGCCGCCGTCAAACAGACCGCGCCGTGCGCCGCGCGTGTGATGAGGTGGTGCTCGCCTTCACGAACGGGCGCTGTCTGACCCTGTACGCGCTGGAGTCGTACGGTATCCCGCCGCCGTACGATGGGGAGCGCAACACCGCCGCGGTGCAGCTGCTCGCACCGGAGCTGCCCTACGTGCTCGTGAGCAACGTGCTCAGCAGTACCCTGAACTACTCCACCTTGTATCGGCTCAGCAAGGTGTACCACGGTGTGATGGGCTGTCGCGGCTATGACGCGGCAGCAGCCGAGTACCACCACAGCCACTCCCGCATCGGCATCCAGGCGGCGGCGACGGCAAAGATGGCAGCCGCGGAGACTGCGTCCGTGCTGACACACCCCAACCTCACGCGGCGCGCCACCGACGAAGAAAAGGAGCGGCGGCGCGAGTGGACGATGAGGGCGACGTCAACTCGCTCGGAACTTGCGGCATCGTCTGCCTCAGTCCCTCCATCCCGCTCGCACTCGCAGCATCAGCAGCAGCAGCAACAGCAACAGCAGCAACCACCTCCGGCATCGCAGGGTGTGGTGGGCGAGATACTTGGCTTTGTGCGTGATGCCGCAACGGGGTGGCGACACCTGAGCGAGCTCGTGCACGGGAGCGACTCCGCCGGTGGGGCGGAGCTAACAAGCAGCCACAGCAACGCCTCGACTGCATCGCAGGCGTCGTCGTACGCGTTCCAGCATCATCAAGATGTGCGACCCTCCTTCGCCATCGGCGTGACGCCGGCCCCGTTCGCAGCAGCGTCAGCATCAGCAACGAGCCACACGTCCGAGCACACATCGCGCGGGCTTACTGTGGGCGGTGGTGGGTACGCAGAGCGGCTCGCTGCTGCGCGGATGGAGCGGGGGTCCATCAGCAACTCCGCAGCGACGTCTCTTACGCCGTCGCACACGCCTGCGCACCTGCAGGAACAGCGGGGACGGAGCGCCCCAGCCGCTCGGGGCCACGGGTGCGAGCTGAAGACCCGAGGCGTGGGGGCCTGCGAGCTTCTCCTGCCCTCCACCGCGCACGTGTCGCCGCCGCCGCCGTCGTCGGAGGTTGGGAGCGTTACAGCCGCCACCGCCGCCGCGGCATCACCGATGGCCTCTCTCGCAGGGGGCAAGCGCGAGAGCGTCGTGTCGCTCCTCGCGGAGGAGGTGGAGTTAACGGGGCCCTCGAGCGGTGCCGGCAACGGGGCGGCTCGCGTCGTGCCCCCGACGGGTACGGTGCTGCACACAGCCGCCATGCACCTGCAGAGCCGCTCGCCGAGCGAGGCCATGAGCCTGCGGCTTCTCGCGCTGCTCTACCGCTACCCGCAGCTGCACACCCTCGAGGACGTGGCGGCGAGCCACGTCGACCTCGTCGCCCGTGAGCTGAACAAAGCCCTGTACATCCTTCAAGTCGCCATGCGGGAGCGCTTTGGTGATGGCTGGTGGCTGCAGTGGCGTGCGCGTCGGGAAGGGGAGACGCAGTGTTACTACGCCAGGGCCCTCGCGGACGCCCAGCGCGGTGGCAACCCACTCAACTCCTGTCCATCACCGACGGCCGGCCCCACGACGATCACGTCAGCAACAACAGCACCGGCAGCAACGACAGCAGTTGCGAACACGATTACGAATACCGTGAGTAGCGACGCGGTGCCGCCCTTCATGATGGGCACGCCGGCGATACAGCCGGACCCCTCACTCCTCCTCACCGGCGCCGTGCCGCGACACCAGTCTACGGGAAAGTCGCCTACCCCCATGAGCACTACCACGACCACGACAGCAACAACAGCGACAGCGAAGGCGATGGCAGCGCATGAGTGTGAGCCGTGCGATGGCGTGCTCCCCCCGTCCGCCCCACCGCCGTCGTCCACGGCGCACGAGGACTCGGTGTTGTCGGGCTTCTGGAACACGCGCACGCTGACGATCCCGACGGACGCGGCCCTACGCGAGCGGCGGCAGGCCATGCGCGACAACAGCGACACGGTGCCGAGTGCAGGACACGCCACACCCGCACCCGCCCCCGCACCCTCCGTAGCCACGGTGTCGAACATCTCGATCACGACGATGCACGGGGAAGGAACGGCACTGGACGTGGACTGGGATGTGCCGCCCGCCTACACGCCCGAGGTGTCGCTTGACTTCTCCGCCTTCACGACGTCCTCGGTGGAGACTCAAGAGAACACCCGGCGGCTCGTGGAGGCGCTGCAGCAGCGCGAGCTGGCGGACGCGGCGGCGGAAGCGGCGAGTGCCGTGGTCGATAACGGCGATACAGCTGCTGCTGCGACCTCGTCCACGCCAGATGCACCCGCGGACGGCCACACGAAGTCGCGTGCGGATGATGGGGCGGGGAGCGGGCCTGGCGTGTCAATCCTGTCGCGCGCCTGCCGTCGTCTGCTGCACAATGAGCTTCCCCTTCTCCTGCAGTACTGCCCATGGCGGGTGATTTACAGTACCCGCATGCATGGCATCAGCCTCAGTACGCTCTTTGCGAATTGCCGTCGTGAGGGAGAGCGGCACTCCCGGTCGGGCTACCTGAACAACCCGGCCAGCCTATCGACAGCGGCTGCTGCGGCGCTGTCGGATGCGAAGCCGATGCTGCTCGTGCTGGAGCTGCCGGCATCGACAACGTCTCACTTCGCGGAGGACGACGCGGGCGTGCGCGAAGCGTCCGAGCGGGAGGAGCAGGCAGCCGCCGCACCACCGGCAACAATTGAGAAAAAATCCACCAGCAACAGCATCAGCGCTGGTGGTGGTGGTGGCGGAGCTGGTGACGACAGCTCACGTGAGATGCGCACGGCCCCCTCACCGCCGCACCGGATGTTCATTGGTGCCTTCCTTTCGGACCTGCTCCGACTCGAGTCGCGGCGGTACTATGGCACGCAGGACTGCTTCGTCTTTCAGCTGTTGATCCCTGGCAGCGCTGAGGGCAACGAGAGTGTCTCAGGTGGTGCGGCGGCCCCGCAGCTGCGCGTGCACCGCTCCAGCCGACGCAACACGCAATACATCAACTGCCGCACAACCTCCATCGTGATCGGCGGCGGCGATGGCGGGGGCAGCAGCGTCTACCTCGACAACACGCTGATGCATGGCGCGACGAGTGCATGTGCAACCTTCTCCGCCCCGTCACTCAGCACATGGGCCACGACGGTGCTGCGCAACGCAGCAGCTGGTGACGCAGGCTCCGCGGGTGGAATCTCCAACCGCCAGGACAGCCTCTCCGTGCTGAACGTCGAAGTGATTGTCATGGACGTGTGAGGGGGGTGAGGTAGGGTGGGGCGGGGGGGGAGGGGCAAGAACCTAGAGTGATCTGAGGGCTGAAGGAGGAGAAGCCACAGCTGTGATGGGGCGGCTGAAGGCGTCGAAGGCGTCCTCGAACGACTTCCCTTCGGCAAAGTGACGCTGCCTTGCGGTCCCACCGCAACCGCCACGACCATCACACCCCTCACCCTCTTTCCCCCTCCTCCCCTCCCCCCTCCCGTAAGCCCACCTTTCACACGTGGCGTATCAGTCGCGTACGAACATCTTTGCTTAGCGACTACCCTCATGTCACCCAGAAGGAAATGGCGCTCTCCTCTCGGATGTGTGTTGAGAAGGGGGAGGAGGGAAGAGGGAGGAGGGGGCTGCACTCCCAGTTGTCTTGTACCTGTGTGTGGGTGCCTGTGTCTTGGACTGTTTGTGGCTGACTCTTTGTGTGTGTGTGTGTGTGTGTGTGTTGGTGCTGAACTTCTTTTTTTGCTTGTGTGCTTGTGTGCTTGTATTCCCCCTGTGTGGCTGGTGTCACAGGACACACACATACACCTTATCCCTTGTATCGTTGCTTGGCTCGTCGTTTGCCGCTTACCGACCATCATCCTTCTCATCATTGTCGCTCATTTTGTTTCTCGCTGTCCTTACAGCATCACCCGTCGTGTCTCCGCAGCACACACACACACGCGTGGTGTGACGTTGGTGCCGCCCCGTGCGAGGCAACGGCAAGCGCAACTTTGCGTCAAGAACCTCTAGAAAAAAAAAAAAGAGACGCGCATGTCAGACGTGAAGGGACCCCCCCCCTCCGTCCATGGGTTTGTGTGTGTCTGCGTGTGTGTATGTGCGAGCCGCCGCTATGCCCCATGGAGAGAGATGGCGAGACACCGGCTCGTCCCCTGAGCCTTTCGCGTACAAAAAAAAAAAGGACACTCTCCTTTTCCTTCATCCGTCGTGCTGGTGGACACGCATGCGCACCTGTACGCGGGGGGACGCTGATGCATGACCCATGGCATCGACACACACACACACAAACACACGCACCCCTCCACTCCACCAACACCTCCTCCACCCCCTCTTGGTCACACTTTTATCTTTCCCTTTGCAACAACGTGCCCCCCACATCAACAACAACAACTACTTCAATCAACAGCGTAATCCCTACCGGTGCCCTTTTTTCTCTCTATCAAGTAGCCCCCAGCACCTCTGCACCCCCTGCGCCGGCACGCACACACACTTGTCCTTCTTTTTTTTGGTTTGTGATTGTTCTCCTTGATCGCTCTCATTGCGTACGCTTCCCTCGCCTACCCTCCCTCCCCCCTTTACGCCACAGTTACCACAGCCCCCCCCCCCCCTTCCTCCCCCCTCCCTCTTCACTCCCTCTCTGTCCTCTCTCTTTGTCGCCGCCGCCGCGATCCGATCGAGTTTCTGTGCTGAAGCTGAAGGAATACGAAGTCATCTTTGAGCTGCTCCCTTCTGGAGGAACACCGGCACAACGGAAGAGGCCGTCGACACAAAGATAGAGCGAACAAGACAAAAAAAAAACTTGGAGAAGCAAGCAGCTGCGTGTGTAGCCTGCGAGTTTTACACGAGCCGGACTCGGGGGACGCACACACAAACCCTCTTCTTTTTTTTCTTTCTTTCTTTTCTTTCTCCTTCGGTGTTGTTCTTGTTCTTGTTCTTCAGTGAGCACACAGTCACACAGACACACCTCTCCCCTACCTCCTCCTCCCCCCCCCCTTTCCCACCATCAGCGTACACACGCGCTTCCCCCCCCCCCCCCCCCACTCCCCCCCCCCCCCCCGCTAGCACATCCAGCAAACAAAACAAAACAAAAACAGCACTCACAGTCCCACAAGCAAGTCGCCTTTTTTTTTCACACGCAAACCTCGCATTACCCCAACACGGAAACTCTGAGCATCCCGCTGTAGCAAGTGCAAGTGCAGGTGTTTGTGTGTGTCAGTGTGAAACGAAACCACCGTTTCTTTGGCATCGGTAATCCGCCAGCTCCCCCCCCCCCCTGCCCTGCCCCCCGTCTCCCACCAAGACTCAAGTATCCACTCTTAGAAGGAAGGAAAGAAAAGAAGAACGCAAGCAAACAAAAAAAAAGCAAGAGGATACGAAGCAACATCGGGCGTCTGCAGTCTTTACCGCTAGCGTCCCTCTGTGCCTCTCTGTCTCTCTCTGTCTATCTGTGTGTGTGTGTGATTCGTTGGTTGGTCTCCTCACCTCTTGCTTCTTGTGTTTCGTCTTCTTCCTTTCTTGTCTGAATTTTTTTTTCGTCGTCTTCTATTTCGCTCTCCGGCTTCCATTTATTCACTCACTCACCCCCTCACTCACTCACTCCCTCTCCTTCCACCGTTGTCTTTAGCTTTCCCCCACGTGTGTGTCTGTGACTGTGTGTGACTGTGTGTCTGTCTGTCTGTCTGTCTGTGTTCCCTTTGTTCTTTTTTTTTTCTATAGAGCTCACACATACCCCGCCCCCTCCAAACCACTACCCTGACCCTACCTCCCTACTCCCCACCCCCTCTCCCATCTCTTCTCCGTCCCCAGAGCAACTCACACGCTCACCGCACCACCGCGCGTGTCCACCCGTGTGCCTTTTTTTTTTGTGCACGTGACGTTCGGCGGTCTGAGCAGGAGAGACGACAGTTACAGCAATTAAAAAAAAAAACCTTGAAAGGGAACGAAAACAGAAAGAAAAAGAACAAAAAGTGATCGGAGCATCGGTGCGTTACTATTATTTTCTTTTTTTTTCTGTTGTTGTTGTTGTGAGAATCGCACACTGGAGTTCGGCCGTGCAGCTCACAGACGAGACAGACGAAGTGAAAACAGAAGCGAGAGACAGACGTGAGGAAGTGGTAGAGGCAGCGACAGCAGCAACACCCGAACATACACGAAGGCCAGAATTAAAAAAAAAACTGAGAAACGTGTGTCTGTGTGTACGCAGGCGCCTGCATATCTCTTTCTCTCTCCCCCCCCCCCCCCTTCCCCTCCTTCTTTTTCATACAGACACAAACAGACCAGCCGCACGCGCCAGCGCACCGACGACAGAACACCGACGCATCCCTTTTTTCCTTCTTCTTTCTTTCTTTTGCGGCAGTTTTTATGGAGGTGGTGGTGATCCCTAGCCTCTTTCACTTGCACTGTTATCACCCTTTTCTCGCCTTGCGTGTGTGTGCGTGTGTGCGTGTGTGTGTGTGTGTGTGTGTGTGTGTGTGTGTGTGGCTGTTATACTTCAGAGCTTGCTCCGTTAAGCTTCTGTCGTTCTCGTCGTGATAGTCTCTGTCAGCCTACCTACCCCCCCCCCTCCTACTCCCCCGACATCGCTTGCGTTGTCGCTCACGTGCCACTCCTGTAAGCATCAACCCTTCTCGCAGCGCCTCCCAATCCCAATCCCCCCCCCCCTTCAGTACGGGCGACATCAACAAAGCCGCACAGAAGAGAGCAGAGGAAACCAAAGAAAAAACGAAGAGAAAGAAAAAAAAGTATTCTCCGCACTTCTTCGTTTTTTTCTTGTTTTTTTGTTCGGTTTGTTTTTGAGCCCAGGGGCTCTCCTGCGCTTGAAGGAGACGTCGCCCCGTCTTTTGTGTGCGAGTCTTGTTCAGAGTTCCTTGCCTCCTCACACCCACCACCCACCTTCCCTCTCTGCATCTCCCTCTCCCCCCTGTTATCCCTGCTCCCGTCCCTACGCCCCATTTTTTTCCTTTTTCTGTCTGTCCTCCTCCCTCCCTCCCTTGTCCATTTCTCCTCATTACGGAGGATCGGCACTCCCCCACCTCCCATTGGACTTCCTGGTTGAAGTGCAGCGTTGGAACTCACTGGCTCGTGCCCCTCTCCCCTCCCTCCCTCCCCCTTGTCGTCCCCGCCACCCTTCACCACTTCGCCCCCCCCCCCCCCTCCCTCTTTCCCTTTCCTTTTTTTTCTTTTCTTTTCCCTGTTCTTCTCCACTGATCTCCGTCTCTCCCTCTCTCTGTGTGCGCGCTGACAAGCAAAATATCTTCTCCTCTCACAATCCCTCGTTGTCTCCGAGTACAGCTGTGCTCCGTTGTTGTGTCTCGCTCTGTCTTTCTTCCTTTCTTTCTTTCCTTCCCCTCCCCCTTCTTCCCTCCCCCTCCTCCCCCCACCCATCCACTCTCGATCCATCGCATTGAACCCCCTTCGCACAGTCCCCTCCTCTCCGTCGAACTTCTCAGCCCCATCGCCCCCCCCCCTGGAGCTGCGCCATCCGATTAGAAGCCGTTGAGCTGCATCTCCGTATCGAGCAGCTTCTCCTGTGTGGTTCTGTGGGGTTTTTTTGTGTGTTTTTTCATTTCCTTCCTGTTGTTGTTGGTGACTCTGAACGTGTGTAGAAGCATCAGGCCCAGCTCACATCTTTCTGTGTGTGTGTGTGTGTCTCTCTCTCTCGCTCTCTTGGTGTGCACATCTCCTCCAACGGGCACCGCCCCCCCCCCCCCTCCCTCCCTCCCTCCCTTCACCTTTCATCGGCCTTCTCCCATCCGTGCCCTTGACGCATACAGTGCCGCAATCCTCTGTGTTTTGTTGCTGTTGTTGTTGTTTTTTCCGCCTTGGGTGTGTGTTTGTTCGTCGTCACCCCCACCCCCCACCCCTGCCCTTCTCTCTTTCTTTCTTTTCTTTCTTCTCTCTGGCCCCCCCCCCCTCCCCTTGACCTTCCCTCGATCAGACTAAAATACCCGGCACTCTTTGCCTTCACCGTCCTTGTCTTTCTTTCTTTTTTGTTTGTTTTTCATTCTTTTGTTGTTGTTGTTTTTGTTTCTACCCGGCCCCCCTCCCGTGCGCCACTCATATTGAGGGATCACTTCCCTTTTCCTTCCCCTTTCCCTTTTTGTTGTCATCTTCATCCACTTCGAGCGTGTCGACTTCATCTTGTCTTCCTCTTTGTTTTTGTTTTGTTTTTTGTTTCGCCTTTGTTACGCGACGTGTGTTAATCGTAGAGATCCATTGCTCCCCTCCTCCTTCTCCCAAAAAAACAAAACAGAGTATACACATTTCTATCGACCTACACACGCACACTTATATCTATCTACCTACCTACATATATATATTCACTTTTCTATTTCTCTCTCTGTGTTTTATTTATTTATTCCGCTCCTCCCTACTTCTCCCCCTCCCCGCCCTTCCCTTCCCTTCCTTTCCACCCTCCCCCCCTCCCACTGCAACATCATCATCAGCAGCAGCAACATCAGCAGCAGCGGCAGCACCAGCAAATAGCATCTTCGCACTGTCAGGCTACCATAGAAGGCAGTTGCGTGTCTTGCACTTCTCCCACCCCCCCCCTTCCCCCCCCCCTTCTCCCCTTTTGAAAAAAAAAAAAGAACGCTCCAGTACCCCCTTTCACTGCTCTCTCTCTCTTTTCACATCTTTCAGTGTCTTGTCTTGTCTTGTCCCTCTCCCTTTTTTATATTTTTTCTTTTTTTTTTTTGCTGACTCACCTCTCGTCATCTTATCTTCCGCCACACCGCTGTCTATCTGTGTCTGTGTCTGTGTCTGTGTCTGTGTCTCTCTCTCTCTCTCAGCACCTCACATTCTTTTTTCTTTTTTTTTGGGGGGGGGGATTGTTGTCGTTTGGCCTCCTTCACCGAAGGGCCTCGCCTTCCCTTGAGTTTCACAAGCACCTCACACTGCCCCCCACCCCACCCCACCCCACCCCCACAACCATCCTCTTGCCCTTCCTCCTCACCTTCTTTCTTTTCCCTTCGTTCCTCGTTGGGCTGCCCCGCTGCGGAAGTATCCGCTTTGCACGTGAAGCTCGGTTCCGCCCCGCCCCGCCCCGCCCCCCTCCCCTCCCCTTCCGTGATTCTTTTCTCGTTGGCCTTGTTCTTGTGTTCGTTGTTGTTCCTCCTCCCCCCTCCCCCCTCCCCCCTCCCCCCTCCGACCGTGCACAACCGCTTGGCGCTTGCCTTTGCGGCCATTTACTTTCTTTTTTTTTTCTTCCCTCTCTCTCTCGGTATTTTTTTTCTTTGTCTGGTTGGTTGATTAGTTGGTTTGGGGTTCCTGTGTGTGTGTGTGTGTGTCTTTCAGCATCGCGTCTTCGAGCGGATCTGGCATCTTACCTCTCGCGCTCGCTGGCAGCAGCTGTGTTTCTTCTGTTTTTTTTTAATTTATTTATTCATTTCTCTATTGTTATTCGTTTTTTTTCTCGCTCTTGCCGTTTGCGTGTCTCGTGTGTGTGTGTGCAGTGACGTGATCACGCTGTTCAGCTCCCTTGGCTCACGAAAATCAAAAAAAGGGAAAAAACTTGTCAAGGGCTCCTTCTCCGCTTCTCTCCCTTTTTTTTTTGCTCTTTCCCCTTCCCCAGCATCCACCTCCTGTCGTCCAAGTGATAAAGGAGGAAAAAGAGTGTTACTTCTTTTTTTTTCTGTACTTCTCTCTCGGCGTGTGTGTGTGTGGCTGCATTTTTTTTTTTCTGCTTTCTTCTTTTCTTCTGCTCGTACTTCCACTCTCATAGAGTTTTTTTTTTTTTGAGGACGCGCCACAGGAGGCCGCCTCGCCAAGTACCCCCCCCCCTCCCCTCCGCTCCCAAGCCCTGCCCTTCTTCGCTTACACGTGTAGACCACATAGTCTACAGCCTTGCCACCGCAACCCACGTGTGTCCACACCCATTCCCCAGTGCACAAACATTCTTCTACGCCCCCCCCCCCTCCCCCCCCCCTTCAGAGTAAAACAAAAAAAAAAGGAGAGCAATTATTATTGTTAGTGATCCTCCCTTGCCCTCTCGTCGTCAGAGTCCCTCGTATCACAGAACCTTCCTTTGTTCACACCGGCTATCCCTTACGTGTGTTTGTGTTTGTGTGTTTGTGTTTGTGTTGTTCACTCCTTAGAGTCCATTTGAACTTTCTTCGTCTGTTTTTTTTTCTTTTCTTTTCCCCCCTGTTGTTGTTGTTGTCGTCGTCGTCGTCGTCACTCGCTTCTCCTCTTTCCCTTTCGCTCTCTCTCTGTCTCTGTCTGTCTGTCTGGGTGTTTCAAGATCGGGGTTTTTCCTTGTCTTTTGTGTTTTTGTTGTTGTTGTTCTTTCTCATGACGCTGTCCCCGACATCCGCCCAGCAGGGGCGCGGGCAGGTGATGTCGCGTGCATCACCCCTGACGTACCGCCTCGGCGACCAGACCACGCATGGCGGCACTCCATCGCAAGAGCAGCAGCATCAGCATCAGCAGCGGCAGCCCTACCCGCATCATCACCACCATCATCATCATCACCATCATCACCACGCTCGCCACCGCTCCAGCCTTCCCATACCTCCGCCACTGCAGAGCTTGGAGACGGCAGAGACTACGCGAGCACACACGCAGCCGCGGCACGCGACCCCGAACCAGCAGACGCCTCTGCAACATCAGGGATGGCAACAGCAGCGTCACAGGGACGTCGAAAGGCCGCTGTCACAGCTGTCCACTACCCCCGTTGCCGCGGCCCCTATCCAGCTGCGTGAACCACAGATCGCTGTCACCGCTGTCGAAGGCAGCCGCGGCGCGCCGATCCGTGAGACGCAGCAGCAGCAGCAGCAGCAGCATCAGCAACAGCAGGAGCGTGGTGGTCGCGGACGCGGTCAGCGCCGTCGCGGTGGTCGTCATCGTGGAGGCCAACACGCGGGCGCTGCAACGACGGGAGCAGCATCAGCTGCAGCAACAGCAGCTCAGCAAGTTGTGGTCTACAGCGTCGCTGATGAGGTTGACCTTGGGGATGCCGCCTCGCCGCCTGCCACGCCGCCGAACCAGCGCATTCACGCGATGGTGCTTGCGACACAGGACTCGTACAACTTGAACCAGAGCCGCCGCGCGGCCCTGCACGACGGTACTCGCGCGGCCCACGCACCCACCGCCCACGCACCCACCGTGCAGGGGGGAGGTCAGAAGTCGACGATGGCGACTGCGACCATCATCGCGATGCAGCCGCACGTCTACGGCAGCAGCAGCTACGGTCGAATTGATGAGGCCCGGAGCGGCTGCAACCCCGCGCCACCCTCGGAGCGACAAGGGCAGCGGTCAGACCCCGAGCGTGAAGCCTCTCCCAAGTGCTGGCGTGCCATCACGAGCCCATCCGCGGATGCCGGATGGATGGCGCTGCCCACCACCACTACCACCACCACCACCTCCTCCGTCACATCCGGTGCGGCGGCGGCGGCGGCGGCAGCCCTCGCACATGCACCCGATCAGCTCTCGCGCACCTTCTCGGACACTGACTGGAAGTCGCCACGTGTCATGGGCGTGAACCCGTCCATGTCGCAGCGCGGAGTGCACGCCGCCTCCTGTATCTCTTCTGCATCACCGCCAACGCACGCACACTACGCGCCGCCACGGACACCGCCGCATCTCGGCGCAGCACGCTGCTCGCCGACGGTCGCCTCAGCGGCCGCATCGCCGACGACGATGGCGGCCGGTGCTGGTGCTGCTGGTGGTGTTGTGCGTGGCTGGGGCAGCAGCAGCGCGGGACTGTCGGACGTCGTCGAGGTCGGCTTCACACCAGCGTCGACGCCAGCTCGCGCCGCCTACACGCCCCAGCAGCGATGGGAACAGCAACCCCAGCCGCATCACCCGCCTCGCCATCACTTCCACGTGCCGTCGCTCTCGGTGACCTCGCTGTCCGCCGAGGATGCACTGTATCTCTATGGGCAGTGCAGCACGCCGCGAGAGGCCGACCTGCAGACGGACGGCGCTCACGGCGAGCGCGCACCGGCTTCGATACGCGCCGCTCATGGAGGTCACACGGCGCTGGTGACGCCGATGACGGTGTGCACCACCTTTGAGGCCCACGTGAGCGCTGCAGGGGTCCCAACACGCGTCGCAGCGCCGTTGGACTTTCACGACGACGTGTACACGATGCCGCCCTCCATTGCGTCGGTCTCGGCCGCCACAGACGCGCAGGACGCCGCTCGCACCCGCCCCCTGTACTGCCCAGCCGCCGCGTCGGCTTCTGCGAGCCACAGCAGCCCCCGTGGGCAGCGCAGCATTGCGCCGGAGGTGGACATCGTCAGCGAGGACGATGAGAGCGGCGGCGCGGATGTGTGGACGGCACTGCAGCACGCAACATCTTCCTCGGTGCACCTGCACTATCGCCGTGACGCGGACTTCCTTTTTTCCGTGGACGACGCCGAGACGTCGCATGAGGTGACGCCGGTCGCCGCCACGCGGGCCAATCATAACCGCCACCCTCGCCATGACGCCGAGTACGACGCCACGGCGTGGAGCCGCAGCGCGGATGCCGAGCCGCACGCGAACCGGAGCACGGGCTCAATGACCGCCAGCGCGACGGGTCGGTTCTTCATGCACGCCGCCGCGGAAGCCGCGATTGCTGCGGAGGCAGCGGCTGCAGCAGGGGTAGCCGCAGCAGCAGCATCAGCGGAGGATGCGCCACCGCGCTACAACGGCGCCCGCGCCTTCTCCGCTTCCTCCTCCGCGGTGTCTCACACGGCTGCGTCGTCGCTGTACTGCAGCCCCCAACAGCTCCGCACGGGTGGGGAAGGGATGTCGCCCATGATGGCCCACGGCCTCGGCAGCGCGCGTCCCATCGCGAGCGTGCAGGGCCGTCCGCCGCAGCCGCCTCAGCAGCCGCGGCAGCAGCAGCAGCAGCCGTCACCCGATGATTTTTTCTCGGCGTGCGTGGACGGCCGCGGTGGGTGGGTTTCCGGCACGGGCTACACGCCGCCGCGTTTTGAAGCCGCGTCGCCGTACAGCGCCCCGGCCTCTCCATTCGCAGCCAGCCACTGCAGTGCCGCTGGTGCTGGTGCTGGTGCTGCTGGTGGTGGGGAGGGGTGGCGCTCGCCCCTGCAGTGGGATCCCCAGCAGGCGCGTGAGGTGTTGGAAATGGAAGCCGCTCGGCACGTTGCGCACTTCGCCCTCGCACAGGCTGCTGCCGAGGAAGCCCGATGTGCCGCCGCGAGCACGGAGGATGTGGAGGCTTTGGCCTCGCCGCTCGCCTCCATCCTTCGCCACTCCGCGCCGCCGTCCCCGCTGAGCGCCACGGCGTCCTTCCGCGCTGATGCGCTACAGCCCGCAGCGGTGTACGCAGCGGTGCGCGCGACATCCACGCTGTCCACCTCCTGTTACGCGAGTGCGGCGGCGCAGTCCTACCCGTCCGGAGCAACGGAGAGGACGATGGACGTGTCCGCGTCCATATCGACGTCTGTCGCACATCCTCAGAGGAGGGCGGAGGGTGAGGAGGAGGATGCAGAGTGGCTCGAGCTGCTGCTGCACTACCGCGATCGTGAGAACGAGTGTTGCCGGTTGCGTCGACTCCCGGCCGGTCCACCCTCGCGCGCGCCCACACCCACAACACCAGCAGCAGCAACAGCGACAGCAGGGACAGTAGGTGGAGCCGCTGCTGCCACTGATGCTGCCAATGCTTCTCCACCACCACCTTCCTCCTCCAGCAGCACACTCTCGTGGTGGGCGACCTCGCGACTCATGCGTCGCGGCGTGCCATCCACGGAGGACGGCAGCGGCACCGGGTCTGATGGCGGCGCTGGCGGAGCCCACACAGAGGCAGAGACGCGCGCGCAGCAGCAGCAGCAGCAGCAGCGGCCCAGGAGTCCTGAGTTTGCCTCCCCACCCACGCAGCTGTGTGTGGGCATGAGCACGCACGCGGCGGGCCCAATCATTTCTCGTCAAGTGCGCCGACACCTGTGGCGGCTGAGGGAACGTGAGAGCCACCGCGTCGCGCGCTCCATGACGTCACGCAAGCCGCGGATTGTCCTGCCGACGCTCGTGTGGGCTGCGGCGTAGGCTGCATTCGCACTCGTACGCATACACACACACACACACACAACGTCAATGAGAAAAAAAAAATCGCAAGCACCGGGCTAGTGACGTCGCCGAGCACAGCGTGATGCGGGATTCGCAGTGCGTAAGGTTGGCCTGAACACTCCCCCCCCCCCCCGCTCCTTCTCCGCCGGTGGTGTGGTCGACACAGGTGTGACCACTCGCGTCCATCAAGTTGTCCCCCCCCCCCCCCTCTCCCTCCCCCTCTCCCTCACGCCTCGCAGCTGGGGTAGCGCGTGGATGCAGGAACACGACCTTGCACACCGCTTGGCGAACAGTGTCTGCATGTGTATAGATGTGTGTGTGTGTGTGTGTGTGTGTATGTGTGCTTTACATATGTGCACCCACTTCGACGTTTTTTTTCTTTTTCTTTCTTTTCCTTTGCTTCATAGAGCCCTCCTCGTCCTCGTCGTCCTCCTCCTTCCTTCCTTCTGTTGTTCGTAATGGTTGTTGAACTCTGACTCTCTCTCTCTCTCTGCGTCTGTGTGTGTGTGTGTCTGTCTGCGTTGATGCGCGTTCCGATGCCTGCAGGGGTCCTGCACTTGCTGCTAGGGCCCCCCGTCCTCCCCCTCCCCCTTTTACCTCCCGGCTCCCAACGCGAGTATAGATGCGTGTTGTCTCGGTAGCTTCTCTCTTTTTGTTGTTGAACTCTGCGCGTGTATTTGTGTGTGTGTGTGTATTTGTGTGTGTGTGTGTGTGTGTGTGTTTCTCTGCGCGTATCTGAGAGAGTGAGCGAAAACTGTTTTGTGTGTGCAGCCGTCCTTTCCACCTTGACTGCCTCTGCCACTGAGTGTGTGTGTGTCTGTGTCTGTGTCTGTGTCTGTGTCTGTGTCTGTGTGTGTCTGTTATCCAAGCAATCCTTCATCTCCCTCTTCGTCTCCAGGTAAAAAAAAGAAAGGACACTTTTTTTTTTTCTCAGTCGTCACCCAGCACCTGCCCCTCATCAGCACTCACACACCTCCACCGCCCCCACCCCCCACACCCCCTCACACACGCTCGCACTCGTTCACTGTAGATGCTCCTTGTCATGCTCTGTCCGTCATGAGGGGAGCCCCACGCGCATCGGTTTTCTTTTTTCCCCTTTTTCTTTTTCTTTCTCTTCGCCTTCGCTGTTGTTCGCCATCGTGCGACCCGCTGTGCGCCGTGTACCACGCAACACAAGAAAGAAACAAAAAAAAAGAAGAAAACACCAAGAAGAGAAGCAGTGGTGTAAAGAAGGAGGAGGAAGAGGGCGGTTGACGTTGACCCCCCTCCCTCCTCCCCGTTGTCCCCTGCCTCCCTTGCCCCGGCCCCTGCCCCTCCTCCCTCGGCGACACTCGTCCTTCATCCCTATGACCACACGGCACAACAGGCCTTTGCACGCCGGGTCTGCACTGGCTTGTGTTGGTGTCGAGAAGAGGGCCGAGGGATGGGAAGTGTTCAGCACTTGCTCTGTCTCTCTCTCTCTTTCTTCTTGATGATGATGAGGAGGGCGATGGTGAACAACCGGTGCCACCTCCTTTCCCCCTCCACCCCCGCCTCCTCCACACTGTAGGCCCGACCTCCTCCCCCCTCCACCACCAATCCCCCCCCCTCCTTGTGGCCTGTGTGTGTGCGTGTGTGTGTGTGTGTGTGTGCGTGTGTGTGTGTCTACGGCCCGTGTTCGTGCACCTGTAAAGCAACCTGTATCATAATCCGTCATAGCATAAACATCGTCACGTTCTTCCTCTTCTCCCCTCCCCCTCCCTCCCCTCCCCACCCACGCGTCCCCCACACACCTGCGTCGTCATCGGCACCTCTCGGTGAGGTGTCACCCGACACGAAAAGGAAAAAAAAACGCTCACCAGGAGGCCAACTCACGCATATACACGTACACCATGATCAACCCGCTGGCCGCTGCAATCAATGACGTGCCCGATGCCGTTCCTGCAGCGAGCAACTCCACCGTCACCCTCGGCGCCTTCCTGGGCGGCCTCCGATGGGAAGAGGCAATGCGACTCGTTATAGAGAGCGACCCGTACTACAGCTACAGGTCGATGGACGAGCCCGTGTCAGCTCTACAACACAGCTCGTCCCCCTCCTCCTCCTCGCCCACCGCAACTTCACCCGCCGGCAGCGCTGCCTCGCCTCAGTCGTCGTCGTCGTCGTCGTGGGGCAGCACGCTGGGGAGCATCCGGCAACGGCTTCGTCGCTACGTGCTGTGCTCCAGCAAAACCCGACTGCTCGTGCACGCCGGTGCGTTGAGCTACTTTTTATACGTCGTCACCCATCCTTCGCGTCATGTGCCCTGCATCATCACGGTCGATTGTGCAGTGAGAAGCAGCGTCGTCAGCGGGCTGCCTGCCGCCCCCTCCGTGACGTCAGACGCGGTGTTGTCTGCGCCGCGGCCACCATCGTCGACCACCTGCTACGTGTATGAGAGCGCGGAGGGGATGCAGTTGCTGATGCGTGCCAAGATGCCTAAGTGGGTCGTCTTTTTCCACGCCGTCGCCGGCATCTTGCTCCTGCCACTTGCGATTGCACAGAAAGAGTCCGTTTGGTACATGTCCCTCCGCGGGCCGACGCCGGCACCTCCGCACGAGGGGGCGTCAGCCTCATCGGCCTCACCCACTGAGATTCCGCCGCTGCAGCATCAGCATCAGCACCGTAGGGACGCAAAGCGTGCATTGCTGCGCAGCGCGCGTGCGGCGCGGTGGTGGCACGGCGTCTTCGGCCTCGGCACCCTTGTGTGTGTGGGCTGCATGGTCGGGGGTGGGGTCTCGCTGCGCTCCTACAGCGTCTTCTCTGCCACCGAGGCGAGTCGTCGCGCGGGGGTCATGAACTTCTCCTCGGCGATGCTCCTGTTCGCGGCGCCGTGGCTGCTGCTCGCGCCGGCAACGGGGTTGACGGGGCAGCAAAGTCTGAGCGCGGCGCACACGCTGTTGGGCGGCCTCATCGTAAAAGCTGTGCTCGCCGTTCCCTTCGAGCGGATGTTGGGTGGGTTGTGTCAGCGTGTTGCTGGTGTCACGGTCGCGCTGCCGCCCCGTCGGTGGTCGAGCCGCCGGGAAGACTACGGTGGTGTGTGTCTCGCGGTGAGTCAGCACGTCGAGGCGGAGCTGGAGACGGTGTACTTCCGCAGTGTGGCCGCCACGACGATCGTCTTTGGGGTCTGGGGCCTTGTCGGCATCTTCCGCTTCCTGCGTCTTGCCAAGGCGTGCGCAAACAATAGCAGCAACAGCGATAACATCACTAGCAACAGCAACAACAACCACACGACACCAACAACCTGGACGACTGCTGCAGTCACTGCGCCGTCCCTGTCAGTGGTGTCGCCGCCGCCGCCGCCGCCGCTGCACGGACATGTGTCCCACGGGGTTGCGATGCCGTGACTCCTCTGGTCTCCGGCTAGCCAGTACGCTCACGTGTCTGTCTGAGTGTGTGTGTGTGTGTTTTCTGTATGTCGGGTTTTCGTAATGCGTGTCTTGCATGTACTTGATCATTCCTGTGAGCACATGCACATGCACACACACACAGACAGAGACAGAGACAGAGACAGAGACAGAGACAGAGACAGACAATGACAGACAGGCACAAACGTAAGCGGCGAAAAAAAAAAAGGAGTCTTAAGTGGCGCCGTTATGGCGCACACTTCTCCTCTCTTTGTTTCTGTTTTTTCTCCCTTATCTCTTCTTCTTCTTCTGTTGTTGTTGTTTTTTTTCATTTTTCATCTCGTCCCATCGACTTCATCAAGTTCTTGTTGATGCCAGAAGACACAAGGCACTCTCATGACTCCGTCTAAGTTGTTGATGCCCAAAAAAGATGCGCGTGTGCGTGTTTGTGTGTGTACGTGTGGGTGTGGGTGGGGGTGTGTGTATGTGTGTGTACACAAAATGTTGTAAAGAATCTCTTTTTAAAGAAAGGTTGTAGCAGACGTCCTGAAGCTCACAAAAAAAAACAATCAAAAAAGAGAGGGCAACAACCCCCTCCCCCCTCCGCCTCGTCAAAGTGACGGAGCTGGTGTGTGCGTGCAGGTAGGTAGGGAGGGAGCGAGCGGTGGAGCCGCATGGGAATGTGTTAATCACAACGCCGTCCTCACCTTTCCGTGTTTCTCGAGGCTTACTGATCTCTCTTCCCCTCTTGCCCTCCCCCCTTTTTGATGCTGTTGTTGTTTGTTTGGTCATTCACTTTTTTTTTTTTTTCTTGTGCATTGGTGGATGATCAGCCTACCGCCTTGGCGCGGCCGTGTTACTCTTGCAGGTACTACTGCGACACATAGACACACGAACAAGGGCTGCACACACACACACACACACACGCACACCCTTCCCTTGTCGTTCACCCAATAAACCACCGAAGCCGTGCAGGGCAACGAGAGTTGCGTCATGACCCGCAGCTCGACACGACATGCCGGCTGCTGCTGCTGCTGCTACTGCAGCACCACCGATGTCGTGCCCTGTCGGCACCGAGGTCTGGTATTCCCCTTTGTCTGCACCGTGCTGCTGCTCCACTGTGTGGTACACGCTGTCGCGGACACGGCGGCCATCACCACGGAGGAGTCCACTCCACATGACACACCGGGTGAACAGGCGGCATCGCTCTTGGCCACACCGGTGCGACGAGGGCTGCCGCTGTGTGGGGAGCTTGATGTCGGCTCGGCAGCGTCCGCCTCCGCGACAACAACAGCCGGGGGTTTGCACTGCGCGCTGCCGCACATCAGCCCAGACGTCGCCGGCAGCCTTCCAGCAGATCTCCTGCGCCGCGCAACTTCTCCTGAGGTGCAGCAGCGCACCTTTGTCTGGCAACTGGGTCCGCCCACCACCGCGCAGCACGGCCCGCTGCACAGCAGCTTCGCCATGTACTTCCGGAACGTCAGCACTGGCTACGACGACGACGACGACGATGATGAGGTCGACGCCGCCAACCAGGCACTCCGCAAAAGGCTGGGGCTCTTGCGTCTATCGCGGCGGCTTAGCGATTACAATCGACTGCACGGCAGCGCGCTTCCTTCGACATCGGACGGCACCGACGCAACCCGCGAGCGACGCCGCCGCCGCCGGCGCTCCTCGTGGATGGCATCGCAAGTGGATGCCGTGAAGGATGCTGCCCAGTCCGTGACGCGTGCGGTGTCGGTGGCCGTTCACGTGCAGGACGTGACGGAGAGTGCGCGTCGTGTCATCGCGGAGGTGACGGCGAACGCGCGCGACTTTGCGTGGTGGACGCCCGGAGCGTGGCGGCGTCTCTACTCGCGGCAGACCGTTGTCGTGCGCTTCCCCCTTTCCACGCGGGCACGCAGCACGCACGACGCGTACGACGAAGGAGAAGAAGGGGACGTCGCAGACGACGTCTTCGCTGACACGGACGAGTTGGACGGTGTGGATGCGGATGTAGACGCGCACAAGGCGCGCATGCCGATGATGTCTCGCCACGAGCTCGCAGCTCGCGCGTCGCTGGCACTCCTGCGCATCGTCTCCTTTCCACCGGTGGCCCAGATCATCACCACCGCAGCCGCGACTCGGACGGAAGGTGGAAACGACGCGCCACACACCCGTCCACCTGCGCCGCCGTCGTCGTCCTCGACTGTGGCCTACGTCTGCGACCTTGCCGGGATCGACTCCGCCGCGCAGCTCGTCGTGCGCGAGGCCGCGCGGGACATGCAACGCCGGGAAGCTTCCGCAGCCGCAGCCGCAGCAGCGGAGCAACGTGGCTATGCCTCGAGCTCGGCGATAACACGGTCACTTGCGGGGATGTTATCGTTTCTCTTTCACGCCTTCCGTGTGCTGGTGCTGCAGACACGTGTACCGGGGTTGGGTGAAGCAGGTGAGCTGGGCGCTTCGAGTTGGCCCTGGGTCGGTGAGGGACGTCGACAGCAGCGCACGCCTGGTGGTGATGGTGGTAGCGCGTTGTTCACAACGCGTGGGTCCGCCGCGGCCCCTGCGGCGTTGGACTTTGCCCGTCGCACCCGGGAGGAGCTTGGCCCCTATCAGCCCTATGGCGACTCCGTCCTGCCCGTCGTACTGCAGGAGTTGCTCGGCACGCGCGCAGTGCACACGCGGATGCGGTTGCTAGAGGTGCGTGCCGGTGCACCGTCGTCTGACGCACAAGAAGAGTCGACGCGAGTGGAGCTCATGGCGGAGTGGACGGCGTCCCTGCCAGCGAGTACGCCGGTGTGTCTTGCCTTCATCGCCCTGCCACCGACGTCGTCGCGGTCGTCTTACGCGAAGGGCAACGAGAGCGCTACTACCAGCAGCGGCGCGCTACCGCTGTGGCTGAGCGAGACACGCTCGCTGGATGTGCTGTGGATGCAGCTCATGGTCCTGACGTGGGTGCTGTGGCAGCTGGAGCGGCGCGTCGCGCAGAGTGCGGTGGTGCGCCACGTCGTCACGGGACTGACCGGCATGGTGGTGCTGACCGTCTTGCTCCTGTTTTACGTGGTGCGTCATCTCCAGAAGATGGCTGTGGGGCAGGCGTTCATGCTCCTGGCAGCGCTGCTGGTGTGCGGGTCCGTCGCGTCGGCGGAGGGGATTCTGACGTACGTGTGGCACTCCTACGCTCTCGACGCTGTCTTTGACGCGGACGCGCGGGGACGGAGCGGAAGTGGTATTAGTGGTGGTGGTGGTGCAGCGCCAGACGACGGCACAGCACTTTTGTCAGGCCCGCTGCTGATCACCTCCGCCGTGCTGTTGTTTTTGTGTGTCGTCAGCGGGTCTCTGCTGCATTGGCTGCTGCCGCCCACCGTCCTTCGCGCCTTCACGCGGTGGTGTGTGCGTGGGCTGCTGGTGCTGCTGTGGTGGCTGTGCGTCCGGCGCAATGCGGAGGCGACGGTTGTGACGGCGCTCCTGTGGATGATCTGGCCGCCGCGCGTGCTGCGGGTTGCCGGTGCACACCTGGCGTGGCTGGTGGCCCAGCCGACGCGGCTTTGCACTTTCGCAGCTGCACCCCTCGCAAGCCCACACGCACCCGCAGCTCCGTACCTGCCTTCCAACGATCCCGTGGACGACTTTCCACCTGCGGCCAGCCAAGCACGCGGGTACGTGCGCCCCCTCGCGACGTCGACGTCGTGGAGTGGTGACGCGGCAGGCGGCAGCAACAACAGCAGCAGCTACGCGAGCCTCGGCAGCGCAGAGGCGCGGCTGCGGCAGTACGAGCAGGACGGAGCAGCCCACACACAACGTGCGCTGGAAGAGTTGGCGGCACACCTGCGCGCGAACCCTGGCCGCTACACGACGCGGCTGCGTGACCCAAACGGGGTGCAGCGTTGGGCCGGAGACGCGGACGACGCCGACGACGACGGCGACGCGGAGTAGCACGATGCTGCGGTTGTCGGTGATGCGTCAGTCATGAACTTTCTTTATATGTGTGTGCTGCACGCCCGCAGAAGCAGATATTCACCACCTGTGGGAAGTGCAGGCCGCCACCACCCCCCCCCCCTCCCCTCCCCTCCTTCCCTGTCTTCCCCGCGACGCAGACGGCAAGGTGCTGAAGGAACTGGGGAGGAGGGGAGGGAACGGCAGGGGGGAGGCATATCACACAGCAAACAAGCATAACGCTAAACAGATGTCGTGGCTGCTTTGGCATCCAGCCTCCGTCCTTCTTTCGACCGTGCCTTCCTCCGCCCCCCCCCCCCCCTCCTGTTCCCGTGGCCGTGAGTGACACATGCCCCGTGCTGTCGTACAGCTCACGCTAATGTGTCAACTGCTTCAATCCTCTTTCCTTCCTCGCCATCGCACACGCACACACACACACACACACACACACACACACACACATATCGAGTCTATCAAAGTCCAACCTCATTGCACGACGCCGCTGCTGTTGGTTGGCTCTGCGCCACCTCCCCACCCCCCTCCCCTCCTCACCTCATTCACTCGTGTTTTTTGTTGTTGTTGTTTTTTCTTGCTCGCTCTCCTCGGGAGGACCTCTTCTCCCACACAAAACGTGCGACCGGCCACGGCGAGTGTGCGTGTTCGTCCCTCTGCCTCTCGCTCTCTTTGTGTGTGTCTCTGTGTGTCTGTGTGTCCGTGTGTGTGTGTGTGTACGCTATCGCCTTCATAGTTGAACAACGTACCATTTCTATTCTAACTCCCCCCCCCTCCTCCCCCTTCCCCCCAGAGACACACACACACACACTCACACACACGTATCTAGAAGCTGTCTTGTGTGTCCCGTGTGCGTACTTGTCGTTGTTGTAGTGTTGCTTTTTTCTTCACACGATCATCTTCTCCTTGTTGTCCCTCCCCCCTCTGCCCCTCCCTACCCCCTCCCCTTCATCCCCGTCTCGACAGCCGTTGGACGGCATCATCAAACTTTCTCAGCCCCTCATACGCACAGCCTAACCCTTTTGCGCCCATCATGCGGCAGCGGCTAGAACAGATGTGGGACCAGCAGGTGGGGTTCGATGACTACCTGCCGGGCACGCCGCACCCGGAGCGGCGCCAGTACTTCCACCTCGCCGACAACTTCCCCTATCACGTGATGGGCCGTAGTAACCTGCCCACTGCAGAGGAGGTGCGGCATCTCACCAGCGGAGGCGGGGCGGAGGAGCGCCGCTTCCGCGAGCAGGACGCACTGCGACGGCGTCAGGCTCCGTCGTGCTTCGAGGAAGCCTGCGCATACGGCAACCTCCAGGCCGCGATCTTGATGTGGTCGCAGGGTACGGTGGACATCGCGACGCGGCGGGCCAACGAAGGCAACAGCGCGTCTGCGTTGATGTGGGCCTCCTTCAAGGGGCACCTTGCCATTGTTCGATTTCTCGTGGAGCATCACGCACCGCTGGCGGCGACCAACGCGCTGGGGCACACGGCGCTGCACTGGGCCGTCACGGCGGGAAACGCGGACATTGTGCGGTACCTGCTCGACCACGGTGCCGACCCCTCGCATCGTGATCGTCAGGGGTTCGACGTCGCCTTCGCTGCGGTGCAGAACGACCGACTGGCGCTGCTGCTGATGCTCACGGAGGACACCGCCCGTGAAGGCCACCTGCTGCACACAACGGACCACGGCATGGTCTTCTACAAGCCACCTGCAGAGCAGGCCGCACGCGCTGCGACGACCATCAACCCCAAGACGCAGCGGCCCTACTACCTGCTGGACCCCAAGTTGAGTGATGTGGAGGGACACACGCTGATGCACTGGGCCGCGTACCGCAACTCGCCCGCGACGTGTCAGTACTTGATTGACCACTGGGGCTACGACGTGAACGCGCAGGACGCGCAGGGCCGCACGCCCCTTATCTGGGCGGCGCGCGAGGGCTTCGCGGAGGTGGCGGAGGTGCTGCTTAGCCGTGGCGCCGACCGCGCTATCGCGGACGGCAACGGCAGTACCGCGCTGCAGCACGCCCGCGAGCGGAACCATCCAGAAGCGACGTACGTCCTGACCTCGTACCCAGAATCGAATGCGCTGCTGAGCGCAGAGGCAACCGCCGCTGCTGCAGCACCAGCGGGGACGTCGGGGATTCTGATGGAGCACGATGGGGCTGGCGACGTGGCCGCTGACTCGGTCAAGGCGGCGCTGCTTCCCACGAGCACGGCGGCGTCAAGCGGGCGTGGCCGGTACACGAGTGTGCGGGACTGCCGCGCAGCCGGTACCCTGCGGCTGATGCGGGCGGAGCCCCTCTTCGCTCTCATGGCGGCCGCCGGCCCCGTGTACCTGGTTGTGAGTTTCCTCCTGACGCAGCTCCTGCCGCCCAGCGCCAGCTACGGTCGTTCGGCGTGTCACTTCTTTAAGAACGTGGTGTGGACGTTCTGTCGCGGGCGCCGACGCAGACGAGTCGTGCCGCACCGTCGTCGCAGTCGCCGACGCGGCAGCTCGGCATTGCCGCCACCATCGCCGAGTCGATCCGCGGCACCTGGCGCTTCCGCCTGCGCGACCCGATGAATCTCTTCATCTGGGTTGCCTTCCTACTCGTCCAGGTGGCGGCGTGGAACGCCCTAGGGCTTGTGCCGCTCTTCCGCGCCTTCGACAACTTCAGCCTCGGCGAGGCGAGCACCGCCGCGGATGAGGCGCTGTGGGGGAAGCCACCCGCGACGCCGGCGCCACCCGCGACGGTGCGGGACGCCGGTGATCCACTTCTTCGGCATCGGCCTTCTCCGCGTTCTCACCTTCCAGCCGAAGCCCCTGGACGGCTTCCATGTCGACATGGCGGCCGCTGAGATGGGCATCGCCGTGACGCCGGCCTTTGCCGCGGCGGAGCGGGCGTACATGGTTCAGTCCATGCAACTCGTACGCTGGGTGCTGATGCTCCTCGTCGTGGCGACGTTGGTGCTGATCGTCGTCTGCAAGATGCTGGCGGGTCGCTCGATGCTGCGTGCCCCGGAGGAGGGTGCGCTGCGCACGTCACCGATCTGGCGCATCATCGCGGCGCGGCAGTACCGCTGGCTGCACCCGCGCTTCTTCTTTCAGGAGCGACACATGCAGATGCCGTTGCGTGCCTTCTACTGCCCCGAGCGTGACGTTGTGGTGCGCGGCTATGACAGCTACTCGGCTCTGATGGACAGCCCCGTGGGCCGGGCCAACCACCTGCCCTTCGTGCTCGCTCTCACCTGCTTCGCCCTGCTCGAGGTGCTCGTGCTTGTCTGGGGCATTCAGCAAACCCACGTGCTGCAGCGCTGCCCGGCGCGGGAGTCCTGGTACCACGACGCCTTCTTCGCCTTCCGGAGCACCGAGGCGATGGAGGCGGCGGTGCGGCAGCGCGCTGGGCGGTACCCGATGGATGTGTCGGGCAGCTCCTGCTCCGCCGCCCCCGCCACCATGCAAGCTGTCACGGCCGCAGGTGTGTCAACGCTGGCGGCTTCCGGCGCCGTGTCGGTGGTGAGCTTTGCCTGGCTGAACACCGCGGCGGAGGTGCTGCTCCATGGCCTGCCCTGCCGCCCGCACCGCCTGCTGGATGCGATGACGATGGAGTACGTGGAGGTGGCGAGAGCATCGGCCAACGCCGGTTCCTCATCAAGTCTGCTAGGCGCCATCCGCCGCGGCATCTTTCTTTTCCGATTTTATCTCTGGCCGACGCGGGCCGCAGTGCTGGGGGTTTGGGTGCTTCACTACAGCTTCCTCGCCGCGCTCTCCATCGGCGTCATGGCCGTGCGGCAGTGGCTTGGCGTCTGGCAGGGCGCGACACGCATCGAGTTGGCCAACCCGCTTGCTCAGGGAAGCGATGGGGAGCTCGTGTCGCTGTTCCCGAAGGACCCGCAGCAGGCGCACCGCGTTGTGCCGATCGACGAAGACGAAGAGCGCTACATGGCAGCGGTGTGTCCGACGAAGGTGCGCAGCGGCGACGTCTCGGCGCCTGGCGCGCGATGCATCTACGCCGATGGGAACGCCTTGGTGAATGCCGTGAAGTTTTTGCTTGGCCGCAACGGGCAGCGATGGGTTGGTGCGATGGCGGTGTCCTCGCACAACGCCCCGGTGAAGGCCCCGATGTTGTCGTGAGGGGAAAGCTGATGATCAGAATGGAATGAGTGAGAGACAGAGATGTGTGTGTGTGTGTGTGTGAGTGTGAGTGTGAGTGTGTGTGTGTGTGTGTGTGAGTGTGAGTGTGTGTGTGCATCTGTGTGTAGCTGTGCCTGTGTCTGTGTCTGTGTCTGTGTGTGTCCACTTTTCGTCCTGACGGACATTGCTTTACGTTTGCGCTCTTCCTCCCCCCTTCTCCCTCTTACTCCACCCTCCCTCGCCCTTTTCACTTCAAGCACAAGGCGAGTCTTCCAAAATAACAACAAGAAGATATTAGAAAAAGGAGGAAGTAGCTGACCAGTGTGTGTACACCAAGAGGGAGTCGTTCACGGACGCGCCTGGGCAGACACGCGAGATGGTGCTTCTGTGTGTGTGTGTGTGTGTGTGTGTGTGTGTGTGTGTCTGTGTGTGCATGCCCGATGGGCTGTGTGGGAAGGAGGGGGGTAGGGATGGGGGTGTCGTTGAAGGAGGTGAAGGACAACAGCTCTTCTCATAAGCCTTGCCACCTGCCGCCCCCCTCTCCCTCCGTGCGCGCGTAAGGGGTACGTCCCCGATGTCTCCACGGTTTGGTCCCACACACACACACACACACACACACGTACACACTGGTGTGCGTAGCCCCCCCTCTCCCCCTCCACCACCCCCTCCCTCCCCATCTTCTTGCCCCTGGGGCGGGGGGCTTCTCACCAATACGTCCTGCTTGGTGCACCGGCATGAACTCGCCACACTCACTCTCCCACTCCCGCACCCGCACACATGCATGCATGTCGCTCTCTCTCTCTGTCTGTGCATGTGTATGTTTGTGTGTGTGTGTGTGTGGTTGTATGCACTTACGGCGAGCGTGAGTGCAATGCCCTCCACCACCATCACCACAACATCAACAACATCATCAACAGCCCAAGAAACAAACTACAAACGGTCCATCAACACTCACACAACACACACACACAACCCCTTCTCTCCCCCACCTCTCCATCACACGCCCCACTGTTTCCCTTCTTCTTTTTCTCTTTCATCTCGGGAAGGTGAGTTCTGAGGTGAACGCTCCACTGCGCTTGTGCCAAGGTGCGTCTGTGTCTGTCGGTCTGAGTGTGTGTGTAGTTGTGTGTATGTCTGTCTGTGTCTCTGCTCATCACCTTTCTTCTGTTTACTTCTTTGCACCCTCCTCCTTTCAACAACACCACCTCCACCACCACCACGACGCCTTCGCGTCCCCCCCCCCCCCCCCTCGTAGCCCTCACTTACCCTTTCTTCTTTCTTTCTTTCTTTTTCTCTCCATTCATTTATCATCCGCTCGGCCTGTCTACACACACACACCCACACACGCAAGGGACACGCGTGGGGAAAAAAAAAAGGTAACATAATGGACAACACTGCACCACGAACAGCAGCAGCAGCAACAGCAGCAGCCGTTGATGCCGCCACACCTCCAGCTGCAACAACAGCAGTCCCATCACCATCGATGTCCGCCACGGCTCCCACAGGCAGTGCTCCGCACAACGGCCTTGATGAGGCAGTGCGGGCGGCTTCTGAGAGCGACGCGTTGGACAATCGCAATGAGCAGGGCGACGAGGAGGACGACGATGATGATGATGGAGATGAAGACGAAGACGACGAGGAGGAGGTGCTAGACGAGCTCGACCTTTACTTCAACACGGCCACGATCGCCACGGCCGCCGCGGTGTATGCCCCCGCCATGGCGCCGCAAACCTCGTCCCCTGCGGTTGTAGCAGCGCCGCAGCAGCACCAGAAGCCGCAACAGGCAGCAGACGCGGCCGCGACGTCGCGTGCCGTCTCGTCGCGGTCGTCCTCATCGCTACCTGGGTCGAAGCGGTCAGAAGTGCGCAGCCCCACACGAGTCAGCAAGCAGGACGTGAGCCTCACAGACACGCTAGAGATGACGATGCTGCCGACGTCCTCGTCCCCTCCACCCCAGCCGGTTCCTCCACACGCGCGCGACGCGGACACAATGCATCGACAAGAGAGCGGCACCCACCCGTCTCGCGCGCCGCCAACCAACACCGCCGCCCGTGGTCCCCACAAGGTGAAGTCACGGCCACCGTCACAGCACGCGTCAGTGCCGCCACCGTCCCTACCGCTGTCACAAGCACCGTCCAAGAGACCTACCGACCCGTCCCACACCGCGACTCAAGAAGCCACTCGTCACAACGAAGCGGGCCCTTACGTGTCCCCGCTCATGGCCGAGTTCGATGGGGAGCTGCTGGACCTGATCAAAGCCTACTACGTGCGCAAGCACACCGCCACCACCGTCGCCGCCGCCGCCGCCGCAGCAGCAGCAGTAGGTACGACGGCACTCCTTGCCACACCGCCAACGGCATCCGCATCACCGAGCCACCCACCTGCCGTTCACGTCGTCCATGCCACGGACGTGCCCTCGTCTGTTGCGTACCTTGACGCAGCAGCAGCAGCATCCACACCAATCGCCTCGGCAGGGCTAGCGCAAGCATCACACCGCGGGCGGCACCGGGGCATGCAGGGAGGCGCAGGGGAAGAGGATAGCTCGGCCCTCTTGACGTCGCCGGCCCTGCCCTTTCCACTGTCCCCGCCGCTGCTGGACGACTTCATGCAGTCCACCTCCACTACGGGAAACGAGGCTTCTGTGCGGGCCTGGAGTCGCCACTCCGGCGGCCCACTCCACGCGCTCGATGTCGACATGATGATGGACCACGACAGGGGTGCCGATCCCGATCGCATGGGGCGAGAGCCCGCCGACTCGTGGCCCGCCTGTTCCAGCCCGCAAGGGTGGACGGCCGCGCGGGATGCGGCAGGCTGGGATGCAGCCACGTCGACGAGCACCACCTCCGTAGCAGCAGCAGCAGCAGCAGCAGCAGCAGCGACTGCCGCCGCCCTCGCCACCGCCGCCTCGAGCGCGGCCTTTCGTCGCCGCCTGTCCTCGTCGATGGTGCCCTCCTTCGACGCATCCGCCGCGGCCGTGGTGCACGGCGTCGGGACGAGTGCGGCCAGCGCTGGCAGTGGTAGCTTCGGAGGAACCACACCGCGGCATGGGCTTTCGGGTATGGGGAGTGCGCGGTCGCCGCTGCACTCCTCGCATTTTCACCACGCTTCCCCGGGGCTCGAGTCGCGGCAGCAGATGCCAGGGGTGTCGGTGCACGGCGGCAGTGGAGGCGGCGTGCATGGCCGGGTGGACGGGGGGTGGAGAGGCGGAGCCGTCGGGCCTGGCAGCGGAGGTGTGGCGGGGGGCAGTGGGGCCCTGGGAGGTGGCATTGCCCAAAGCCTCAGCAATCTGTCGAGCCTGCCCACCTACAGCTCCACCTCCTTTGTGCGCGCCTACGTGTCGGACGTGAGCCTCAGCCTCGAGCCCGCGATTCTCGTTTCCGCGCTGACGGCTGCGCTGAACATCGTCGTGGTCTACTTTCTGCAGCAGCACGTGCTGGACACGCGCGACCACCTCGGCTTGTTCCTCATTGGTAGCTACATGGTTTTCTCGTCCTACTACATGATCTACTACTTCCTGGAGCGCTTCTCCGCCTCCTTCCGCCGCATCGCGTCGCAGGACAAAAAATTCTACATCATCGGCAACCTCATCAAGGCCGGCATCCTCATCTCGATAACGCCCTTCGCCTGCGTGCACCTCGTGAAGATCATCGTCTTGGATGAGTGGGAGGGGAACATCCTGCGCAACCTTGGATGCATCTACGCGATCCCTGACTTCATATCGATGGTGATTGTGCGCCGCATGCGGTGGTCCACCTGGGTGCACCACGCCTGCGTCGTTGTGTTCAACTACTTCAGCATCATGAACAACTACACGCACGAGAACGTCTGCCGCTGCGTCGTCGTCTACGCGGCCTTCTCATCCTTCGCGTACTGCGTGAACGTTCTGCTCGCCTCCCGCTTCCTCGGCGTCTCGGTGAAGGTCGCGCGCGTCCTCTCCTACGTCGCGCTCACGGTGTACGCGCTGTGCTGTGCGGTGAACTGGGCGTGGCAGGTGTACTACCTCCGCCGCCTCCTCACCCGCGGGCACGAGCACTGGACGGTGTACCTGTACATGCTCCTCATCTCCCTTGTCATGTGGGACGATGTGGTGCTGAACAAGTGGCTGCTGCACCACGCCCGCAACAACGCCTACGCCGCAGCGCAGCATCAGCAGCACCAGCGACGTCGACAGCAGCAACAACAACAACAGCAGCAGCAGGGACAGCCACAACCTGTGTCACCGCACCCCCCGACGCTATCGCCTCGCCCGTCGGCATCGCTGGCCGCCGCGCTGCCCCCACACCTCTCGCCCCAGGCAACCCAACGCACCTGGAGTCAGGGCGGGCGTGTCTACACGACGCCGGCCACGGGTCTGCCTCCCCGCGCGCCATGACGCTGGACGGTGTCTGGGTGTGTGTACGTGTATACATGTGTGTGTGTGTGTGTGCCTCTGTGGTTGACAAGGCCGCGACTCGGACGAGGTGCGCTCTCAGGAAGGCCCAAAGGCCAGTACAGCTGGTGTTTCGCGCCCCTCCCTCCCTCCCTCCTCCCATCGCGCACTCAAAAGACGAGACAAGACGCAACTCCGTACGTTTTTTTTTTCTTTCCCGGCATCTATACATGCAACGAAGTGATAGCGGAGGTAGTATCGATGAGCATGGAATGTGCGTGTGAGTGTCGGCTTCGCAAAGCTTCTCAGCACGGCTCTGCCGTAGCCGTAGCAGCAGCCACAGACCCACCCCGTCCCCGTCTCAAGTTTCATACCCCCGCCCCCCCCCCCCCGGCTATGCCGACGCACACTCGCACGCCCGCGCGTCGTGAGTAGAGCGTCTCCATCGCTCCCTCACAAGCAACATACGTGACACGGTGTTTGGTGGTGTTGCGCCGTCCTCTGCGCCACCCCCGCCCCGTCCTCCACCCCTCTTGCGTATGCGCGAGACGGGCGGCAACGTTGATCGCTTCGTTTCTACTATCCTCCCCCCCCCCTCCTCCCTTCCCCCCTCACCACCACCACACACACACACACACCGCAACCACCTCCTCAGCTCTCTCTCTTCCTCTCTCCTATACAACAACCTCTCTCTCTCTGTTGCTTGCTTGGCTTTTTTATTGCAGGTCCGTCCCTCAGACACCAGCCCTGTCCTCCCCGACCCCACTTACACACACCCACACAAACAGAAACACAGGCACATACACACACGCCTGTTGTTCGTCGGGGGGGGAGCGCCTCGCTTTTCGTTCCCCTGCCCATCCATTTTTCCCTTTCCCTCCCCCTACCCACCCCACCCAACTCGCAACCATGATCCACCCGTACCTCTGGATGGTCGTGGTCGGTGGCTTCGTGTGCTTCCTCGTCGCGTGCGGCAACGGCTCCAATGACCTCTCCAACTCCTTCGGCACGAGCTACGGCTCGCGCGTGCTGACCATGATGCAGATCATCCTCATCGCCTCCTGCTGCGAGTTCGGTGGCGCCGCGGGGCTCGGTAGCCACGTCGCCACGACCGTGTCCAGCACCATCGCGCGGCCCTCCACCTTCCAGAACGACCCCTATGTGCTGATGTACGGCTTCCTGTGCACGCTCGGCGCCACATTCATGTGGCTCTTCTACTCGACCACGCACGACCTCACCATCGCCTCGGGCCACGCCGTCGCCGGCGGCATCATCGGCTTCTCCCTCGTCTACGGCGGCGTCGATGCGGTCATCTGGGCCGCGCCGCAGAGCACCTTCCCCTACGTCGCCGGCGTCGCGCCCATCTTCATCTCCTGGATCATCTCGCCGCTGCTCGCGGCAGGCCTCGCCGCCCTCATGTACTCCCTCGCGCGCTACCTCTTCCTTGAGCGCGCCTACGCCGTGCGCTACGCCCCGTTCATCATGCCCATCGTCGTCTTCGTCATCTTCTTCCTTGAGTTCATCTTCATCTTCATGAACGCGGCGGCCAACAAGCTGCACTGGACCAACGGTCACGCGGCGTGGATGGCCGCCGTCGTCGGCGCGGGCATCTCCGTCGCGTCCCTCAGCCTCATCCCGTTTATGAAGCGTCGCCTCGAGCAGATGCGCTTATCGGGCGAGCGCCACGCCGCGGAGGAAGGCTGCGACGCGGTGGAGGCGATGCGGCAGGCGATGAGCGGTGCCCGTACGTACCACGCCGCCACCTTCGCCACGCGCGAGCAGGCGGCGGAGTACCGGCGCGAGATGAAGCGCCGCGCGGCGCAGCAGAAGGAGGTAGAGACGCTGATGCGCCGCGCGACGAAGGCGGCAGCGGGGTCAGCCAGTAAGAAGGTCACGATGGGCACGCGGGCCGCCATGTCCACAGCGTCCGTCACCGGCGGCTCCTACACCGACGTGAGCACCATCGGCAACCACCTGGACGCCGTCACGCCGCTGCCGACGCGCGAGGAGATGTGGGCGCCGGTGCGCACCGATACGTCGGAGCCGGAGGACACCATGACCGGCACCTTCGGCGGCAGCTTCGCCGAGACGCACATCCAGGCTGGGACGGAGAAGGTGACGGAGATCGACCCGAACGTGAACTACCTGCGCTACGACGAGCACGGCGTGCGCCTCTTCGACCCGCGCGCCGAGTACATGTTCCGCATGCTGCAGGTCGTGACGGCCGCCTGCACGTCGCTGGCGCACGGCTCGAACGAGGTGAGCACGGCCATCGCGCCGTACATCGGCATGTACCAGATCTACCGCCTCGGCACGGTGGAGACGACCGTGAAGGTCGAGACGTGGACGCTGTGCCTCGGCGGCGCCGGCGTCGTGACGGGCCTGTCGCTGTTCGGTCTGCCCATCATGCGCATGCTGGGCGAGAAGCTGGCCGTGCTCACACCGGTGCGCGGCTGCGCCGGCGAGCTCTCCACCGCGCTCATTGTGTCGCTCGCGTCCGTCTACGGCATCCCGCTGTCCTCCACGCAGTGCATCGCCACGGCCGTCGTCATCATCTCCTGGATGGACGTCGGCTTCTGGGGTGTCAACTGGGCGCTCACCATCAAGATGTGCGTCGGGTGGGTCATGACGCTCGTCATGGGCGCCATCATCGCCGCCGTCTTCTTCGCGCAAGGCATCAACGCGCCGAGCCCGCGCAATTCCAGTTAGGGACGCCAGCGTAGTGAACGTCACTAAAAAGGGGAGAGAGAGAGAGAGAAAAAAAAAGAAGAAAAGGCCGCAGGATCGTGCAGGAGAAGGTGGCACGGCGGGAGACGCCGCGAAAGAAAGAAAAGGCCTGCGCGGGCAGCGGCCCTCCCCCCCCCCCCCAACACACACACACAGACACATCAAAACCCGTGGCAACCGTAGATGCCGCCGCCGCCGTCTCGCACGGGGACCCTCCCCCGTCCCCCCTCCCCTTCGGCACTTCGTGCTATTCTTATCCTTGTCTCTCCCTCTCGCATCATGAGAGTGAAGACTCAACAGACTGAGTTGCTTGTGTGCATTGTGTGTGTGTGTCTGTCTGTCTGCCTCTGTGTGTGTGTGTGTGTGTGTGTGTGTGTGTATGTCTATGTATGTACGTACGTACGTACTTTGCTTCGTGAAGTGTACTGACGTGTGTGTCGGTCTGTCCTTCAGTCCCCCACGTGTCCCCCCCCTCCCCCTCCATTTTTTTCCCTCCTTTCTTTGCTTCTTTTTTTTCCCCCTTGGTGTCGGTCTGCCTCTGTGTGCAAGCACACTACGCCCCCCCCCCCCCCCGCTCTCCTTCTTGTCACCATCTCCTCAACCCCGTGGCCGTCAAACGCCGTCCTTTGCGTTGTCCTTCCTCCCTCTTCCCTTCGCTTCTTCTAGACTCGTCGTTGCCACTACCATCTCCACCCCGAACCCCGGCTGTAGGGCTGCCCCCTCCCCCCAGGGCGGCGAGGAGTTCTTCTCCCCCGTCTGCGTCTTGCACACGCGCATGTAACCGGGGTGGGACACGTGTGTGTGCGGCAGGGTGCGGGTGCGTGCCTTGCTGCACCCCCCACCCCCACCCACCCCACCCACCGACCCCCCACCCCAACTCAACCCCTGTTAGTCGGACAGCCCCCCCCCCCCCCGGGCTGATCCGTCCAGCCTCGGAACTTTTCGTATTTGTGCCACGTGCAACACACACACGCCTCGACACCCACCACCTGCGCGGAGGCCAACACGCCTTCGATACACAACACAAAGCGCACGGCCATGGTCTCCCCCCCCCCCCTTTGCTTCCCTTCTCCCCCCCCCCCCTCTTCCCTCATCCTTTTCTTCCTTCTTTTCTCCCTCCCCCCCTTCGGTGTCTCCTTCCATCAGTTCCCGTGTCCCTCCCCGCGACGCAGGAGGGCCGCCACCACCGCCGCCACACACCCGAGGCGTCCCCCGCGCGCGTGTGTGTGTCTGCGCATGCCGGTCCACGGGTGTGTGTGTGTGTGCACGCCAGCTCTCGTTAGCTTCTTGGTAAGCGACCAGGAGGAGAGCCGCACCTCCGTCCCCCTAAGGCCCGTCGGTTTTGTGCTTGTTTGCGTGTCTGCCCCTCCCCTTCCCCCCCCCCTTCCCCCTTCCCCCCTTCTCTCTTCTTCTCTTCCCCTGAGCCGATCTGTGCTCCTGCGCGCTCACGGCGGCCCACTGGTACATATATAGAGACCTGCGAGGCATGACCTTCACGACGTGTCACCCTAAACCTCCCCCTCCCCCTCCCCCAAACCCCCCCAACCAACCACCACCCCCACCCCCCATACCCCTGTGCGTTGTGCCTGTTGTTGCTTCTGTAATGCTTCTGCGCTCCACAAGGGCTCTTCTTTCCCTCCCCTTCCCCCCCTCCCCTACCCTCCCCTCCCCCGGTGTTCTGCTGTTTGACGTGCGGTGAGTGGAGGGAGGGGGAGGGGGATGCGTGTGCTGGTATCCGTGTGAACGTGTGTGTGTGTGGGTGTGTGTGTGTGTGTGTGCGTGTGTTTGCTGACGTCCCTGCCCGCGTCGAGACCCTCGCGCCTCCCCCCCCTCCCCCTCATTGCATGCGCATGCACACACACAGACAACACACGCGGAGACACGGTCCAGACGACACACACACACAGAGAGACGGCACGCCATCTTCTTTCTTCCCTTCTTTTTTTTTTGGTATAAAGGCTAAACAAACTGCAGAGGTGCGGCAAGCAAAGCACACAAGCCCAAGACACAACCGCGGCACAGGCGCAGTCCCGTGCCTCCCCCCCCCGCCGTCCTCCCCTCCTCCTCCTCCCTCGTGTGTGCCTCTGCACGCCACCCCCGTCGGGCCTCTGCGGCCTGCACATACACACACACGAGCGAGCGTGCCTGCTCCATGCGCCTGCCGCCGCCTTCAGAGAAGGCTGCCACTCGCTCCCCCTCACCCGCCCCCGCCCCTTGTCTCGCTGACTCGCCGCTCGACTCCTCCTCCTCCCCACCCCGTCTCCCCCTCCCATTCGCAACCGTGTCACGCCTCTCCACACCGCCCACACGACACGAACACAACTGCCAACCAGTCGCGCCTCCCCCTCTCTCTCTCTCTCTTTCTTTTCCTTTGCTCTTTTAGTCTTTGTTTCTTACTGTTTGAGGTACCGCCCCTCAACCCCCTCAGCCCCTTCCCCCCCTCCACAAGGCTCGCCCGTGTCCCCTTCTCCGTGCCTGGCTGACGCCGTTCCCCTGCCCATCCCTTCTTCCCTTTCCCCCCACCCAACTCGCAACCATGATCCACCCGTACCTCTGGATGGTCGTGGTCGGTGGCTTCGTGTGCTTCCTCGTCGCGTGCGGCAACGGCGCCAATGACCTCGCCAACGCCTTCGGCACGAGCTACGGCTCGCGTGTGCTGACCATGATGCAGATCATCCTCATCGCCGCGTGCTGTGAGTTCGCTGGCGCCGCGGGGCTCGGCAGCAACGTCGCCACGACCATGTCCAGCGGCATCGCTAAGCTATCCACCTTCCAGAACGACCCCTATGTGCTGATGTACGGCATGCTCTGCACGCTCGGCGCCACCTTCATCTGGCTGCTCTTCGCCACGCTCAACGACCTCACCGTGTCCTCGCACCACGCCGTCGCCGGCGGCATCATCGGCTTCGCGCTTGTGTTTGGCGGCGGCGACGCCGTGGTGTGGGCCGCGCCGCAGAGCACCTTCCCCTACGTCTCCGGCTTCGTGCCCATTGTTGTGTCCTGGTTTGTGTCGCCGCTGCTCTCCGGCATCGCGGCCGTGATCTTGTACAGCATGGGCCGCTTCCTCTTCCTCGAGCGCCCGTACGCCGTGCGCCTCGCGCCGTACCTCCTGCCGGTGTTCGTGCTCGTCATCTTCTTCCTTGAGCTCCTCTTCATCTTTTTGAACGCGGCGAGCAGCCGCCTGTCCTGGACGTCGGCGCACGCGGCGTGGATGGCCGCGGTGGTCGGCGCCGGTGCGGCGGTGTTGTCGGTGGCGCTGATCCCGCTGCTGAAGCGCCGCCTCGAGCAGATGCGCCTGCTCGGCGAGCGGCGTGCGATGGAGGGAAGCTGCGACGCGGTGGAGGCGATGCGGCTGTCGATGAGCGGCGCCCGCGCGCAGGAGATGCGCACTTTTGATACGGAGGCGCAGACGGCGGAGTACCGGGACGAGATGAAGCGCCGCCAGCGCGAGGAGAAGGAGTTGCTCGTGCTGGCCCAGCTGGCGACCAAGGCGAGGCGGGCGCGGGCGGAGGGCACCGCGGGCACTTCCCTGAACGAACCCGCTGCACCGTGCCAGAACGCCGCCGTCGGTGCGAACGCGATGCGGGCGGAGAAGAAGCTGAACGGCGCGGCATCGCGGCAGGTGGACGGCGAGCTGGTCCGGGAGGAGTCGACAGAGGAGAACGGCCTGGACGTGCCGCTGTCCGACACGACGCCGATCGCTGAGCGCGTCTCGGGGCTGGACCCGCACCACAACCACCTGCGCTACGACGAGCACGGCGTGCGCCTCTTCGACCCGCGCGCCGAGTACATGTTCCGCATGCTGCAGGTCGTGACGGCCGCCTGCACGTCGCTGGCGCACGGCTCGAACGACGTGAGCAACTCCATCGGCCCCTACGCTGCCATCTACGAGGTCTACCGCACGGGCGATGTGGCGAGCACGGCGCACATCGAGACCTGGCTTCTGTGCCTCGGCGGCGCCGGCATCGTCGTGGGCCTGGCCACCTTCGGCCTGCCCATCATGCGGCTGCTCGGCGAGAAGTTGGCCGTGCTCACACCGGTGCGCGGTTGCGCTGCTGAACTGGCTACCGCGCTCATTGTGTCGCTCGCGTCCGTCTACGGCATCCCCGTCTCCTCCACGCACTGCATCACCGGCGCCGTCGTGTCCATCTCCATCGTCGACGTCGGCTTCCGCCGCGTGCGCTGGGCCCTCGTGCTTAAGATGTACACCGGCTGGGTCATGACGCTCGTCATCACGGCCCTCGTGTCCGCTGCCTTCTTCGCGCAGGGCATCACAACGCCGGTGCCGAGCTAAGCGCGCTCATGAAATGGCACCGCGTCGGTGCACACACACACACGCACCCCTAACCTCCTTTCCCCCCCCCCACCCCCTCCCCCTTGTACGCTCGACTCGTATCTTCTCTGTTAACTCCTCCTTTTTTCCCCCCCGCTGTGCCCGTCTCAGCCCCACACACACGTAGCCAGTGCAGCCACCATCCCTGGTGCTTCTTCTTCATCATTTTCTCCCCTCCCCCCTCGGGGAGAGGGGGGGTCTTCTGTTCTCCGCTGGTGCTCCCTAGCGGATGGAGGCTGGAGGAGGAGGAGGTGGTGGTGGTGGTGGGCCCCCTCGGCGATACCGTCGAATGTGTCTGAGATTGCGCCGCCCGACCCCCCCCCCTTCCCCCTCTCCTCACCCTCCTCCTCCTCTCCACCCCCCCCCCCCCACACACACCTCCCCAAGTGTTTCTCTTCCTCCCCCCACCCCGTCGCGCTTCCTTTCCTTCCTTTCCCTTTCGATTGTTGCCCTGTGTAACGGAGCCCCTGCCTTTCACCCTCCTTTTTTTTCTTTACTCTACAAGTTGAGCCAAGCCACCCTCTCTCTATGTCTGTCTTTTCTTTTCTTCCTCCCCACCACCTCCCCTATTGCGTCTCCCCCACCACCTCCCCACCCCACCCCCCTCACAGCAGACGCGTTGGTGTGCGTGTCTCTCCTTCCGCCCCCCCCTTCCCTTCCCCTCCCCCTTTGCGCCAGCCTACATTCGGCACTTCCATGCTTCTCTTTGTTTCACTTCTAGGCTCATTTCTTTCTTCCCCCCCCCCTCCGGACTGTGCCAGCCGCTAGGAGAGTGTGCCACCGCACCCACCCCCCACCCCGCTCCTTATACAGCTCGGCCCCGCGCCGCGGCTGTGCCACATGCACGCCCCTTGCAAGGGGATCCCTCGGTGTCCTGCCTTCCCCACCCTAACCATCACACACCCTCAGCTGCCCGGCAGTGTCGCGAGTCGTGAGGGGGGGGGGCTTCTTTTTTTTTCCTTTTGTTTTTTTTCTTTATTTTTCTTCTCTCTCAGCGCCACCATCCCCCCCCCCTCCCCCCCCTCCTCCTCCTCCTCCTCTCCCCACGTCCGTCCCGCTCTCGCTCCGTTGTCCTCCCTCAATCTCAATCTTCCCTCTCTGTGTGTGTTCCACCGATGTTGCCTGCGCCTTGTCGGTGCCGCCCCACGTGCACGTTCTCTTTCCC
>CAWUFJ010000009.1:200051-223148 GCA_963921375.1 Tiliacea citrago
CGCTTTTCTGCACAAAGTTATCTTTCTTCCCCCCCCCCCCCCCCCGCCCTCCCACTCGCATATCCGCCTGATCACCGAAGAGATCTCCTCTCGCCCATCCGCCCCCCACCTTCCACCTTCCACCCTCCGCTACAGTGTATTCAGGGCTGCTGCTCTTCACACGTTTGATATTCGCGTCCACTGATGTCTCCCTCCGTCTTACGGTCTCTAGAAAGACCCCCCCCCCCCACTCCCATCCTGACGTCGCCGGTGATGCGGACGTTCTTCTTCGTTTATGATTGTTTTTACTATTATCCTCCCCCCTTTTCCTTTTCTTTCTTTCTCTGCAGCTCTTGTTCTTTGTCACTAGGTTTAACAAAAAGAAAAAAAAAAGAAGACACAAACACACGAGGTATGTGACTCAAGTTTGTTTGTTCTCTCTCCCTAAATGTTGAGTTGATGCACGGAAGACTCTGTATTCGTGTTTTTATCTGATGTCTACTTTATTTGTGTGTGCGTGCGTGTGTGTCCTTATCATACCGAACTTCGTTCCTACGTTGATATTCTATTATCTTAATTATTTTTTTGCTTTTTCTTCTTTCAATTTGGCGCCTCCCCCCCCCTCCCCCACTCCCCCTCTGCTATCCCATTCGCACCTAGAAAGCCATCAGCACAGGTCTGTGAAAGGGATGAGGGGGGGGACGCCGAGGTGCGTGAAGACTGAAGTAAAGTATTTTTAAAAAAAGAATGTCCAAATACGGGTTTGTTAGATGGGGGAAATGGATGACAAACTGAAGTCACCGAGTGTTGGTGTTGTTGTTTGGTGTCGGACCCGTGTGACAAAAACACTCACCTTTTTTTTTTCTGGGGGGGTGGGGGGAAGAGTGAGGGGAAGGGGGAGATCGCCTTCCCCCTCCCCCTCACTCCGCTCTCGCCCCCCTGTAGACACGAGTGGAACAGACAGCCATAAAGCAAATAAGAAGAAGCGAGATATCGTCTCGACTCCCCTTCCCCTTTCCCGTTGCCCTCCTCGCGACTGTGTATCGGGGCCGTGTCGACTTGCGGAGTACATGGACGCTCTCTGTGAAGACAATACACACTGCCTCCAACTATTCCCCCCTCTCCCTCCTCCCTCTCTCTCTTCTCTTGTTGCGTTAATCTGGTCTACGCCACACACACACACACACACGCACAAACCTTCCCTTATTGACACAACCACCTCCCACGACAAGTCGTACGTGTGTGTGTGGGTTGTGTGTGTGGTGTGTATACAAGTGCGCAGGCATATGCATGCCTCATAGACGCACCAAAAAAAAGAAACCCTCCGTTCATCTCCCGCTTCCCTTCTCACTCCCCAAGTCCCCCGCACACACACACAAGAGCACATCTCTCCACCCAACTCAACTATCGCGCTTGTCACCTCCAGCATCTCGCGGTTGACGCGTTCAGCGTTGGGCCCACCCCCTCCCCCCCCCTTCCCCCCCCTCACTCGTTCTTTTTCTTCCCCCCCCCCCTCCCCCCTTCCCTCTGCGCACACAAAAGGGTTGTTGACCGCTTCCATTGTTTCTACATTGCCCTCACTCCTCCTCCCTCCCCCCTCCCCGTCGATCTTCTCCCCCCCCCTCCCCACCTCCGCTTGTCTTGCCTGCTTCATCATATTTAGCTTCCCTTCACCTTTCCACTCCCCCCTCCAATCCCTCCCTCTCCTGTTGACCCAGACGTTGATTCTCCTTTCCCATTGTCTCTCCTGCTCACCTTCATCATCGGCATCGTCGGCATCTCATCCGCACGTGAGCCAGTGCGGCACCCACGTACCGCTGTCGTCGCTCGTCCTCCACCCCGAACGTCAACACGCGGCAACCCGTCTCGAGACCGCCTTCACCACCCCACCGTGCGTTGTGTGTGTGTGTAAGTATCAAAGAGACGGCGCGAAGGGAGCGACGCACGCAGGCACGCAGGCACGTACATGGAAAGCACATTGTGAGGCCCTTGTTGCACGGCTTCTTCTCCAAACGTCTCAGCGGTGTCTGCCACACGTCGCTTCTCTTTTTTTTTTCCATTTCTCTCTCCTGTTAGCTGATCTGACTGCCCCTCTCCCGCCGTCGTCGTCTTTGTCGCTGCTGGACTTTTCCTTTCCTCCTCTCCTCCCTCACTTCCCCCCCTCCCCCTCCCCCTCCCTCCCACAAACACACACTGCTTACTTGAGTGTCCCTGCTGCTGCTGCTGCTGCTGCTGTTCTTGTTGTCGATCGTGTGTGTCTATTTTCATTCATTTTGTTTTGAGGCGGGGTGACCGTGACCGTGACGCTGTGCTGCACTTCCACTTGACGGCACGGGTTGTTTGTTTTTTGAGTTTTTCTCTAAGAATAAAGGCTGAGGGAACGGAAAAGAAGAAAAAAAAAACGCACCTGGCCAAGACGCGTTGCTGCGGCTGCGACAGTCTCTCCCTCCTACCCCAGCCCCAGCCCTTCCTTCTCCCCCTCCCTCCTCCTCCTCGTAGCATTTCTCCTCTTGTTCGGCGCACACATACACACAGACACACACACACCCACACACAGGAGCACGCACCCTCGGTCTCCGCTGTCCACTTGACTTTTTTTTTTTTTGACCAGCCTGCTTGCCTCCCCCCCCCTTCCCTCTCCGTCTCTCCATCTCTCCCTCTCCCTCTTGCTTCCCTCGGCTTTTGGTAGACGGAGGTGTGAAGAGGGTGAAGAAAGACAGAAGGGAAGGAAAGGAAAGGACGATCACCTCCTGCAGCAGCCATGGAGAACCACGCCTCGGCCTCCATGTACATCCCGTCGTCGAATGTGCTCGCACGTCTGCAGCGACATTCCTCTGCTTCCTCCTCCGCAGCAGCAGCAGCAGCGGGATCGTCAGGATCCGCATCAGCATCAGCACCAGATGCGACGGGACGCAGCGGCGCTAGGGTGGCCCTCACATCAGCCTCACCGCTTCCCGCGCCATCGCCGGCGTCGGCAGCTTCATTGATCACCGGTACACAGCCCGTCACAACCATCACGACGAGCAGGGCCCCACAGCACCGCGACGCCTCCGCCGAGAAACACGCCGCGCCCACGCCGCCGTCAACGCTGGCCGCGCCATACCCTCTGCGGGGCGGTGGCAGCACCGGCAACAGCGGCACAGCGCCGGCGCCCGGCAGCGATCCTGCCGCAGCGCCGTACAAGCCGTCTGTGCGTATCCCTGCATCACGCACATCACGTGAGCAACAACAACAGCAGCAACAGCATGGAACCGACACTGCAGTCACGGCCCCTGCTGGTGTTGACGGTCCTGGTCGAAGGGCAGCCAGCGCGTCCGCAACGCCGCCTACAAAGGACTTGTGCAGGTCCCCACAGCTGCCCCTGCATGACAGTGGTGCATCTCCTGACGGTGGTGTGCGCCAACGCGATCATGAACACGCGGAGGGGTTGTCCGGTGCCTGTCAGTCGCCCGCTGGATCAGGGCCCCAAGCCACCATGGACATGGACGCCGCCGTCCCTACTGCGGATGGGGCTGCGCCGTTGTCGTCGTCGTCGTCGTCGCCCCCGCCGCTGCCGCCCACCTCCTCATCCTCCTCCTCTGCTGCTGCTGCCGCGGCGTGGCTCGTACCGCGCGAGGACTTCGCGTACGTCCTTTCTTCGCTGACGTGGAACGTGGACCTGCTCCGGCTGCTTCTCCCCCACGCACCGTGCTCGCTTCACCTGCCAGCCGATCCGCCTCAGAAGGATGCGATCGATGCGCAGGTGCCTGGGACGGCTGCACAAGGCAGCGCCACACCCGAAGTTGCCTCCACCAAGCCCGCAGAGAGGCCCGAAGAGTCGGAGAGCGCGGTGGATGCAACTCCTGTTGCAGCGCGTGCGGAGGAGGACGTGGTGGCTGATGACAATGTGCACTCTTCTGTGAAGCGAGCTGCGGCGGCGGTGACGAAGGGCTCAGGAGGACGAGGCAACGAGCCAGCAGCAGCAGCAGGGGTGTCCGCCTCACCGGAGTCCACCGCCTCGTCCTGCGCAAAGCGCCAGCTGAACCGCTCCACGTCTCCCGCCAGCACCTCCACAAACGATGAAGAGTCCGTCGCCGCCGCGGAGGCGCTGCCAGCGACACCACCTGCACCGGAGTGGGTGGTCGAGTCTCGCTCCCCCTCAAAGGCTGCTGCTGCTGCTGCGACAGCAGGCAACGGTGTGGCACCCGGTGCCGCAGTCTCGACGCCGCCCCTCACGTGGTCACAGTACCTCTTCAAGGGAAACACAGTGGGGGCAGGGACGGGCACGGACGGGTCGCAGCTCCAAGAAACCTCTGCCCAGCAACAGCCGCAGCAGATGGGCTCCGCCTTGTCTGCAAGGGGCCGTGGCGCGGCGCTGCGCACGCCTCCCATGAAGCCAGCAGCCTGGGGCTCCACGCGGCCGCACGGCGACAGCCAACTGACACTGCCGCTCAGCACATCCGCAGCAGCCGCCACAGCAGCAGCCAAAGTCGCAATCGCAGCCACAGCCACCACCACGACCATGACAACAACACCAACAGCGACCGCCACGAACACCTCGGCCACCACCGCCTCCATCTTTCACGCGCAGTACTGCCCATCCCTGGAGGAGTTCCAGCGGCAACTAGAGCAGCAGAAGCAGCAGCAACTTCTCCGTCAGCAGCGCCAGCAGACCCCGCCGTTGTCCGCCACACGCCTTCAACAGCACCTCCTCCTCCAGCAGCAACAAGAACAGCACGAGCAGCAGCAGCAGCAGCCGTATCAGCTCGGAGAGCAAGAGTCAATGTCGCCCTCGCAGCCGTCCTCATCGCAGCATCACCCGCATCTGCGGCGCCGCGCCGCCACGAACCGCACCTTCTTCTACTCACCGACCCCATCCGTGCGCTCCGCCGCGACGGGCATCGCGCACGCTGTCGACCGCGACAACGACGGCGACGACGACGACGAGCACCGCGACGGCAGCGATGATAACGACGCTGAGAGCGCTGCCGCCACAGCAGCCGTCGCACGCGTGTGCCCGCCGTCGCCGGCCCCGTCCCCCTCCGCCGCTTCTCTCTCGCGTGTGCGCCGTCTGCAGGCGGCAACGGAGCAACAGCGGGCCGCACGCCGCGTTGCAAGTCACGCGAGTCGCACCAGTGGTGGCGCGGCCACGACGGCATCAGTGCCACCTGCGCCTCTGCGTGGGAACCCGTCCTCGCTCTCCTCCCTCGACTGCCTCGCCGCAGGAAGCGGGACAGCGAACAGCGGTGGTGATGGCGGGGTAGACCCGGGAAGCAGCTTCTCCCCGTCCCGCGCGTCGTACGCCGGGTCCCTCTCCTCACGCCCGTCGTCCTCGCAGCGGCAGCCGCACTCGTACCTGCACACGGCCGCTACAGCGCCAGGCATCTCACCAGCCGGGGCACGAGCCCACACGCCGCATCACCACATGCTGCAGCCCTCGCTGATGATGCTGCGGGCGGCGGAGCAGATCGGCGCTTCCATCATCGGTTCCGCAGGGCCAGGCAACGTCACGGCCACAGCCTCCGCTGCAGCAGTGGCGGGGTCCGCGGCGTCGCTTCGACCGTCACAGCTCCTCATCCGGAACGGCGCGCTCGCCAGCCAGATGCGGCACCACAGCAGCCGTAGCCTCTCCCGCATCACGCCGCCGTCACGCGGCGTCGCAGCCGAGGAGGACCACCACAGCGTGGGCGGGGACGAAAACGGCAACTTCGTTGCGCGTGATCGTGATGATGTGGCTCCAGGCAGCAGGAGTAGCAGCAGCAGTGGCGGCGCGGAAGGGGACGGGCAATCCTGCCCGGGTAGCAGCACGGTCGGCGCGTGGCCGGCAGGCTCGTTCCCCGCCTCGCCCACCGTCAGCCTCGGATCCGTCTCGCTCAGTCGTGTGTGGTCGAGCAACATCAGCGGCCGCGTCACCCCCCGCACAACGGCAAGCTTCAGTGGACGCTTCAACAGCAGCAGCATCAGCGCGAGGGCAGGCGGTTATCACGGGACCCCGTCCTCGCTGGCCCAACACGGTGGCAGCGGCCGCGGTGGTGGCGGTGGTGGTAATGCCCGACGACGACGCAAGGCGACGTGCACGCGGCACCAGCGAACGATGCGGGTGTACATGCCCAGCATCACCGAGGGCCCCAAGGCCTCGAGCCTCTACACCGCCCCCACGGCCGAGGCCCAGGAACTGCTTTTGCAACTGCAGCACCGCGCAGCCACAGCAGCAGCAGCGGCGCCAGTCGGGGGCCTCAGCGCAGGAGGCCGGCCGCACACCGACCGCGTCTCTGCCGCGCCGTCGTCGACGCACGCGACCCCCAAGACGTACGCCATGGTCGCCGCCAGTACCCGCCTTGCGCCGCGTCACACCACCGCGCCGCTCCCACCCGCGTCCCTCCATACACCCCCACTCCACCCCAACACCGCACCAGCGCCACCGCGACCGAGCACCTTTGCCGAGGCGGCACGCGCGAAGTACAGCGGACCGCGCGATCGGCCAAGCCCGCTGTCGACGCCACCGCAGAAGCCAAGCCCTGCCCCGGCGAACCCCGCCAGCGGAGGTGGTGACGGAGGCACGACGCCCCCAGCGGCATGCTTTCCGAGTGCCGAAACTGGTGGTGGTGGTGGTGGGGTGGCGCGGCTGCCTCCCACCCGCGCACACGGGCTCCCCATGGCCGAGGCAAGCGCGAGCGCGGCGTCTGCGCTTCCCACCGGAGCCACGGTCGCCACCGGTGCGACGGTGACGTCGACGATGCCACGCTGTGGTGGCAGCCTCGGCAATGGCCAGTGGGGTGGGAGTGGCGGGAGCGATGCGTCGAGCTGCGGCGTGGCAGACCTGCACGGAAATGCAGAGGTGAAGAACTGGACCGACGCTGCGGCTGCACCTCCACCACCACAGCAGCAGCAGCAGCAACGTGCAGGCAACACAGCCGCTACGGCTGCTCCGTGTGATGCCGCTCTGGCGTCTGCGCACATGGCCGCGACCTCGCCGCTTTCTTTCTCAGCATCCACGTCCCTCTCCTCCTCCTCCGCCTTTGTACCGTCCGTGCAGGGCCGGTCGACGCCCGAGACACCCGTCGAGCTTCCCCGGTGGGTGCGGGAGCGGCCCCTGTCGGCGCTCTACTACCAGCCCTGGGGCCTCGAGCTGCTTGCCCGGTACGAGGCGGCGCGGCACGAACAGCAGCTCATGCGCACCCGCATGCTCCGCCGCGTGGGGGCAACAGCGTCGCCGACGGTCACGGCCAACACCACCCCCGTCCTCGGGTCCGTCGCACTGCCCTGTGCGACCAGGGCAGGGGGGCCCGGTGTGAGTGCGTCGTCGCTCACCGTATCTGGTCGGCACGCCCCAGTGCTCAGCCCCCCCTCGCTCGGCACCACCTCGGGGGTGGTGGGCGGCTCGGCCCTCTTGCCCGCCGCACAAGGCGCCGCTGCGGCATCCTCCGCCTACGCGGCGCCAAGTGTATCAACATCCGCATCAGAAGCAGCAGCAGCAGCTGCGCCCCCCATCAGTGCAGCCCCCCGTGTCTCGTGGGCAGCGGCGGTGCGGCAACCGGCACTCGTACGCGCACCCGGCAGCAGTGCCACAGCGCCCACCAGCACGACGACAACCTCCTCCCTCGCAGGGGTGCCCGTGCAGTCGGCGAAGGCGAACCCCACCACCACGGTGAGCAAGATCACAGCGACGACGACAATGAACAACAGCACAACGACGACGACAACGACGCCATCAGCAGCAGCAGCAGCTCGCACAGCGCTTGCGGTGATGCCGGAGTGGCCACCAGAGCTCTCCGCCGCGGAGGAGCGGGACGCGTGGGAGGAGGCGTATTACTTTGGCCGACTCCCCACGGGTGCTGTGCCTGGTCAACACCCCGCGCAGCGCACAGAGCCAGAGCTGCAGGAGCGCACGGGTCGCTCCAGGAAGGATGGAGCGGCGGCAGTGTCGCCCACGACAGAGCTGGTTGCTCGCAACGTCGCGCTGCCGGTGGGGACGGGGACGCAGAGCATGTTCGACGAAGGTGCTGGGGGTGGTGGTGGCGTCATGGGGAGCAGCAGCGCGACGGCAGCCGTGACGACCTTGATGCGGCAACGGTGGTGGATGACGGATGACATCCAACTGCCCACGCTGTACCTCAGTCGGCAGCGGCGCTGCTCGCGGCGCCGCTCTCGTGCGGCATACCCGAGCGACACCACTCGCAGCAGCACCGCCCGCCGCGCCGGGGCGACGTCGGCGGCTGCAGAGCTCCGTCACCAGAAGAGGCGCGACGCCGCACATCGGGAGCACCTCGACGGCATCACGGCATTCGAAGAAGGGGACGTCAGCGAGGACGCCAAGGGCGGCCCCGCGGCGCACACCGCAGCCGGCGCGGCGGTGACCGCGGAGGAGCTGAGCGCTGGCGGGCTCGCCACCCCTGCACCCGCCGCTGCCAGCACGAGTCTGAACACCAACGTGGCGGCACCGGGCGAGGATCTGATGCACTATGGCGACCGCCGCCTCCGGAAGAAGGCCTCACAGCTGCTGTACCCCGATCCGATGGCGGGCGGCGCCGGCAGCTTTGCGGGTGTCGCCGCCGCCGCCTCACTTGCCCGCTCCCCAACGTGCGCAATCCCTGGTCTCGCCGCCCTAGCCGCAGCGCACGGCGTTGTTGATGGTGACGGTGAGGGTGACGGTGGTGGAAGCGGCAGTGGTGGTGGTGATGTGGCCGACGCATACCCACACCACCCGCCGCCGCAAGAGGATGCGGAGGAGGCCAGTCCGGGGTGTCACCGCCTGTCGACATCAGCGGGTGAGGCGCTGCGATCTGCGAGCGAGTTGGAGAAGCACGCAAATGGTGCACGCGCAGTGGTGGCCGCAGTCGCTGACGCGGCGGACAACAGCGCTGCAGCAGCAGCCGTCTCGGAGGCAGCGGATGGCGAAGAGGACGGGCACACGAGTGGGGCCGAACGTTTGGCTGACGTGGCGCGGGGGAGGCAAGCCGATAGCACAACAGCGTCTGCCAGCGTGCAGACCACGCGGACGTCACCTCTGCCGCCTTTACCACCGCCGGAGATAGACGTCATCTTCTTTTTGCAGAAGTTCCTTCGCGCGATGCTCATTGTTGTCGTCGTGCAAGTCCGTCTCCAAGCGCAACAGCGTCAGCGTGAGCGTCAGCAGCAGCAGCAGCAGCACGCACGTGTCTGCCACAGCCTCATGTGCCCGGCAGGGACCTTCCAACTCGAGCTGCAGACGCTGGGGCCCCCGCACACGGAGCCCACGGTGCGCTCCCGCATTGGGTGCGGGGCTGATGTTGGGGATGGCGGTGTGCTGAGCAAGGTGGAGCGGAGTGCACTGCGATTTGTGCGCCATCACATGGCCGACTACCGGCAGATGATCACCGCGTACGTGATGCGCAGTGAAGGGGAGGTTGCGCGCCGGTCGATGCAGGCCATCTTCTCAGAGTCGGTATCCCAAGCATCGTCTTCGTCAACGACTGCACAACCGTCTCCGTGCTCACCGCCGCCACCGACGAGGACGACAACGACAGCGTCTGACCCACTCTTCGAACAGGAGGTGCTCGCCCGCTGCCTCGGGGCACGTCGCGTGACGGACGTGTACAACGCCGCCGTGGCAACCGCCATGGACGCGTCACGAGATATGCTGCCTGGAGGTCCACCGTCGACGCCGCTCGATGACGTCGAGGCGCTCCGCACCGCGCAGGTGTACATCGGCGGCAAAGACGCTGCGTGGCAACCACTGCTGATAGAGCTGATGGAGGTGAGCCGCGTGGTGCAGTGTTACAGCGACGGACCAGGCTCTGCGGGGGGTGCGTCCAGCTCAGCCACCGCCCCTCCCGCGGCTTTGGCGTCGACGTCGGCGTCCCCGCAACGCGCGCTACTGGCGAGCTTGGAGTGCTTCCTAGCGCAGCCCACCGTGCCGCTGCTCCGCGCAGAGGCATCCACCGCCACGACGACGAGCACGACGTCAACGACGATGAGCCCCTCCACGCGCCTAAGCGCCGTCCAGGCCGCCGCTGCGGCAGGCATGACAGAGGAGAGTGACATCTACAAGGAGTACCTGCTGGACGGGTTCCTGCGCGACCGCGGGGAGTTGCCGTCATCCTCAGCACCGCAACACCCATCAGCGCTGATGGCCCCCGCGGTGACGTCGGTGCTGGAGCCGCTGACGTGGTACCCGTACGCGTACATGCCCGGCACCGCGAACCCCTACGCGGAGAGCGGCAACCCCAACTCGACACGCATCACCGCCGCGCAGGCGGCCGCCGCGTCAGCCATGACGCTCTTCGTGACGACGCTGCCGCTCAGTGGGAGGCTGCTGTGGCGCTGGGTTGTGCCGGCGGAGGACACGGACGCCTTCAACCTCTCCGTATTTTTCCAGTCCTCGCTCTTCTCTTTCATGCAGGGCGGACCGCTCCCCCCGCCATCACCCGCGCCACCGCCGTCAGCGTACCCGTTGTCCACGGGCTGGGGTGGTGGTGGCGCCACGGCGCCGCAGCTCGGTGGTGCCTTCCCCGGTCACACGCCGCCTGTGATGTCGTTCATGGCGAACGGCACGGCCACAACAGCTGTGGCATCGCTTTCACCACCGCCGCACCCGTCACTGACGTGGCCGCCGGCGCTGGCACGCACCATCGACATGCGACTGCGGCGTGATGCGTTGTGGAGTGCGTGGGGTGGGGCGGCACCGGTGTGCACGTGTGGGGCGTGTCCAGGAGGGGCAGCGCTGTCGCGCGTGGGCGACAACAGTAGCAGTAGTGCCATCGACGTGGGGGTTCGACCGAGCGAGGTGGACGTCGACGGGGCTTCTGAGGTGACGCTGGTGCACTGTTCCGCCGGCATGCACCGCTCCTGTGGGATTCTAGTCGCCTTCCTACTGTGGCTACTCTACCAGTGTCGTCAGGTGCTAACGACGGAGGAGGCGCTTGGCATGGCCACGCGTCAACAGCAAGGGGGACAGCGCCGGCGGCTGCAGCAGCAGCAACAGCAACAACAGCAGCAGGGCCACGGCGCGGTGTCAGCGACCGTGGCGGAGGTGGCAGGCTTGCTGCTGGATGTGTTTGGCGATGCGCCGCTTCTGAAGACCTCGCCAGCCGGGAACGTCGAGGAGGGTGCTGGGGCTGATGGGCACCTCCTCCTTCCCACTCTCCCCGGTGGCGGTGGTGATGCTGTTGCTGCGGCGGTTGCTGGGGAGGATGCGCCGTGGGTGACGAGTCGACTGCTGCTGCGTGCCATGCGCCACGTGCAGCAGCAGCGCCGCATTGCGGTCCCCATCCGCACGGTGCAGTGCCTTCTGCAGTCCTTCGCAACGGAGCTGCAGCTGAAGTAGCGATGCGCGGCCGCGATGATGACGGCGCTGGATGCGCCGAGATGAGTCTGTGTGTGTCTGTGTTGTGTTGTGTGTGTGTGTGCCGCTCCTCTTGCCCCGTATGCCATGAAAAAAAAGAAGAAGAAACGAATAGAAAGACACAGAGGAAGATGGAGTGGCCCTCAAGGGGTCCGTGACGACACCTTCATGACGCTCGCACACGAGCGTTCAACCTCGCTTGCTAATTGTTACCTGTGCTCCGCCTCTTCCTCCATTCGACTCTATCAACTCGTGCACACCTACCGGCCTCAACCCTCACCTGCCGACCAACATAAGTCAATCATCCCACAGACCCACATGAGCGGCTCCGACCCACGACGCCGCCGCGACGCCCGCGCAGACCGCTACGGCAGCGGCAGTGCAGCCGCGGCAAGCGACAGCGCTGGTGGCGGTGGCGGCCGGTACAACCGCGCCCGCTTCCGGCGTGACGATGACGGCAACCCGAACACCAGCGGCAGCCCTGACCACCACATCGACCCCTTCGCGCGTGCCCCCCGCAGCCGCGGTGGGGGGCGGTTCGAAGACGCGTCAGACGACGACACGCAGGAGCGTCGGGGGCCGCAGCGCCGTGCGCGCATGGAAGACGGCAACGGCGGCGATGGTGGCGCTCCATGGCCGTACTATCAGCAATATCAGCAGCAGCCGTACCAGCCGCTCATGCAGCCCGGCATGGGCCTCCCCTTTCCTAACCCGATGATGATGGGCATGATGGGGGGGATGCCACAGGACAACCAGAGCTTCGCGAACATGCCGGGCGGTGGGGGAATGCCGTTCGGCTACGATAATATGGGCGGCATGAACACAATGAACAACATGAACAACAACGGCGGGGGCGGCATGAGCTCTGACGCGCTTCTTCAATTCCTCCTGCAGCAGCAGCAGCACGCCAACACCTCCTCCATGATGGCCGGGTCCTCCCCCATCCCATCGGCGTCGTCCGCCTCTTCCGGCATGCCGCACGCCGCTGCTGCTGCTGCGCAACAGGCGGGGGCGGTGCCGGCGCCCCGCGTGCTGCCGTCGGTCGACGAGTTCGTCCCTGTCGTACCCAAGAGTCTCATGAACCTCGTCATGGGCGATCACGATGCCGCGAACAGGGCTGGGGGAGGCCAAGGCGGGTCCGCGCCGTCGTCGGGGCCCGCGGGCGGTGGGGCCCTCGTGCTCTTGGAGGCGCCGAAGATCGGCCCAGACGCCGATCGCCGCGCGCGTGAGCAGCGCCGCGCGCACCTCTCCGGCTTCCCGAACGGCACGACGCGCGAAGAGCTGGAGGACTTCCTTCGGCTGCTCCTGCCCGAGGTGCGGCGGCTGCAGACAGAGCGCGAGATCCGCGAGCTGGCCGAGGCAACGGGGCTGCTGAAGGATGAGGGGGAGGAGGCGGTGCGGCACGTGCCCGCGAACGCGAACTTGAGTACAATCGACGAGGTGAAGAGCGTCACGGTCAACTCGGGCCGCATCAAGAGCTTTAGCTTTATCGAGGTGCGTCTCGCCGACATGATCGATGAACTTGTCAGCCAGAGTGCTGCCGACCCGAACCGCTATCTCTTCACGTCGTCCCTGGATGGGCAGACGTACCCGCTTGTGGTACGTCGTCCACGTGACGCCGACCCGCTGACGGGCAAGGACGAGAGCAAGGTGGTGCTGATCGGCTTCCCGCCGTCGATGTCGGAGGAGGTGATCAAGCCGGTCTACGAGTCCTACGGAAAGCTGCTGAAGTTCGAGGTCAAGAACGGGTACGCGTACGGCGAGTTCGCCGAGCTGCGTGACGCGACCGAGTTTCGGGCGGACATGCATGGTGTAATGCTCGGCAGCAACATGGTCGTTGCATTGCCGCTCTATGACTGGCTGAAGGCGCTGCTCGTGCGCGAGGACATTGATGTTACGGTGGAGGACGATGACCCGATGTCCGGCAAGTACGTCATGAAGCAGGTGCAGGAGCGGCGCGCGGACGGCGGCTACTCGATTCTGGGGGCACCTCCGGGCGGGGTGTTGGGCAGTGCTGGCGGGGACGCGAGCGGCGGCGGTGGTGGTGGGGCCGGTGGGACCTCGTCCGCGCTTGTCGTTGCTGCCCAGGACCCGGAGGCGGCCTCCCTGCAGCTCATGCGGGAGCTGCTGGACATGTCCTTCACCCTGCCCGACATGCTGGCCCGCTTCGCCGGCCTCTACCCGCACCTGCGGCCCCTCTTCGGCAACACACAGGTGACCGTCTACGCCACCCCCGTGCTGGTGCTGCTGAACATGTTTGATGAGAAGGAGCTGGAGCTGGACGAAACGTACTCGCGGCTCCGCGCGGACATTGAAGAGGAGGTGGAGCGGCACGGCCGCGTGAAGCGGCTGCTCGTCCCGCGTCGCGAGGCACCGCCGCGGGCCCCGGCGGCCCCGAGGCCTGGCATTGACTACGATGAAGATGATGCGGAGGCGAAGGCGGCTGCGACAGACGCGCACGCGACGGCCAAGAAGAGTTTCACGACGGAGCTCGGCACTTACATGTCGCGGCAGACGCACCCCGTGTGGGGCGGCTACGGGCGCGTCTTTGTGGAGTACGAGACCGTGGACGAGGCTGCCGAGGCGCAGCAGGCGATCGCTGGCAAGTTGTTTGGTGAGCGCACGGTCGTGACGGCCTTCCTTTTCCCCGACCTGTTGGTGGAGAAGTCCGAGACGGCGGAGGGGGAGGAGGGGGAGGAGGATGCTGAGGAGGACGTGAAGGAGGCCACCGAGGCACCGGCCACCGAGGCACCGGCAGTCAATGAAGTAGATGCGGAGGACGGGACGGCCCCGCAGCAGCAATCCGACGCCGAGGCCGAGGCCGAGGCCGACGGCGACAACGATGCGGCTGAGGTCGAGGTGCAGGCCGCGGATCACGCCGAGGACATCGACTAGGATGGATGGGGAGCAAGAAGGTTGTCGTCTTCTGATAGCGAATGTGTGTCTGTGTGTGTGTGTGTGTGCTTGTGTCTATCTGTCTGTCTGTGTGTGTCTGTGTCTGTGTCTGGTGTGTGTCTGGTCTGTGTCTCTGTGTGGTGTAGGTGGAGGAGGCACTGTAAGTAAGCAAAGAAAAGAAACGAAGCGAGGCGCTGTGGTCTGCAGACGTTCGTGACGGCGAGCTGACGCTCTGGGTATCCGTTCGAGGGGGGCCTACCTCTCTCCCTTCCGCAGTGGAAGACCAGGGGGGAAGGAGCGCGCGCTTACACGGACTGCAGCTGTGCACGGCGTGAGAACGTATCGCCTGTGAGGGACCGTCGGGAGTCACCGAAGCCTCCCCGCCCCCCTTGCCATGCAGGTGAACGGAGAGCAACAAGAAGATGCTTCCTTGTTCTCCTGCACACACACAAAGCAGTTCGTGTCTGTGTGTATGTGTGTGTCGGTGTCAGTGCAACTCTCTCGTACACACACACACACACATGCACCGTCTCCCCCCCCCACCCTCTTACTGGTCAACCGCACCACGCAAACGCGTGTTGCACGCCTCTACCTCCAAAAAAAAAATCATCACGCGCCTTCCTCATCGTCCTCCTCCTCCGCCTCTCCTTATTTTTTTGTAAGAAACGGTTGTTATTGTTGTTGTGCCCACTGATGCAGGTGGGCGGCCAGCACGTAACACGTACGTGCGCTCACCCTATTCTCTCCTTGCCGTCCCGTGTAACTTACGCGCCACGCCGTCGCACATTTTGCCCGCAGCGCAACACCCGCGAGAAGGACGAGCAAGGGGAGAAAAAAAAAAGCCCGTCGTGGCTGCACATCCGCACAGGACAGGCTCGAGAGGGGGCTTCCGTGAGGTGCGTGTGCAAGTAAGCTAATCGGGACGCGCCACGGAGACCACACACACACACACACACACACACACACCTCCTAAACACTAAGAGGAGTTCACACGCATCCCCCCTCCCTTTCTGCCTTCACCTTCTACTCAGCTCTTCTCTCTTTCCTTTCTTCTTTCTTTTTCAGGGCCGCACGTGGTTGCGCACACGCATAGACGCATACGCACAGACACTTCGGAGCCTCAGGCTCCGTGGCAACGAAGAACAACATCTTCCCCTTTCCCCCTCCCCCTCCCCCCCCCCCTCTCTCAGCCTGTTCACGTCTCGGAGGTCCTTTCAGCTTTGGTGTGGTGTGGTGTGCTCCGCAGCAGCAGCACCAGCAGCCGCAGCAGCAGCACCAGCCCATCACCCCACTCATTTTCTCGCGTGCACGCACTCTGAAGAAGGGCAACGGGAATTGTATCCGCTGGGAGTCCAACCGTCATCCCTGTGCACGCCGCATCCCTTTCGTTTTCTTCGTCGTTCCGTTGTTCATCTCTCTCCCTCTCTCGTTCACTGCACCCCTCACCATCATGCTTCCTTCGCGTGTGCTGTTCATGCTGCGTGGAAGCGCTGCTGCTGCTGCTGTTGCGGGTCCCACACCCGGCACCTCTGTCCGCCTCGCGAGCACGGCTGCCTCCTCCCCCTCCACGGGCTCCGAAGGCAAGGCACGCCGCCCCCGTAAGGGCACCAAGGCAGCTGCCGCAGGGAAGCGCACGCATGGCGGATCAGCATCCCCGTCCTTGCTCCCTGATGCAGACCTTGATGCTGAGAAGGACGTTGTGGGTCATGGGCAAACGGCCTGGTCGCCGCCCCTGGACGATGGGGAGGAGGTGGAGATCGATGAGGTGGAGCGGCTTCTCGCCGCCACCTCCACCAGCGCATCCCGACGCACACCCCACACACCCCAGCAGCAGCAGCAGCACTACTACCAATCTGATCTCGTGCTGTCAACTGCGTCGGTCACGCGACCGCCCCCTTCCCCCCCCTCCTCCGCCGACACGTTGGTGGACCCGGGCTCTGCCCTTCACTTCAAGGCTGTCCACCAGGCCGCGGTGGCGGCTGCGTCCTCCACCGTGAGTGCGCGGCTCGGGCCAACGCACGCGCAGCGCGAGCGCATCGAGCGGCGCCGGAGCAAGCCGAGCCTGTCGGAGGTGGAGTTCGACGTGGGCGTGACGGAGCGGCTCGTGCCGGAGCTGCCACGGCTGCCGGCGCTGCATGAAGTGCACTACGGCGATGCCGTGGTGCGGGAGCTAGATCGAAGCGCGTACTTTGCCGCGGTGCCGGCACACCAAGCACGCACCACGGCCGCGGCCGCGGCCTCGTCATCGTCGTCACGGGACGCGGCGGAGCCAATGCTGATGATCCACGGCGAGCCGTGCGTAGAGGTGAGTCCTAGACGAGGACCTTAGCGAGTCCAGCTTCGCCGCCTTCGACGCGGAGGCCGACGGCAGCGCCGCCGCCCCCATCGGACCCACACAACAGCACCAGCAGCCCGGCCATGATGGAGGAAGGGGCCGGGGCAGCGCAGGAAGGTGCGACGACGGCGGACACGAGCGGCATGTCTGCGGCATCCGTGGCCCTGCCGTCAAGCTCCTCGGCGGATGCAGACCCACGGCGGGCAAAGGAAGGGTGAAAAGGAGGCAGGCCACGCGCCGTGGCCAAGCCAGCAAGACGCTGCGGGGGTGACTCGTGCAGACGACACCCACCGCGTGTCGCTCTCGATGACGATGACGGAGATGGTAGCGACAACAACGGCGGCGACAACGGCGCTGTGGAGCTGAGCTTTGGTGGGGAGCGTCCCTGGTTTGTCCCGGCGTCGGGTGTCGTGCGGCTGAACGTGCTGCCGCCGCGCGACTGCGCCATCCTGCTGCGTTTTCTGTTGCATCTGCGGCAGCAGACAACCACCGACTTGGCCCCCTCCCTGCATCGCGCCCTACTCGCCGCGGAGGCAGACAAGACGCTCGAGGAGGCACCAACACCGACGACCACCACAGCGCAGGCTATCCCTCAGCAAAGTCAAGCCTCCCCCTCGCCGCCGCTCACTCTGGCAGATGTGATACGCTACCTGGACACGGCTCCTCCGCCGGTGCTGGCCTTCACGGAGTCCCTTCCATCCCCGAACATGGACCGCCGCGTCGAGGACACCACCGACCTTACACATCATCATCGTCATCATCGTCGTCGTCGTCCTCGGCCTCATCAACGCCCGCCTTTGTCTTCCACCTCTACCTGGAGAACGTCTCGGGGCAGAAACGCGTTGGCCCACCTCGCAGGCCCTCTTCAGCATTCCCCAGCGCGCCCTGCGCGCGCACACGGCGGTGAGCAAGATGTCATGCTCTACCGTCATCTGCGCCGTCGCCGAGAACCGCCTGCGACGCGAGCACCTCTTGCTGATCAACACGCTGCGGCACCCGGGCTTTGTCATGCGTGTGAGCGATGTACAGGAGGTATCGGCGGCCTTGTACACGTCCTCGTCGTCTTCACCGTTGTCTGTGTCCAACGAACTCTTCGCGGAGGTGGCGCGCTGGCAGCCGCTGTACCACACCGAAGTCTTGCTCCGTCGTGTCTGCAGCAGCAGCAGCGGCGGCAGCGGCGGGAGCGGGAACAGCCCACGGACGCCGACGCGGCAGCAGGTGGAGCATCGCCTGCGCGCCGTGCAAGCCGTCGGAGCGATTTGCTTCTGCGCGAACCGCGAAGCCTCCCTGGCGCGGGCGGCAACGGACGTGCTGCACGGCTTCTTCCGCTCTGCCGTGCTGAACGCGCTGCAGCGTCGCAAGGCCCGCTGCCACTGACGCGGTTCCTGCGGCCGGCCGAACGTGGCCACGGCGCAGCACGCGCACCATGTCAGCACCGATCCGACGGTGCGGCAGGTGCTGAAGGTGTTTATGCATACGAACGGCGACTGGCACGCGACGGTGGCGCAGACGCCGTACGTGTGGCGGCGCCGCTGGGTCAACGCGCTGCGCGGGCTTGTCTGGAACACCATGGCGAGCCAGCGACTGCGCAGAGGGGGCGGCGGGTGCTTGTGGGGGACGTGGTGCTGCGGCCGAACATGCGCAGCGACGTGCCACCGACGTGGTATCATGACGGTGAAGGCGGAGCACTTCATGGTTGTTGCCACGGCCCGCGCAGGGCCGAGGCCGCGTGCATGGAGGACGTCTTTCTCCCTTTTCTTCGCGGCAGCTACCCCGAGCACCTCTTCGCGGGCGAGGCGAGCGGGCACCCTGTCATGACCCGCACGAACATGCTCGCCCTGCTGCGCGCGATGCACGCCCCGCAGCTGCTGCTGGGCCTCTCAGAAGAGATGCGGCTGCTGCTCGACGTCCGCGCTGATGTCGCACCAACGCTCTTCCGGCGTCTGCTCGTGCGCCCGCTGGCGTTCGAGTTTACCATCTTGGAAGACAAGCCCCCCATGCGGTCGATCCACTACGACGCTGCGCGGTTGCTGAGCAATGACCGGTGGCTGGCCACAGCGGCCCTCCGCCACGCGGGCAGGGCCGTGCAAGGGACGTCATCCTCTTCAAGCGACACGCCGAGGAGCAGCAGCAGCAGCAGTGGTGGTGTTAGTGGCGACGCGGCGGACGCGCCGAGGCAGTCTGACCGTGACGCCGCCATGCACTGCTCGCACCTCCTGCCGCCCAGCGAGGTCTTGGCGCGCACTACGTTGGTTGCGCGGCTCACGTGTGGTGTGCTCGCGGAGGAGTTCTTCGAAGTGCCGCCCACCGACGACTTCGTCGTGCTCGGTCACGCACATCGCCACCTCTCCGGGGAGCTCGTCCCGGCCGCGCCGCACACCGACACCGCAGACGTCGGCGACCCGTGTCCTACTCGGTGTACATCCGCGCGGTGTGGAGCACAACCTCGCCGGCCTTGTCGAACCTGCTGCGGAGTACTTCGTCCTGTCCGGCATCGAGACGGAGGCGGAGAGCGCGCTACAGCACAAGGTGCACCGCCTGCGCCGCGAGCTGGACCCTGAGACGCCGCTGCTGACGGCAAGTGTGTACTGCCCCACGTGCTTCAACCGCGACCACGACACGCAGGAGCAGTGTGCCGAGTACCAGCACAAGCGGCATCAGCGCAGTGCCCGGCTGGACGTGGCGACGTCGGTGCTGCAGCAGGTCAGCAGCGCAGGCACCGAAGCCCGCGCCGTGCCGGAGGGTGCGCCGAGCCAGGATGATGTTGTCGTTGGTGGACGGTGGCTCTCCAGTGGCTGCACCCGCGGTGGTGCTGCTGCCGCGACGGGTGTGCATGCGGTGGCAGCTGCGTCGCGGCAACGAGGAGCAGCGGTGGGGGGTGCACCTGACCAAGTCACTGCACCTCGTCGGTATCGAAGACGGCCACCTTGTGCGGGAAGCCGCCGTGTGGTGTGATGTGACGAAGAAGGGGAGAACAAGAACGCGGAGACGCTTCGGCGGTGGCAGCAGCTCGGAGAGGACGCCGGGACAAGCAGCCGCCACAGGAGCGGTGGCGATGCCAAGGGATGCCGATGTCTACCCATGGCCTGTCGAGTGGATGGCTCACGACACCAGCAGCAGCAGCAGCAGTAGCAGCAGCGTGTCCGCCGCAAAGGATGGTCAGACGGCGCACACAGCTCTCGCTGCGTTCCTGACCGCAGTACTGGGCAACCACGGCGATGACGCGTCTCTGTGCGAGCACCTGCAGCGAGCTGCGGTTCTCCGTATCCCAACGACCCGCAGCACCAGCACCAGCACCACCGCGTCCACGACTTCTGCACTGCAGCTGCCCAGCGTTGCCAAGGCGGCATCACCGCTGAAGGCGTGCAAGTGGCGTCTCACGTCCGTGAACAACACGGCGGTGTCTACGCAGCGGGACGTTGCGGCGGCGCTGCTGACGCAAGCCGCAAAATCGCGTGAGGTGTGGCTGACCTTCGAGACGCCCCTTGACATGCATCCGTCTGTCGGCTCCTCCACCGCGGTGACATCATCATCATCATCATCAGCATCGATGAAGGCTGCGCAATCAAAGGACAACACACGTACAGCAGCAGGTGCGGAGGCGGAGCTTGCACAAGGCGGCCGAGGAGTCTGACAAGTCGCCGCTCCCACGGCAGAGCACTGCCGCGTTGTCGCCGCAGCGGCGTCACGCTGCCGAGGCGCGATGCAGCGCGCGCTGCGCCGTGTCTCCCCGGAGACGCAGCGGTGGGCCCGCGACCTGCCGTACCGCCCTCACCGTCGTGCTCGCCAAGCGCCGGCGCGATGTGCGAGCGCAGCGCTCATGGGGGCTGCAGATTGATGGAACAGATATGACCTTGCTGAACTTTGCAGCCCTCGCGACCGAGTTCGTGAACGGCCCAAGCAGGCAGCACGACGAGGACGGAGCAGGACGGGGAAGAAGCGAAGACGGCGCGGAACGCGTGCTCCGCCGCGCGTGGCGGCCGTGGGGCTGGCGTCCGGTCGCGTCCATCGCACCGGCGATGCCTTCCTGCGACTTGAGCACGATGCTCGCGTGTGTGGGTCGACGTCACTGCGGAGCTGCTGCCCTTGCTGAACGACGCGTACCGGGTCGTGCGGCTGCACCGCACCCCCGTGCGGCACAAGGCGGAGGCGGCGCGGGCGATGGCGGAGTTCCAGGCCGCGGTGGATGCGAAGGTGGCGGCCCACCTCGCCATTGGAACTCCGGAGGCAGGGGAAGGGGGAAGTTCTTCTTGACGCTGACGGCTGGAGCGGAAGGCGGCCAGCTACCGGCTGTGCACCGCCACTGCCGCCGAGGCGCCACAGGACTTCGCTGCAGCCCCGGTCGCAGCGAGCGTCGCGACGGCCCCTGCGACACCTGTGCCGTCCGCGTCGTTGCGGGAAAGCCCTGGCCCGAGCACACCCGTGACGGCGGACCGATCTCCGATGTCGGTTGCGCCGGTGCTGGATACAGCGCTGCTGTCTGGCTTTACGACGGCGCACTGCCCCATCCGTGCCTTGAACGCCATACAACGCTCTCGAAGTGTCGTGACGATCGCCATCAACCGGCTTCTGCTCACGAGGGCACACGGGATCGGTGGGGGCTGCGGTTGCCGCCCGGGACGCGGCGGCTCAAGGCACTCCAGCACAAACAAGCAGTTCAGCTTCCACGTCTTCGCTGCGAAGAAGTCACAAGGCACCCGCATCTCGGACACGCTTCGTGGGGTCTACGCCTACACCGCCGATGCGGAGGCACGGTGCCGTCATCGTCGTCGTCGTCACTGTCGACTCCAACCTCCGTCACGCGCGCCTACCATCTCTTCTTTGTCGAGCAGGTGAACCGCGAGAACGTGCACACGCACCGGGAGCTGCGCCGTGCCTGCACGACGCAGCACAACCGCAGACGCTAGCCTCCTCCAGCGTGCAACATGGGCCGATCAAGTCCAAACGGCGACTGTGGCTGCTCTTCCACCAGAGTCCGTGACGCTGAAGGTGCGTCAGGTGGCGCTGCTGCGGCTCTCCGTCACGGTGGCGGCGCGGTGGAGTAGGGGAGGCGAGCGCGCTGGGTCCAGTGGGGCTGCAGGTGGACAAGCGCATGCACGTCGTATCCGTCTTTGCCGGTACGGCCATGGCTCGAGCGTTGGTTGAGGCAGCCGGGCCGCAGTGCTCCGTGCGTGGACTGATACGGGACCGCGCTGCCGCTGCTGCTGCGAGTACGCCGGGGGCCACCTCACCAGCAGCAGTGGACGCCTTCGGAGGAGCAGTCCTCGGCGTGGGATCTGATTGCGGATGAGGTGGCGCGAGACGTCGTGGTTCAGCTGGCACATGTCATGACGGGGACATCCACATCATCGTCGCTGTCTCCAACCATCAGTAGTGACGGCGGCAGCTGCAGCAACAACGGCACGATGCACGGTCGCTCAGCGATGGCGCCAGAAGGATACGCCACTGCGGCGGCAGTGGCAGTACGACAGGGACGAGGATGAAGACAAAACGGTCAGCAACGCGCACGATGCAGGCAGCACGACGGTCACTGCAGTCGCGAAGCCAGGCGAGGCAGCTCGTGTGCTCGGCGGTGGTAGTCGCCCTCCCTCCTCAGCCTCTGCGCCGATCACGGAGATGTTGACGGCACTTGCAGCGCGAGCGGCGCACGTGCACATCAGTTTAACCTGTGTACGATGGTGGACGGCGTGCACGTGCTGCAGGCCTCCCTTCTGCAGGAGTTCGCAACGGCGTTGCTGGCGAAGCTGGAATCACCCGACTTGGACACATCAGAGCTGACACCCGAAGCATCAGCAGAGAGTTTTGCCGAGTTGCGGGAACGTCTGATGACGGCGAAGAGCTTGATTCCGATGGGAGGTCACCTACGCGGCGCAGTCAAACCGTACGCTGCGCACGCCGGCCGACTTGGCTGCGGTCTTCGCTCCCGGTGTGGCGGAAGGAGACAATCATTCTGCAGCAGCTCATCGAGGAGTAGCGAGCGCGAGAAGGGGGGGAAGGCAGCAGCGCCGTGCCCGTCTCTTTTCCTCTCGCCTCTGTCTTTGTATGCGTCGGTGTGTCGGTGTGTGTGTCGGTGTGTGTCGGTCGATGGATCTGTTGTTGTTGTCGTCCTCACAAATACGCTTGACAGATGGTGGAGGGGGGAGCGGAAGGAAAAGGGCAACGGAGCAAGGGAGAGGCGAGGCTGTACTTGACGGAAGAAGAGGCGAGAGAGGGGCGGGGGGGGGGGGGGGGGCAGTGGGGGGGCAGGGGCACGTCTGTGCACGCAGACAGAGCTCAACACGCACCTCACCGCTCCTCCCCCCCCCCTCTCCCCGTCTCCCTCACCCCCTTCACCCCCCCCCTCCATCTGCCTCCAACTCCATCTCTAACTACGTCCTTGATCTTGGCTTACGCGTTAACTAACACACACCTCGAACAATACTCTAGCCCCCACCCCCACCTCCCCCTTCACCCCGCTCAGGCACGACAAGGTTGTTGCTAGACGCACACGGGGAGATGTGTGTGACGAAGGGAGGGTGGTGAAAGACCGGCCCACCGCTTCCTCCTCCTTGACCTCCGCCCCCCCCCCCCTAACTCTGCCTGTGGA
>CAWUFJ010000009.1:223348-255937 GCA_963921375.1 Tiliacea citrago
ACGACGTACGGGAGACCGAGGGCCGACACGGCGCCGGGGGGCATGCGCTGGCGTGCCACGGACTGCAGCACCCGCTGCTGGATGCTGTCGTGGATGCAGCGGTGCTCGGCGGCGGCTGGGGTGCCGGTGGCGGCGTGTGCCCAGGCGGCGGTGGCTGCGCCGAGGACGAGGGCTGCGGTGATGCCTGCTGCCGCGGTGCGTGCGAGGCGTGCGGCTGCGGTGCGGCCGCGGTGCGTGGCGCTGGCGTCGCGGGACATGGGTGCGTGGGTGGGTGTGGTGCTTTCCTGTGGTGGCCGGTGTCAGCGCAGTGCTGGAGTGGGAGGCTTCAGGGAGGGGGTGAGTTATCGATAGAGCTACGGCGGCGCTTGTGTGTGTGTGTGGGTGGGAACGAGAAGGATGGCCGCAGGCAAGTCGGTGTTGTGGCCGGGGGAGGGGAGGGGGGTGAGTTACCCTTGGAGCTATGAGGGTGTTTGTGGTAGAAGAGCGATGTGGTGTGGTTGCGTAGAGCACCGTCTGTGTTCGTGGAGCGAGGCGAGGGATAAAGAGGGGACGGGGAGGGGGATGGTGAGCGGAAGATGGAGTACGCTGTATCGCGCATCGGGGGGGAGGGAGGGAGAGGGGAAGGTGGCGTGGCAGGGGCTTGAAGACGGTGCGGGGCGCGTGGTGCCGTCGCCGAGCTCCTTTCGAAGAGCGGCACTGACGGAGGGGGAGGGGGGGGGGACGAACGATGCAAGGGAGACTGGGAGGGATGAAAGACGTGTGGTGGGTGGGGGGGGGGTGGGTAGCGGAGAGACGCGGCGTGTTTTCGCTGGCGTGCACGCGTAGCGGGTGGAGAGCAGATTCGGATTAAACACGAAGACACACACACACGCACACACCCATGCGAGTGGCGAGTTGAAGCGAGGCGAGGGGGGAGGGGGTGGGGGGTGGGGGGTGACGGCAAGCCATGAGATGAGCGCGGCTCCGCACGGACACACGGAGAACGTGGAGTCCAGCCAAGACCGCTTTTCCACTCCCCACGCCCCCTCTCTGACACACACACACACACACACACTTATACCGTGGTTTTGTGGATGGAGGAAGGAGCGAGGAGGGCAGCGTGTGTGTGTGTGTATGTGTGTATGTGTGTGTGTGTGTCTGTGTGTGTGTGTGTGTATGTATGTGTGTATGTGTATGTGTGTATGTATGTGTGTATGTGTGTGTGTGTATGTGTGTATGTGTGTGGAGTGTCACACCACTACGACGTCGTCAAGGGAAGCGAAGGAAGCGAAGGAGAGGAGAGAAGAGAACAAGAGCGGAGGGAAGTTCATTGATGAAGCAGGCAAGAGAATTTACGGGGCTGGGCAGCGTCTTGCTGATGTGATGGCAGCCACAAATCCCCCTTCCCCCCCCCCCCACCCCACACAGACACGCACACATACAGTGCTGCGTGAAGAGGTTGGGAATGCGTCGACGGAGCGGACGTGCAGCCGGCGGCTTAGGACGGTGTGGGGTAAGAAGGTGATCAGACTCGGCAACGGCGATGAGAGCGAGACGTGTGCGTGTGTGTGTTTCGGGTTCGGGGTTCGACGGTATGGGCGGAAGGACACTAACGAGAGTCACAAAGAGAGAGAGAGAGGCGGACAACGTCGGGAAAAAAAAAAACTAGACGGTGTTGTGTACAACAGTGTGTGTGTGTGTGTGTTTGTGACCCCTCGTGAAGGGGGCCGTGACGGGTTGGGTGGGGAGGGGGGGGGGGGACAAGACGGCGGCTCAGCCCCCTCCACAGAGCATACACGCACAAAAAAACAAAAAAAAAGCCAAAGACAAAAGAAGGCATCGGCGAAGGCGCCGACATGGACATGAGTGTGTGCCGCAACACGCGGCGTGTGGGGCCGAGGCTTAGCGAGGTCGCTTGACGGGAATCGAGAGGGTGACATTATGAAGTGTGTCGCAGGTGTGACGGCATCAAGCGCTTACACGCAACGTGCATCGTCACACCTGCACATACACACACACAGAAAACGAGACGGGTCTGCGGCGCACCTCGGTCCCTCTCCCCCGCGCGCGCGCTTCTCAGCTCCACGGCATGCTCACGCATCGGCAGTGCCCGCCTCTGCCGGCGGTGCCGAGCTCTCATCCTCCCCCCCGGGCTGCCACCCCTCGCAGAGGTCCACCCACTCCACAAGGCTGGATGCGTACTGCTCCAGCTCCTCCGGTGTCATCTGGATTCCGGTGTTCGTCGTGCCGACAGCGGGGTAGATGTGGGGAAAGCGCTTCAAGGAGACGTCGAGGTAGACCTTCACCGCCTCGCTTAGCGCGAACGGGCACACACCGCCGGGCGGGAAGCCCGTGTACGGCTCCACCTCCTCCCACCGCAGCATCTTTGGCTGACAGGCGAACTTCTCCTTGTACTTCTTCGGGTTCACCTTCGCGTCGCCAGCAACGACGATGATGACCACGTTCGCGTCCGCTGGCGCAGCCCCGGGCCCGCTCTCCCCCGTGGGCGATCCAGCAGGCGACGGGCTTGCACCGTCGGCACCGCTCTCCTGCTGCTGCTGCTGCTGCTGCTTGCGCATCTCCAGTACCCGCCGTTGGTGCAGCTTTGCCTCCGCCTTGCTCATCACCTTCTTCTGAAGGTAGGAGAGCGACTTGGCGATGTGAGCGGGCTCACACTTCAGCCGCTGTGCCGCGAGCTCGACGGTCGCGCTGCTCTCGGTGAACTCCTGGACGCGGTCAATCAAATGCGCAGCATTACGGGCAGCGAAGTACTGCTTGCACCGCTCCATTGCTGCTGCTGCTGATGCTGACATCGGCTTGTATGCGTGTCTGTGTCTGTGTGTGTGCAAGTGCGTATGGCAGGGGGGCGGAGGGGAGGGGAGAGAAGAGACGTGTACACCAACAACAACGAGACCAGGTGTGTCCCTTGCAAGCTCGGAGGGGGCGGGGGGCGGCGTAGGTGGAGGATGGAGGAGGAGGAGGCGGAGGCGGGAAGGGGACGGAAGGAGAGGGTGAGGGTGAGAGTGACGGGGGGGGGGGAGCGAGGGAATGCGGTAGGAGAGGCTTGGAGAGTGAGGCATGACAAAAAACGAAAAAAAAAAAGCAGCCGCAGCGTGGGAGTGGAAGTGGGATGCGTGTGTGTGTGTGTGTGCAGACAGCCGCAGCGGGGGGGGGGGAAGGAGAGAAGGAGGAGGAGGGGGAGGAGGAGGGTGAAGCGGCAGAGCAGATGGAACGATGGTTGAAGTCGGCAGCCATCATGAGCACCGTCGCCGTGCGCCTCCACACGCGCACTCGGGGAACCGTCGTCGCCGATCCCTGCAACGACATGCGGGGACTTGCTTAGCTACTCTTGTGTTGCCTTCCTTAGTGTGCGTGTGTGTGTGTGTGTGTAAAGAAAAAAAAAGGGCCGAGGTGGTGGTGGGCTCATCGTGATCCTCAGCATCCAAGTCGGGCCAGCGCCTTGGCGTACTTGGCGAACACGTCCGACGTGCGAGCCGGTGGCACGGCTGCCCCACCACGGTACCTCCCCTGTCGATGCCGGTGGTGAGCCGTCTCCGCGGCGGAGGTGTTGCTCTCGCTGTCCCCGCGCAGTGCTGCAGACGCGTACCGCGGCCGCCCACGCAGCGGCGACACCGTGACCGACGTCTCGTCTCCGCCGTGCTGCGCGTCGCGTGCGCGTGCGGCGTTGATCTTTACCTTTTCCTGATCCACCACAGCCTGCACACGCGGCGCGGCTGCGAGGACGTCGTCGGGCATGAAGAAGCGCGCCCCTAACCGCGGCGGGGCGGGTGTTCTCGAGGCGTGGCCACCCCCCACACCAACCACACCAACCTTGTTTGTGTTCCTGCTGCTGCTGCTGCCCCCACGGCAGAGCAGCCCCGCTTCCATCAGCGCGTGATGCACCGTGACGGCGCGGCGCCACTGCACTGAGTCGGCGACTCGGTAGAAGCTGGCGGCCGCGGCGGGGGTGTGCAGCGCGCGCGGGGAGGTCGGTGGCGGTGGGGGCGGCCGCCTGCCACTGACCTGCACCGTCCACGTATATGCCAGTTCGATGAGGAAGGGGTGGTGTGGGCAGTCCGACGGGTGCACCGCGCTTGTGACTTCTGCGGAGGGGAGCGCTGTTGAAGCGCTGCTGTCTGCCCACGCCTGCCGCAGAGCCGCGGTGGAGGAGAGCAGCGTGAGCAGCAGCCGGGCGAGAGGGGCTGGCCCTAGGACATGGGCGGCGGCACTCACAGAGGGCACCCCACGGTGCGCGTCGTCCAGCAGAAGGTGCAGCATCGACTGCATGCCTGAGATGAGTTCTGCACGCATCTGCACTGCTTGTGCAGTGCCTCGAGAGCACTGCTCGAGACTGCGCACATGGTAGCGGCACAGTGACTCGACGAGTCCGGCCATGGCATGCATATCGACAAGGGTGAGGGTGCCGCCGCGTGTCGTGGGGGGTGTCGCTGCGGAGGCTGCAGCCCGTGGCGCAGGCGCATCCGTGAAGGGTGTGGCGGCCTCCGGGGAACGCGCGCTGCTCCCCGCTTGCTCAGCACCCTCACACGACGCGCGATCCCAACGCACTCCCTGCGCTGCCTCCTCCTCGTCCAGCGCATCGCTCAGGCCCACGCCATCCGCATCGTAGCCATCCACGTCCACATCACCACCGCTCTCAGCACCCGCCATCACCACCCAATCTGCGCGCCGTCCTTGTGCGCCGGAGGCAGACGTCGTGATGCTCCGACGACGCCGCAGCAGGGTCGACACGCTCTCCTGTATCGTTCGCATCAGCTCTGCGTCACCGACCGTGTTCTCCGGCCTACCCACGAACGAGGCTACGACGAGCACGCTGTTGGGGTGGGTGCGGATGTGCTGCGACAGCTGCGGCGTGAGGGCTGCGGCGAGGCCGCGGTGCCACCACGCCAACTTGCTCAGCGCCCGCACAAGAAAGAAAAAGTCGGTCGACTGCATCGCGAGAAGCGGCGCCGACGACGACGTGGCAGACGAGGGGGACGAGGTCGGCTTCCGCGGCTGCAGAACGTGCGTGAGAGCTTCAGCGACGTGATGGAAGAAGCGGGCATTGACGATGGGGTGGTGAACGTCGATGTTGCCGCGGTGGCGCCGCTTGAAAGGATTTTGCAACGGCGCGGTGGTGTCCAGGCCCACGTCGGTGTGCGCCGGCACACTCCTGTCATGGCTGCCGTCCGTGCTCGCCGTCTCGTGATCGGCGTCGATGCTGGCAGGGGTTTCGTCGCCTTCCGGCCGCGCCATCATTGGACGCGGCGACACCGACACGGCCAGCCGGGCGAGCTGCGCTTGGTAGCGCGCCATCGTGTCCACCAGATGCGCGTAGTTGGCCAACGTGAACGGCGCACCGCTGCTGCTGCTGCTGCTGGAGTCACCCGCACGAGGTACCTGCCCCACCGTGCTGCGCTCGAGGTGTACGGCGATGGTGTCGGCCAGCGTCTCCAGAACTGCCTCGCCGTGCGCGAGGCGCTGCTGGGCCAGGAGGTGGAGGACCAGCAGCGCGGCCTTCGCATCGACACGTGAGACTTCACGCGACAACCACCGCAGCAGCACGTGGCCAAGCTGCTCTGACAGCGGCGGCGCTGATGCCGGCGCATGCGAGCCGCTGCAGCTGTCCAGCTCCGTCTGCGACGCGTAGACGTCCACGCGGCTTAGAGCGCTGAGGAAGGCGATGAGGCAGCGGTGGTCAGACATGAGCGACGGCGCAAGTGGGCGGTCCCCGTCAAGAGCGTCGCCACGGCCCGCAACCGCAGTCCTCGAGTCTTCTGCCTGCCGTCTCCCTCCCTCCCCTCGGTGGTCAGGAGAATCCCGTGACGCCGTTGGTCTGAGACGATCGGCAACTTCCTTCACGCACTGCATCATGTCGCTGTAATTGTATTGCCGCACCTTCTCTTCCAGCTCGATGCGAAGGTGTGCGTCACTGCGACGTCGCAGGGTGTTGGCGTAATGGGCCGTCGGCGTCGGCATCGCAACTCGGGCTGCGTGCGAGCGCGGTTTCGCCGTCGACTTTAACCGCTCTTGCGGAGCTTCGCGGTGTGCCGGCGTACGACCACCACCGCGACCACGACCACGACCACCGTGACCACCGACCACATCATCGACGGTGACGCGGTCGTGTGGTGGCGGTGATGTTGAGGCAGACATGGCACTGCTGTTGCTGCGTCGCGCGGGTAGGTTATTCGCTTGATCCGCGGGGGGACTGTGCGGAGGGCGAGGTGGACGCGATGTGCCGGCGTCCATGGCACTGTCGCGGCTCAGCTGCTGGAACACAAGGGCCAGGTCGGAGAGCGACATGGCAGCGGCTGCGGAGGGGGCCTCAGGTGCAGACGTGAATGCCGTCGATGAAGACGACGCTCCACTTCCGCTCCGTGAAGCGTGCATTCCTCCTTCCCCGTTTGCACCGCTGGCGTCTGTCGTGGTGTGCGCGCGACAGGCCGTGCGGTGCGCGATGCATGCCATGGGCACACATGCTGGGTCGAATGCACCTCGTACCGCGACGGCACGCGGCAGGACGCCGTAACCCTGGACCGCCGTTGCGATGCGGATGATGATGCCCCGCCGTTGCATTCCCCCCTTCTCTTTTTTTCCTTTTCTTTTCAGGTTTCTGTGTGTGTGTGTGTGTGAAGAAGGTGTCCGGCTGCGGTGCGCGTGTGGCCGTCCATGTGGCTCGGAAGCGCTGAGAGAGTTCGTTTTCTGCAAAAAAAAAAGAGAGGGTGTGTTGACGGGGGAGAGGTGGAGGGAGGACATCGCAGAGCGTCACGGCGGGTTGAAGGGTAGAGAGGGTGTGTGCAGGGGTGCGTGATGCCCGGTGCCCCACTCTTCCCCCCCCCTCCCACCGCTCGCGGCCTCCCATGCTGGTGCGGAGCGCTACCAGAAGACATGCAAGGCATGCGGAGCCACTGCGGACGTGAAAGTTCGAAGTGTATGGTGTGTGAGACGACTTCTTGTAAGGTGGGACACTGCGTACGCGCATGCACACCACACGTGAAACGTACGTACGCGCGTGTCTGTGCGTTTTTTTTTTGGGGGAAGTGGCGGCAGCGTTGGTGTTGGCGTCGAGCCGATGGGACTGGCGGTGATGCTGAAGCTACAGCAGAGAAAAAAGGGCACTGTACATACGTGTGCCGATGTGTCTGTGTAAATGTGTGTGCGTGTCTATGTGTGTAGGTGCAGGCCCACACGCCTCCGCACTAGCACACACGCACACACACATGAACAGACACACATCATCTATCCATACATACACACACACGACTGGGGAGTGGGAGGGTGGGGTGGATCAAGGGAGACCACACGTCAAGAAAGACCAGACGAAGGAGTGCGCGACGGTGCACGCGATAAGACAACAACAACAGCATCAGCATCAGCAGCAGCATGCATGTGTGGGCATGGGTCTGCGCGTTACACCTCTGCCTGCTGTCGACCAGGCGCGCAGAGGATGAGGCGACTCTGGTCCACCAGCTGCAGCGCCGTCGGCGGCACGCGCACGTACGGCGACGGCAGCAGCGCGTCGACACGACGGAGCCGCGGGAGCTGCGCGGCGACGATGTTGTGCAGCGGGGAGGGGACGAACTCATCAGCACCGCTGCCCGGTGGGGCGGCCCCGCCACCCACACCGCCACCGCTCACGGCAGAGGCGGCAGCCGACGACCCCCGGCTGCCCGAGGAGACACTGCCGTTGCCATTAGGTGATCCCGCGGCTGCTGCTGATACTGCTGCTGCTGCAGCCTGTGCCCTGGCCTGTTCCGCTGCCGTCTCAATAGCCCGTCGCAGCCGCATCACCGCCAGCGACGGCGACGCCACGTGCCGGTACGGGCACACCACGTGCGCCCCCACGAGGTTTGTGTCGACGTCGCTGATGCCGATCACCAATGTGCGCACGTGCGGCGCCAGACTCCATGCTGGCGCAGACGTCGCCGCGGCGCTGGAGGGGCGTGTGTTGGCCGGGGCGGATCCCATGATGTGCTGATACAAGTACTCGGCCAGCCGGTATGGCCGGCTGCGCCCGGCGGCGTTGCCGATCGTCTTCCGGGAGGCCACAATGTCCAGCACGATGTTCACGCGCAGCCCTGGCGCGTACCCCGTCGATGACGTCCCCGCCCCGACAGCAGCGGCGGCGGCGGCGGCGTCGTCGTCGTCGTCCGCTCCTGTGGTGGCTGGTGTGGTGTGATCGGTTGCTCCGAGCCCCGACCGCGGGGCCGGCCACGCCTCCCGCAGCGCACGGCACACGTTCATGACGCGCTGCCGCTCATGCCGCTCGGCGGCCGCCGCCGTCGTGGAGGCGGTCGGCCAGCTCGTGCAGGAGGCGGTGCCGTCATCAAAGGCTGGCGCGCTGCCCCCAGCTCCCGCTATGCCAGTAGGGCTGGAGAGTGTGCGATTGTGGTTGGCTGCTGCTGCTGCTGCTACCGCCTCGCGCCGAGACGCCGCCGCGATCGCGGAGGCAGGCAGCGCGAGTGGGCCGCTGAGCCCACTGCCGCCACCGTCCCGCAGCACCTCGGCCATCTGGTCTTCGCTTGATAAGGAGTGGAAGTACGCACAACTCACATCGTAGTGCCGCTGGGCTTCTCGCATCATCAGCCGCACACGCTTCCCGAGCTTCACCTGCGCCACCGCCTCGGAGGTGAAGTAGGAGAGCGTGTACTGCCCATACACCCAGATGGAGTTGTCAGGCGCGCAGAGGAGCTGGTCGGGCTGGTCGGCGAAGGTGCAGAAGGACGACGCAGCTGCGCCAGTGGGGGATGCAGCGCGGGCACTGGCAGCAGCAGCAGCGGCAGGTGCCGATGCCGATGCCGCAGCACCCCCTCCCACTGCCGCGGACACCTGCTTCAGCGACGACATCGCCGCCGTCGCACCGGGGATCGCCGGCAGACGCACGCCAGCCGGGAGGGCCATTCTGTCAAGGATATATATGTGTGTATAAGTTGTCTTTCATTCTCTGTGTGTGTGTGGGGGGGGGGGAAGTGAGGGAGGGGAGGGGGGGGTTCAGACAGGGCTTGGGGGACGATCGTGCTTGATGTTGTTTCGCTTCCACCTGCGCTCGCACGTGATCGCGGGTGTGTGTGTGTGGATGTGTGATGGTTTTTTTTTAGGAGCGGGCGGAGGGCGGGGGGACGGGGGACGGGGGAGAGAGATGGAGCGGACGTGGACACGGCGATGGAGGAGATGGAAGGGCGTCGGTGACGTCGCAGGCACGGGTGGTGCAGCATCGAAAGAAGCGAAGCAGCCAAGACGGCGGCGCCACGCTTCCCACGCGAGCGAGTGGGTGGAAGGGGGGGGGTTGGAGGGGGGGGGCGGGTGGCAGCAGGGGTTGGTGCTGATGGTGCGCATCGCCATCCACACAACACGCGTACACACGTACACACACACACACACAGAGAAAGAGATGTGCCTCGACGTGCGTTCATGTCTTCCGTGAGGGCAGTTGTTTCGGGGTTTACTACTGTGATGGACACTGAGGGAAGGGGGGAGGGTGAGGGTGAGGGTGAAGGTGAGGCGGCAGTTGGCGGAGGCTGCGCACACTCCGGCTGCTCTGAGCCCCCCCCCTCCCTTTTCCCTCCCTCCATCCACCTATCGTGTGGAGAGGCGTGTGCGTGTGATCGGAAGGGACTGTGCGGGTGACTTGGCCGTCAAACTCTTCCGAGTAGAAAATAAAGAGGAAGAGGAGGGAAGAGAGAAAGAGCTTGAGGGTCTTTAAGTGCGGTGGGAGAGGCGGAGGAAGAGGGCCGCAGTCCCCTCAGCGAGGTGGTGCACCCAGTGGCTGAGGTAGGCTGGCTCCCGCAAGCGACTGTCAGCGATCCTCACCCGCCCCCCCCCCTCACTCACCCCCCCCATACCAATGGAGGAGGACGCTGAGGTTCTGTTTTTGCTTGGGCGCACACAAGCACACACACACACACACACACATGAACCACAAGAAGAAAGGAGCACGTTGTGTGAGCCTATGTGTGAGTGTGTGCGGTGCAGGGTGGAGGGAGCGGTGCAGACCACACGTGCTGCGGTTGGGTGGGTGGGTGGAGGGGGGACTCCTTCTCTCACAACACTGGTAACCACCGTAACAACGACGCCACAGACACGCACACACACACACACACGTTTCTCCATTGTGCCAACGTCGGTCCTTCTCACATCTTCTTGGTGTTCCTCCGCAGCGCGTCCACCTCCTCGGAGCTGAAGCCCTCCTTCAACAGGCAGGCATAGAAGGCTGAGATTTCCTTTTCACACTCGTCCATGTTGCGCAGCAGCGTGCACTCGTCGCGTGCCCGACGCTCCTGCGGGCAGGCACAGCAGATTTTACAGTTCGGTGTCGTCTTTGCTGCGGATGTGTCCGGGGTGGCGGCAGCGGCGGACGATGACGATGCCGGTGGGGAGGAGGCGGTGTTGCCCATCGTGGCAGTGTGAGATGGAAGGATTGTCGTGCGGACAAGGGTGGGTGTGGGTGTGGGTGTGGGTGTGGGTGCGTCACGGTACCCAGTGTATGTCGTCGGCGCTCCTGGTCTTGTGTGTGGCCTAGGATGTGCGTCGGGAGAGAGGGGTTTTAATTTTTTTCTTTTGTGTGCGTGTGTGGTGACGGTCGTGGAGGTGCAGTGAAGGCCAAGAAGCTGCGCGATGGAGTTAGCCGTGGAAGCGTTGTTGATACAAGTGACCGCATGCGTGTGTGTGTGTGTGTATGTGTGTGCACGCATGTACAAGTCGGAGAACGGCGAAGGGGAGGGGGGGGAGGATGTTGTGACAGTGATGGTCTGCAGAGGCATTGACGGCGAGCACACAGCCACACACACACACATACAGGGGGGGGGAGGGGGGGAAGAGGGAGGGAGAAGCCAAACGGCAGAAGACATGCTTGAGGGCACCCCGTGGAGGGCTGACGCTGCGGCTGCTGCGTCACACAGTGACAGGGGAGGGAGGGGAGGGGAGGGCAGCTGCGCGAGACGCAAGCGACGCCGTCACTTCACCAAGACAGAGGGCAACCGAGCAACCAGCGCCTCCCCCCCTCCCCTCCTCTCCCCCCGCCGCCTTCCTTCCTTCCATCCACAGCATCAACTTCTTTGCTTACGGTCCAACTTCTCCACACAAGCCAAGAGGGGAAATAGTTAAGAGACAAGAGGGAACACGGCATCTTTTCGCCTGTCACGGGGAGAGAGCGGCGGCGGCGTTGCGCATCCGTTGTCGCCGTACGCGTGTGTGCAGCAGACATGTCCCACGCATCGACACACACACGTCCACACTCACACACAAACACATGCACGTGTACGCATGCGTCTCCGCGACTTCTGCGCACCCTCACCGCACCGCATGCGATCCCCCCCCCCCACCCTTGAGACATCCGGCACGGCAGCCGTCCTTGAAGAGACGCCGCGTCACATGTTAGTCGTCGTCTTCGTCGTCGCTGCAGTTGGCCTGGTGCTGCTGCTGCTGCTGCTGCTGCTGACGCCTCTGCTGACGCTTGCGCTGCCGCCGAGAGTTCTGCGTTGCTGCTGCTGTTGCTGCTGCCGCCGCCGCCGCCGCCCCAGCGGAGTCGCTGCCCTCCTCGCTGTTGCTGTCCGAGTCATCTTGAGCGCCGCTCCTCGTCTTGTCGTTGGGCTTGCGGTTACCGTGACCCTTACCCGCGTTGGCCGCCGCTGCCGCCTTCGCCGCTTGCTTCTTCGCCTTCCCGCGCCCACCGGGCTGCGCCATCCGCTCGGGGTCGTGATGCGCGGCGTTCGCCTTCAACAGGCGCTCCACCTCCGCGGCGAGGCTGTTCGGCGCCACTTCGCCATCGCTGTCGCCGTCGGCGTCCGACGAAGACGACGAGGCGTGCGCATTGTGCGCGGTGGTCGGCTTCCGCTGCGCCGCCGCCGCCGCTCCCGCCGGGCCAACGTCCTTCTCGCTGTCGCTGTCGCTGCTATCCTCCCCATCGTCGCCGCCGAGCCCGTCGAGCTCGCGCTGATGCGCCAGCTTCTCCTGCTTGCTCTGCCGCGGCGCGAAGTCCTTGTTACGGAAGTGCGTGAAGTTCGAGCGGTTGTTCGCCTTCACGTTCTTCTTCTTCTCGCGGCGGCTGCGCTTCTCGTTGAGTTCCTCGGTGCGGGCCTGTTCACGCAGGGCTTCCTCACGTTGCCGCTCCTCCTCGACGCGCTCCCGCTCCCGCGCGGCCTCGGCGAGCAGCGCCTCCAGGTCCCGCTTCGCATCGCTGTCACTGATGCCCGCCACAGCCGTCGGGGCCGCGGGCCTCTGCGACGCAGCCCACTCCTCCTGCTGCCGCTGCGCCGCGTCTGAACCGCCCGTCATCACGGCGGCCTCGCCGTCTACCCCGTCTGCCGCAGCATCATCGCTGTTCTTGTTGTTGTCCTCTTCCTCGTCGTCGTCGCTGCTGCTGACGCTCGCCGCATCAGCCAACGCGGTGATGCATCCATTAAAGAACACCCGCAGGTGGTTCACCACCGCAACCGCGGCGAGGTCGGTGAGGCGCAGCGCGTTGCTGTCGTCCGCGCGGCCTTGCATCGAGTCCAAGATGGTGCGAAGAACGTACGGGTAGTTGCCAGGCTCGTTGGGCAAAGTGCACAGGTACGGGTCCGGGAGGTTCTGCGGGGTGCCCAAGGGGGACCCGGTTCCGATGAGCAGCTGCGATAGTAACACGACAGGAGCGTCAGGCGAGGAGGAGGACGGCGATGCGGCCGACGCGAGACGCGGCGGAAGCAGCGCGGCGAGGGCCTCCACGGAGGGCCCCTCCGCGGCGGCGCCCTCCTCCGTAGGCTGCACCCCAGACAGGCCGTCTGCCGTTGCCAGCACGTAGAAGGGGACACTGGAGGGCTGTGCTGCTGCTGCTGATGCTGCTGCTACGGGCAGTGTCGCATCCGGCCGGTGTGTGCGCAGGAGCTGCTGCATGGCGGCAGAGGCGTGCAGGACACGCAGGCCGTCGTACAGAACTACGGCAGACGGCATCGCGGCTGATGTCGACGCCCCGAGAAGCTCGTTGAGTAACTCCGCCGCGCGGTTCACGGTGTCTGTTAGCGAGCCCGCATCCGCAGCAGACAGGTGGAGCACCAGCGGGAGACGCACGTCGGCCGCCACCCGCCAGCACTCCTTCAGCAGGCGCTCCTGTGCATAGTGCGTGCCGTGGTCGCGGCTGAGGTTGAGTCCGCTGAGCACGCCGACGACGTCGCCGTGCTTCACGTTCGTCTCCAGCTCCCTGATCCACTGCTCGTGCAGGCGCATGTTCACGCGATCGATGTTGTTAACGTGCACACCGAGCACCGCGTACAGCTGCACCCCAATCTTCGTATCCACCGACGCGGACGCGGTCGTGATGGAGGCAACGACGGCACCGGCCGCTGAGGGGGCCACATATTCCCGGAAGTGCACGTGCCGCGTTGCATCCCCCGCAGCAGCGGGTGTCGCTGTCGCACTGCGCTGATGCTTGCCCCCTCCGACCGCCTCCGCACCAGCACCGCGGCACAGCTTGTTGTGCTGAACGCATGCGTCTAGCAGCAGCGACTGCCGCTCCACCTCGCTGCACCAGCACACCATCGCGGTCAGCTTGCCGTCCTCCACGGCACGGCGGAAGATGCCCTCCTGATCGTCTTCCAGCTTGCGCGACAGCAGCGCAACGGCCCCGTCAACGTGCAGAGGGGCGTCGGCGGCGCCATGCCCCAGCGCATCCCGCGCGAGACCGACGGCCTTCTCCACTGCTACAGTGCCATCTGCGAGAGCAGCAGCGTCGGCGGCAAGCGCCTTGAGCAATGGCACGCAGGCCGGAGGCGGGGTGGTCGTGGCGCGAGTGGCGGGGGTCGCGTAGTTCTTGTTCGCGCCCTTGTTCCGTGCTGTGGCGGCGCCGGGGTTCTTCTTGGAGCGGCGCAGGCTCGAGCCCTTGGCTTCACGGCCGCCACCGCGATCGACGAAGCCCATGATCAGGAGGGGGGGGGGTGGTAGTAGGAGTGGTGGTGATGCAACGGCGGTGAGGTGCAGGGGTGGGGGAGGTGAGTGTGTGTGTGTGTTGATGGCGATGATGACTGCGGGATGGCTTCCTTGTAAGGTCTCCTTTCACTGATGAGTAGAGGGAAGGAGGGAGGGCTCTGTGGGATGGTGAGGGAAGGGGCCAGGGGAGGGGGAGGGGGAGGGTAAGGTAAGATGACAGATTTGAGGTGTAACCACGAGCACGACGCCCTTAGTGGAGGCGACGTCTTCCAACTGCCGCTCATCAGCAGACATCAGTCGACGGAGGGAGAGGGAGAGGGAGAGGGAGAGAGGGGAAGCCTGTGCTGCTCCTTGGGCACACTGAGTCGCGAAGGCCTTGTGTGTGTGTGTGTGTGTGCGTGTGTGTGTATAGGTGTGCATTGGCCGTGAAGCTCGAACACCCCCGTCGCGTACGGGGAAATGCCGAGTAGAACAAGAGAGCACAAGAGCATCGACCCAGCTACTGCGAGCCCTCCCCCCCACACATCCCCCCACCCCCCCCCGTGGCAAGTCGCTGCCTCCGTGAATAGGTTACAGATGTTACGCATTGTCTTACGTGAACTCCCAGAGACTGGAGAAGGCCGGCCTACCCCACCACAGGCCCCCCTCCCCCCCTCCCTTGACCCACCATCGTGGGCCACCCCAACCCGCACCGCTGAGCGCACTCAGCCTGTCATCACACACACACACACACACACACAGCTCCCCATGCTACTGCAGACCTTCTGAAGCTCCCACTGCGTGAACCACCACCATTACCACAAACCGCCATCAGCAGTCTCAGACACACACGCACACACACAGAGAGGAAGCATCGCCACACAGGCACCCGTCACGCGCCGTTCTTGCTACGCCCGTCCACCGCAGACTCCCCCACCGCACCGAGCTCATCAAAGACATACTGATTGAAGAAGGCGACTTCAGATGCATCACACTTCGCCGCCGCCGCCTCCTCCTCCTCCTGCTGCTGCTGTTGGGGTGCGCGCGAGGAGGGTTTCTTCTTATCCAGGCCTGACTGCTGTAACAGCTTCGTCAACTCCGTCGACGAGGTGTGCTGCTCGTCCATGAGCGAGGTGTACACGGCATGGTCGGCTTCAGAGCAGACATAGCACACCCCCTCCACCTTGTTCAGCGTGCGCAGCTCATACAGATGCCGCGCGTCGGCTTCGATCTGCATGGCAACTGGAATAAACCGCTCTACGCGGAAGTACTCCAGCTGCATCTGCGGCACCGTCGCCGTCGGCGCGGAGACCCCTTGAGCGGCCAGCGGGGACGCAGACGGCGTCGCTGATGCCTCCATGGACGGCGCGCCACCGCCCACCCCATCCGCAGCCGCCTGTCCATTCCCCACCAGCAGCGGGCCCCACGCCGGGGGCAGCTGATGCGCGAAGACGCGCAACAGCACCGGCACGCCGACCTCCATCACCGCCGGCAGCACCGTCGTGAAGAGGGGGCTGGTGTTATAGATGTGACTCGCGGTGGTGCAGGAGGTGGGGATGAGGTTTGGGTTGGAGCCGTCGATCAGGACGGCGAGTCGACGGCGCGGGTCGGCGAGGTCGGTGGGGACGGGCGGCAGGCGATCCTTCGCAGGTCCCCGCGTGGCGACGCTCGGGCGTGCGGGGCCGCCGCGGTGATGGCCGTGCGTCGCGGGTCGTGAAGTGGACGACGACGACGACGAGAAGGAGGAGGAGGGAGCAGCCGCCGACGGTGTCGCAGTCCTGGGCGATGCTGCGGATGTCGCGGAGAAGCCGGGGGCGGTGTAGCAGCTGCGGAGGGCTGCAGCGGCCATGCACGCCACGCGGTGAGATGAAAGCGCACGCATGATCTGCGGTAGTGCCGAGTCTCCACTTTTCCTTTTTCCTTCTTTTTCTTCCGTAGGTGCGTTAAGAGAGAGAGCGAGAGGCTCAAGGCTGACCTGTGTTCCCCACGCACACGTGTTGGTGTGTGAGGTTCTCGATGCACTGAGCGAGCTGCGGTGGTGGTGAGGGGAGGAGAAGGGGGGGGGGGGTGGGCAGAGGAGGAGAGGAGGGTGAGAGACACTGCTAACGAAAGAGGGAGGGATAGAGGGAGAGTGTGATGACATCCCGACAGGAATGACGTGTTGGCGTGCACAGCACTGCACACCGATTGCGCTTCATGCGATGTGCAGTGTGCGACAACGCGCATAGCACGGAGTCAGGCTCACCGTGGCGCAACCGGCAACGCTTCCCATCCATACGCACACCCCGGCATTTTTTCTCTTTCTCTCTCTTTCCGCAACAGCCAATCAGCCACGAACACACACACACACACACACACACACACACACACACACACACACACACACATCACCTACGTGGCCGCACCACACACACAGAGAGAGAGAGGGAGAGTGGGAAACAGCGTCACGCAGAGGGAGGCGGCAGCTGCCTTTGCGGGTGCCCCCCCCCCCTCACAACCTCCACCGAGTCTCTTCTTGCTTTTTTTTTTTGGTTCGTTGGTGGTGGTTCACCGTACAGAGGCACCTCCGGGGGAGCTGTCTATTAAGGCGCGCACCTACAGGTCCACACAGCACGTGAAGTCACCGCTGTGCGTGCAGTTCGCGAAGTGGGATGGAGCACAGGGGGAGGGGAGAGGAGATGGCGACGCGCCCTCCCTTCTTACCGCAGGGACGCGTCTTCGACTTGGATGATCGCCCCGTTCGACACCCCGTAGAAGCCAATCGTCTCCTGCTCGTTGTCCAGCGGCGTCTGAGTCTCGAGCACGCCGCTGTCACCGCTGCGAAAACTGAGCCGCTGGTTCACGGGCTTGATCTGAAACACCTTGTGAATGAGCGCCTTCAGCTTCGCAACGGCCAGGGAGCTCGGCAGTTGGTGCGACTGTTTCGTGTGCGCGCCGTCTCCGCGGGCGCCGGCGCCGGAGTCGGCCCACGCCGACGTTGTCGCCGCGTACCCGTTGGTGAAGTACACGGTCACGTTCAGCATCACGTAGTTAGCACCGGTGCTGCTCGCGGTGTCGCCCTCCCGGTCAATCACCAGCACAACATCCTTGTGCTTGTCCTTTAGAATGTCCACCAGGGGGTAAGGCACGCGCTGCGCGCTCGCTGACTCCCCCTCCGTGGCGCGCTGCGTGAGGCCGCGCTGGATGTACAGCAGCTCCGAGTCGAGCCGCTCTTTGGGCCGCACCGTCCCGCGGTTCAGCAACGTGATGGTCGGCAGCGCGGCCACAACGTACATGCGCGCGTTCGTCTCGTTCCAACTTGGCAGCAGCGCGCTGTACGTTATGCGGAACGTCGTGAGGTGGGGGCACAGCACGCGCACCGCGTCCACCGTCCGTGGGTCCTGCAGTGTGGCATTGTCCTTGAGGCAGAGCAGCGTCAGCGGGCGCAGGTACAGGTAGGGCTGCAGTATCGCGGCTGTCTCCGCATCACGCCACACCGCCTCCGCCTCGGCGCCTCCCTCGGCCGCCGCCGCCGCCGCCCGCTGAACGACATCCTCCGGCAGCCGCAGGTCCTCCAACTTGTTGTCCGTCAGGTAGAGCTGCGTCAGAGCCGGAAAGGCGTTTGTGACGGCCGCTCCGATGGCCCGCCAGTCTGCCAACGCGTTGTGTGCGAGGCTCAGCGTCGTGACGAGTGGAAAGACAGCTGCTTCGACATCCGCCGGCGACGCGTCTGGGCCCGCGATGTCCAGCGAGTTGAGGTTGTTCGAGTCAAGGTGGAGCTCCGTGAGCTGCGGCACCTCCACCAGCGCGCGGAGCCGCGCCAGGTTCGTGAACCCCGAGTTGTTGAGTACGAGCTTCGTCAGCCGCGACGACGTGAGCGCTGGGGCAGTCAGCACGGGCTGGTGGAGGAGGGTGGGTATGTCACACAGCTGCAACGTCAGAAGGTTCGGGATAAAGGGCGGCAGCTTGCCCACCTCCTCCAGCGTCAGCGCCGTGTTCCCAGACAGGTCGAGCTCCTCCAACCGCGCCATGTTCGCCTCCTGCACCTCGTTGCTGCCGCCTTCGCTTGCGTCACCGTGCATCGCGACGGTGATGCCGCAGCCGCGCAGCACGACGAGCGTCAGTCGATTGTGTTGGCTCTGCCGCGCACGCGCCTGCTGCACGCCGACGAACTGCCACTTGTTATCCCTGGCGAAGGCGGCACCGAGCGGCTCCTCGGTGGTGTCGTTGGCGGAGCCGTATCGCTGCCTGACAGCGTCCATAAAGCTGAAGGACGCCGACATTGACGGAGACCGTGGCGTGTGTGTGTGTGTGTGTGTGTAGAGGCGTTAGGGTGAAGCAAGAGGAGAGTACACCCAAGACAGGAGTGGTCTGGCTGTAGTGCGTGTGTGTGTGTCTGTGTCTGTGTACGTGAGGTGGGTGTGTGCAGGCAGGCGTGTGTGACGGAGGTGTTTCTAAGCGTTGTGTGCGCGGTTGACCGTCGGGCGTGGAGGGAGGGAGGGAGAGGCGGGGGGGGGGGGCAGGCCAGACACAGAGAGGTATCGTGTAATGACAAGGATAAAAAAAGGGAGGGGAGGGGGGAGGAGGGAGGAGGGGCACATCAGTGCCATCGCGATAGCGTGTCGTCGCTGCATTGACGGTCACAGGACGCCGTCACCAACACGCATCAGCAGCGCACGTCCTTCCACTCAACCCCGCCACGGAACTGCTCTCACCCATGATGGGACAGGGGCGGGGGGGGGGGGAGGGGCGGCGGCGAGGAGAGAGAGGGAAAGAGGGTGGACGGTGAGGGAAGGACACGCAAAGGTGGTAGCTGATGTCGCGCACACGCACACGCACACACACACACACACACACACACACACACACGTGCGCACTTCATACGTGACTTACTCCAGCTGATGCTCGCTCCCTCCCTCTTTCCTTCTCTCTCTTCATCACCCACGCAGGGCAGTTGCGGAGGCTGCAGTCTGCCCTCGGTTGCCCGCGGAACTTCTCTTGTTACGTTTTGTTTTACCTAGGAGTACATGCTACATGTATTATAGCGTGTGTTCGTGCGAGCGTGCAGGCCCGTCGCGATGCACCTCCATCGGGGCTGCCACGGCAGGCTCAACACAGCCGTGCCATCACGCACCGCCGTGACGGAAGCGCGACGAGGGTGTGGGCCGACCGCTGTCCTCACGCATCGTGGCACGGTACTGCTGTAGGATCTGCGGCGACGTGAAGGAGAAGTTGTGGAAGTGATCGAAGCCGCCACCACCACCAAAGCCGCTGACGCCTCCGCCTCCGCCGCTGCCGCCGCCGCTGCCGTCGATGCCGCGTCCCTCCCCGGCCGCACGGCGCTGCCCCTCGTTGCCGCTCTGCGAAGACGATGCCTGCCGCTCACGGATAAAGCTGAAGCCGCCACCGTCGTGGCGAAGATGCGACTGCTGCTGCTGCTGTTGCTGCTGCACAGGCTGAGGCTGGTGGAAGGGATCGAAGGCATCGGCATCATCCGAGCGACGGCCCAGCAGCCGCTCTGTGCCGGCCCCGTTGAAGGTGAAGCCAGCGAAGAAGTTGCTGGACATCGAGCCGGAGGTGCCGCTGTTCGAGGGCGGGCTGTGGCCGCCGAAGCGGCCGGCGTTGAAGCCGCCGCCGGGCGCGCTGGTGGACGGGACGTCGGTGCCGCGGCCAGCCCCCGCAGAAGACGCCGCCGGTGGCGCCTCAGGCCGGGGGGCTCGTGGGTACTCCTGTGCCTGCTGCTGTGCCTGCTGCTGTGGCTGCTGCTGCTGCTGCTGCTGCTGCATGCCCTGTGCAATGCGCTTGCGCTGCTGCCGCGCCCACACGGCCTGCGCGCCACGCCGGTCGCTTGACACGGGAGGGCCGCTGCCACTTGCGGCGCCATGCGACGACGACGACGATGACAGCGGCGGCTGCAGCGGCGCTGGGCCGGCCGCGGATGTGCGGTGGCTGGTGCCTACCCCTGGAGCCGTCATCGGTGCACCCGGCAGGCTCGCCATGCTCGCCTCGTCGTCCACGTTGTAGGCGATGCCCGACAGGGTGGTCAGATGGCCGAAGGGCTCGCCGGCCTCTCCGGCGCTGGTCACGCTCGAGCCACCCAGCCCACCGAGAACATCGACACCAACGCCGCCACCAACACCAGCCCCAAAGCCCACGCCACCGCTCGCCGTACCCCCGAGCATGTCGACGCTGAAGGAGGACCCAAGGGCAGTGCTGTAGAAGCCGCTGCTGTCCAGCTGCTGCTGTTGCTGTTGCTGCTGCTGCCGCCCGCTCTGCGGGCGAGGGCTGCTGTAGCGCCCCCCACCACCACCCCCGTCGCCCACCGCGGAGCTAAGATCCATGCCGCCGAACAAACCGCCGCTGAGACCAAGAGGGGCCCCGTACCCGTACGGCAGGTGACGCTCCCCGCTTCGACCCGTCATCGCGCGCGGCGAGCTCCGCGGGGAGGGCGAGCTTCGGAGGCCTTGGCTGTAGCGGTGAAGGCCCACCGCGTACGGGGAGCTCAGGTGCTTCGCCGTGCCGCTGGAGGCGCCCTCGTCTTCGCCTTCGCCACTACCGGAGCGGGTGGTGGCGTGGTGCACCGGGCTGCTGCGATGCGCGCCTTCACTCGCGGCGGCGTTGCCGGCCATGTCCGCATTACTCGCGTCGCGCGTGTGCAGCTCGTCTCCTTCATCCTCGTCGTCGCCGCTGACACGAGTGGTAGTACGTGAGGAGCGGCCACGGCGATGGCGTGACCGGCGCGCCGCTTTGCCGCTTCCCGTGAGCGCCGAGCACAACGACGTCATCGAGGCAGACATGCACGAGCGCGACCGCCCGGAGGACTGCGTGGAGGTTCGCGCAGAGGTGGGCGTCGTCGTGGAGGAGATCGACGAGGAGGAGCCGAGCACGGAGGAGGTGTCCACACCGTCCACAGCCGCGGCTGCAGCTGCGGCGCTGGCGGCGGCGATGGCGTCCGAGACGGAGCTCTGCAGGCTGCCCTTCAACCTGCGACCGCCAGGCGTGCGGCTCTCTGCCGCCACTGAAGCACCAGCAGCAGCAGCAGCACCGTCGGCCCCGTCTCGCAGTGCGCTGCTGACCGACGCCTCGTCGTCAACGCTTTCTTCAGATGCCTCCATCTCCGTCTCCGTCTCCTCGTCACTATCGTCACTCTCTTCCTCGTCCGTATCCTCCTCCTCGCCCTCCTCCTCCTCCTCGTCGTCATCCGCCAGGCCGTCCTCGGCATCGCTCTCCTCAACGTCGTCCGCGCCCCCCGCGGATGCGTTCGCGGCGTCGTGGACACCGGCGTCATCGCTTGACTGCATGTCCTCCCCGCCGCTCGTCTCGTAGCCCCTTGCATCCGCCACACCGTCTTCTTCTTCATCGCTAACCTGCACCGCTGACGGTGATGCGGTTGTGGGAGAAGCTGCCACCAGCTCTGCTGCTGCTGCCGCTGCCGCTGCTGCTGATGCGGCAGACGCGGGCGTGACGGTGTGACGCACGTAGGGGGCGGCACCGAAGTCTGGGCTACTGTCTCGGCGAGTCGGCGAGGCGTTTGCCGTGCTGCAGGGGGCGGAGGTACCAGGGTTGGTGGCGCACAGCATGGGTTCCGTGTTGGGGGACGTGGACATCGACAACAGCTCCGACCGCTCCGCTGCTAGCGCGCTCCGACTCGCACTGCGCGACGACCCCACGGACGTCACGGGCGTGCTCGGCGAGCGGCCGCGGCGGCGCGTGTTGGCCTCATCGTAAGGCAAGCCTGTGCAATCGTTCGCGGGAGTGGTGGTGGTGATCGTTGCTGTGGAGGTCGTGGAGGCGAGGGAGGCATCGGCCTCCACCGACGGCTCTGTGCGCGCCGCGGTGGGCCGCTGCGTCGACAGTAGTGGACATGGCGCAGGGCCGCCGCTGTTGCGAGCGCTGCCCTCCCCGGCACCCGGTATCGACTGCCCGTCTCCTGCCTCGCAGGCGCGGTGATGATGGACGTTGTGGTGCTGATGCGCGCGACTGGTTCGCCGGAGGGGGGCACCGAGCTGCGCGTGTGGGTCCTTTACCGCCGCCACGGACGCCGGCGTGGTGGTGGCGAGGGCGGCCATGTTGGTGGACGGGGACGTCGTCCAGTCGCTGCCCGTGTGCAGCCCCGTGCCGATGCCGCCGCCCCACACGCCCACACCGCGGCCGCTCGTCAGACTCAGCGAGCAGGAGAGCATGGAGTTGGCGAAGGAGGTGTTGGTCGTCGCTGACATCGTCATCTCTGTCATCATGGTGGTAGCCGTCAGCGCAGAGGTGAGGGACGTGGCCGCCACTGCCCGACCTGGTGTCGAGGCTGAAGGCGATTCGGAACTGTCAGCTGTGCCAGTGGAGGCGGCGGTGTTCGGGGGCACGCCGCGGGACGAGACGGGGTCGAGCCCCACGAGGCTGCGAGAAGGCGTGGCGACGAGGGGGACGGCATTGGTGGATGGCGAGTAGGAGAACCGCTGTGGCGCCACCTTCTCTTCTCCATTGTCTACCTCGCCGTCGTCCCTATCATGATGATCGACGTGAGGGCCGGCATCGTCAGAGTGGAAGTCTACCGTGTTGGACGTGACGGGGGTGACGGCCGATGAGGGACTGGCGGAGTGGGCTGATGCTGCTGCTACTGCTTCTGCGGAGGAGGAAGTCAGAGCCCCTGGGAGCGCCATCACGATCGGCAGCGTGCTTGGCTCGTGGTCCCGGCTATCGAAGTGCGACAGCGGGTCCGCAGCGGTCGCCGCGCGGGTTCCGCGCGGTGGCGAGATGGCGAAGGCCTCGGGTGACACCTGCACGGTTGTCTCTCCTGTGGCAATGACGGCGTCGCACTCGTCGCCCCCGGACCACTGAAGGGCGAGAGGGGGTTGGCCGCGTCGTGCGACTGCCACGCGCTGCCGCCAACGCCGCCGCCGCCGATGCTGCCCGAGCAGGACGTCGTGGAGGTGCTGGACCGCACGGCGTTGTGCGGCTGTGTGACGGAGCCGGGGCTGTCCAGGCAGCTCAGCTCCAGCGTCGTAGCGGTGGCCCTCAAGGCGAGCCCATCTGCGATCCCCGATGCACTCTCTGCCGGCGACTCGAGGTCTGCAGTGCCGGTCATGCCCTTCACTGTCTCTACCGCGACCGCCGTGGGGCGGCGCTGATGGTCGTGCTCGTGAACGTCGTCAGCGCCGACGTCGGAGGCATGCAAGTGTGACACGTGCTCGTCCTCCGCGAGTGCGTCGTGCTCGTAGTACCCGCCGCCACCGGCATGCACATCGTCATCGTCGTCCTCGTCCTCGCCCGCCGCAGCCGCACCAGCATCGTGCTCGCCCGTGTTGTCCCGAGGAAGCTGCGCCGGCGGCGCGGCCACAACGGGCGTGCCTGGAAGCCGTCCCGCGTCTTCGCAGCGCCGCTCCACCGCCGTCGCCGCACGACCGCTGCCCTGCGCTGTCGTGATAGCAGCTGGGGCAGCTACCGAAGCGCCGGACACGACATCCGCAGCGACGCTCGCCGACGGCGGCCCCGCGGCCGCCTGCTGCCCTCGGGCACACGGTGTCGGCAGCCCACCTTGGCCAACGGCCCCCGCCGCAGCGGGCATGGTCACGTGCTCAGATAACGGCGCACGAGCCAGAGACGGCATGATGGGCGACCCCGCCGCACTCGGCGCGCTGTCCACACCGGCCGCGGCAGTAGGCAGGGCAGGGACACCCGACGCTGTGGCCTCCCTTCCGCCTACAGAGGCTGCGGCTGCAGCTGCGGCTGCGGAGCGTAGTTGCTGTTGCTGCTGCTTTTTCTGGGCAGCCGCGGCGACGGCGAGGGCCGCGTCCACGAAGCTCTGCGGCAGCGTGGCCGCGCGGTCAAAGAGCTCATTGTGGTCTTCACCATGCTCGTCCGTCCCTGCCGTCGTGTCCACAGTGCTTGTCCTGGCGGTGCTGTCGGCTGCAGCTGCTGCTGCTGCTGTTGCTGCGACGGCCGCTCGTCCCTGCGGGTCTGCACGTGAGACTCTCTTCGGTGAGGTAGAGAGGGAGGTAGGGCCCGTGAGCTCATCGTGGCCATGCAGCGCCTCCGGGGTGTGTGCCGTGCTCGTCAGCAGCGACGTGCCCGCCTGGTCCGGCGTGCGGCTCTGCTGCCGCACGCTGTCGGCGGCCCAGTCCGTGGACGTCGAGTCATCCATCAGCGCGCCGGACACGGCATCGCCAGGGCCGGGGGAGAGCGGCGAGGCGTCGTGCGCCAGGGACGACACGCCGTGCCGCACCGGCGTCGCTCCTTCGCTCGCCGCCTCGCGCGCGCCGAGGATGGAGACGACGCTGCCGGCGGCGTGGCCCTGCGGTAGGCGAAAGTCCTCATTGACGTCGTGCGCAATCAGCGCCTCCTGATCGCGCGGGTGTGCGAGATCAGCGAAGCTGCGCACTGCGGCTTCCTTGGCCACGCCGGCGGACGTCTGCGGGGAAGCTGCGGTGCCGACGGGTGTCGAGATCGTTGGCTGCACCTCCACCGGCGGCAACTCCTGCTGCGTCCCGTGCGCCACCTCGACACCCACTGAGATGGACGCGGCGTTGACGGAGTCGCCCATCGTGGACGGAAGGGGGGACACGCCAGCGACCTGCACCACCGCGACGCCGCTGTCAGCCTCCGCGCCCTGCACCGGCGAGTCAGGCGGTGTCGGGGAGGACGCGGCCGCGCGGCTGCCACTGCGGCTGCTCGCCTCCACCATCTGCTGGACTTGCTGCGCTGCCTCCGCGTCGAGCGGCACGAGCGTCACCGCGTCGCCGTGCACTGTCGTGGCCGTGGCCACACTGCCGCTCACCGCTCCACCACCACCACCACTATTACTACCGGCACCAGCTCCCGTGTGCAGGCCACTGATGACGCCAGCGAAGCTAGCGCTGTTGAAGCTGATGTTCGTGCCGTTGGCTGCTGCCGCTGCGGCTGCCGCGGCTGCGGCTGCGGCTGCCTTGCTGGCGCGCATGAGTATGAGCTCCTTCTGCTGCTCCTTGACTTCGCGCAGCCGCCGGTGTTGCTCGACGGCAGCGGAGAGCCCGGTGGCCGTGACGGCGGCTGGGAAGTAGCGCAGGTCGTCCCTGGCGCGCAGGCGGGGGACGTAGAGGGCTTGTATGCGCCGCCCCTGAAAGAGCTCGCGCCAGTCCAGCGGGCGCGTCGTCGAAGGCAGCGACATCGTCGGAGGAGACGAGAAGATGTGGGAGCCGGCCAGGCTGCCTGCAGCAGCTGCGGCCGCGGAGGACGCGGCGAAGGATGCCGAGGCCGTGTTCGTGGGGTGCTGTTGTGAAGTGGTCGTCGGAGAGGTGGCATCGATCGATGCGTTCGTGCCGATCGCCTCCTCGCGTGTCGAGGCGACGAGGTCAGCGAGCGACGTCGTGGAGCCGAAGGCGGTCCGAATGGAGCGGCGCATCTCAGCCGCGAGCACGCGGTGCTGGAAGACGGCGTAGTACAGCTGCGACACAACGTAGCCGCAGGTGAAGAAGGGGTGCTCGAGCACCGCGTCGCCGCTCAGCCGGTGCTCAACGCGGCGGTCCAGCAGCTTCAGCGTCAAGTCCCGCAGCAGCTCCTGGGCCTCCTCCATCTGCGCCACGGCAATGCCGATGTACCGGTCACGCGTCGCCTCGTCAAGGGCGAGGCACGAGAGACGCATGCGGCGGCGCTGGTGGCGACGCAGCCGCTCCTGCTGCTGCTGTGAGTCGGCAGTCGGTCTGGCGGAGGAGAGCAGCGCCGCGATGCCGCCGTCTTCGGTGGTGGTCAGCTGCATGGAGAGGTTCGCCGGGGTGCCGCAGAGGGAGAGGGTGGGGTTGGGGCCCATACCCGCGAAGGAGCCGGTTGCAAAGGAATCGTTTAGCTGAGATGGCTGCGTCTGCGTACTGGGCTGTATGGAGTGGCGGTGGGGACGGTGGTGGTGGTGCTGATGCGTCTGCGGGTGCGTCGGCGGGGTCTGGCCTGTGCCCCCGGCCGTGCGTCGCAGCGGGCTCACATCGCCTGTTGCATCCCCATCCGGCGCCTCCGGCGGCGGCGACGTCGACGCCGCACGCAACACGGCTGGCGGCGGCGAGCGCAGCCAGACATCGAAGCTGCGGTTCTCGGGGTTGTACAGAACCTCAGCCTTGACAGGCGGCACCGCCTGCCGCGGCCCGTGTACGGAGGAGGCGGCCAAGCTGCGCTTCATGCGTCGCATGGCGCGGTCCTCGCACTCGATGCGCACTTCCTCCTCTCGGTAGTGCAGCTGCGCAACCCGCGCATGTACCTCAAGCGCCGTGAGCCGGTAGTCCACCTCCGTGACCTTCACGTCCTCCTCCACTATGGATCGGAAGAGCACAAACTGGTTCGCCGCGTCGAAGGCTTTGCGCCCGTTCGCCCACTCAAACAACACGCAGCCGTAACTCCACCAGTCGGTGCGGGAGTCGTGCGGAAGGCCCTGCAGCATCTCAGGGCTCATGTACTGTGTCGTGCCCGTGAAGCTGTTGGCCCGAGCGTCCATCGTCTGCCCGGCATTGTGCGCCGACGCGGCGGCCGCGGTGCCACCGCTGGCGGAGGGGCTGGCAGGGTCGTCGGTGGTGTTCGTCGATGCCGCCGCTGCTGCCGCGGCCGGCACGATAGCCGCACCCTTGCGGTACTTGGCGACACCGAAGTCGGTGAGCATCACGTGCCCGTCACGGCGCATCAGAATGTTCTCGGGCTTCAGGTCGCGATACAGGAACCCCTCGCCGTGCAGGTACTGCAGCACAAGCGCCACCTCCACCGCGTAGAAGGCGATGAGCCGCAGCGGCAGCCGATGGGTGTCGTCCGGCGCGAACTGCTTGCTGGGGGCCGTACGCAGGACACTGCGACTCGCCTCCATCGCGACGGGGTGGAAGGGGGCGCCGAGGTCGACGCGCCGGGCCGCGGCGGTGGCGGCGGCGTCCTGTGCGGCGCTTGGTCCAAAGCACGGCACGCCACCACTACATCCGCCGAACGTGATGCTGCTACCGGCACCACCTCCGTGCAGCAGCGACGTTGTAGTCGTGGCCGAGGCGGAGGGGGCCATGGCGGCTTCGGCTTTGCTTGCAAAGGACATGGAGGCCTCGGTGTCGACGCTGCCAGCTGCCGCGGGTGTCGCGCGGTTGCTTACGCTGCTGGTGTCCGTCGTCGCCGCTGTCTTCCTCTTCGACTTCTTCGCGATCTTCCTTGTGGGGCTGGGACCGCCGGCGGATGGGGGTGACGCGGGTGTTGTTGTCGTTGTCGTTGTGGTGGTAGCTGCTGCGCCAGCATCGCCTGCAGCAGGGCTGTGGGCCTCTCTCGTCTCGGTGCCCTTGGCCTTCGCCTTGGTCGTCTTCCTCACCTTCTTGCGGCCCACGGCGGCGCCTGCGTCGCCCGTCGCTCCGTCTCGCGGGGCCGCAGGGAGCGCCTCCGACGTTGCCGCCGTTGCTGCCTTGCTCTTGCGCTTCCGGTGTATTGAGGTAGTCGAGTCTGCCGTGGGTGATGCAGGGGCCGCTGATGCGGTCTGTGGTCGTGCTGCTTCAGCGCGCATCTCCGCCAGGGTCACGGGCGCCTCCAACGAGGGCTCCTCGCCGTCTCGCAGGGGGCTCCGGGCCACGGCGCCGGCACCACTGTCACCCCCGTCCATGTCACGCAGCGACCCTGGTGTCGCCGCGGGTGGCGCGGTCTGCGTGTTGGGCGTGCCCACTGCGGTGACGGTCTTGTCTCCCGGAGCGGCCGTCAGGGAGGCGCTGTGGCTGCTCGGCCCTGTCGAGGGCCACCCACCCAACGCGCCAGTAGCCGCAGTCGCCACACCACCGTTGCCGGTGCTGCCGCGGCGACGGGACGCGGCGTGCACGGAGAGCGGTGCTGGAAGATGCGCGACGCCTCCACCCCCGCCACCGCCACTACTGGCAGCGAGATGCTCCGCGACGCTAAAGTCACTTGCCGCGCTGCCCCGGTGCCGCTGCAGCAGCTGCGAAGATCGCCGTGAGGGCGGGGCGCGGTCGTGCGAGGCGCTTCCGCCGTGCACCGCTGCGCCGCGTCGGTCCTCCCGAAAGGCAACGTCCGCGTACCTGTCCATCCCACTTTCAGCCTCATCCTCGTCCGAAGAGGCGGAGACGGCGTCACCGGGGAAGGTGCCGGGCCTGCCGGTGTGCCGGCGGCGGCGCTGGGGGCGGTCGCGACTGGCTGCCGGTGTGGAGAGGAGCGTCGCGGAGGACGGGGCCTCGCCATCCTGTGCGGCGGGCTCCCCCCCGCTGCCGCAACCAGATCCAGACGTGACGACAGCGGCGACCATCGGTGTGGCCAGCACTGTCGGACGCAGGGGCCCGGGTGTCTGCGGCGAGAGGGAGACCGTGGTGGTCGTGGTGGGCGATCTGGTGCTGTCGACGCTGTCCGCCGTGTTGGCCTCCGCGTCTGTCGCATTACCCTTCATCAGCCCCGCCGCCGCCGCCGCTGCTGCTGCCGCTGCTGCTGCCGCTGCCCCCGGTGCCATGCGCTTCCGAGAGCTGACGAACTCGTCGACCGCGTCGGTGGTGTAGTAGCGAAGATCGTTCAACTGCTGAATGCGCCGCTTCGCCTGCGCGTCTGCACGTGCCGCGGCATCACCGGTGGTTGGCGACCGTCCCAAGCCCATGGCGTCGCCGTCGTCCTCGTTGTCGTCTTCGTTGTCGTCGGAGAAGCTGCTCGACTGCGCTGGTGTGTAAGACCGATCCCCTGCTGCTGCTGCTGCTGCTGCGCCTTCCCCGCACGCTGGAACGTCGTCCACAACGCTCGGTATCGACGGCGCCGCGGCAAGCAGCGACCCAGCACCAGCGGTCGTGCTCACGCTGCACGGCGGCGGCGAGTGCGGGTGCACGGCTGTGGTGAGCGACACGTGCGGGGCCGCGGAGGCGGAGGTGAGGGGGGACGCCGGCGAAACAGGTGTTGTGGCCCCTGCTGCTGCTGCTGCTGCTGCTGCCGTTGCTGCTACTGCTGGTGCGGCGGTTGTCGACGCCATCAGGCTAGGCGATTTGGGCACCGGTGCCAGCGGCGGCAACGCCAGACTCGTGGGGAGGTGCAGGGTGCCCCTAACCGGCGCCGACGTCGACGACGACGCGGACGGCGGATGCAGATGCCGCGACGAACCCGACACGATTGGCACGAGCACGGGAAGCGGGAGGGGAGTGTCAGGACCCTCGACTGGGATACTGCTGGCGTCCGCGGTGGCCATCGGGCTCGTCCCCGTCATGACCTCGTCGCCTGGCAGCGGGGTGGGCGTGCCGCTGACGGCGCTGATGGAGGCGGCCCCCTGCTGGGCGGCCATGAAGTAGACCGGGGCGAAGGTGCTGGAGGTGCTTTGGTAGTAGGGGTACTGCATCTTGACGAGCCCGCGCTTCATGCTGCGCAGCCAGAGCTGCTGCATGTTGAGGTAGTACAGGTCCCCGCCCTGCGCAAAGTCCAGCACGAGGTACAGGTGTGCCGGGCTCTGAAAGGCCTGATACAGCCGCACGAGGAAGGGGTGGTGCAGGTTGGCAAGAAGCTGCCGCTCCGTGAAGGTGCGCTCCACGCAGCCCTCCTCCTTCACCCGCTGCTTCGAGATTTTCTTTACTGCGAAGTACTCGCCCGTGACCTTGTTGCGCGCCAGTGTGACCTCCGCGAAGGTACCCTTGCCGAGAAACGCGATCATCTCGTAGTCCAGGAGGGAGCGGGCGGCGGAGCTTACATAGCGTGGGCGGCGCTGGGAGGCAGCCAGAGCCGCCTGCTGCTGCTGCTGCTGCTGTTGTTGTTCGAGTGGAGTCGGTGTGGTGACGTTCACCGTCACGAGCCGCTCCACAGAGGCGCCCTTGCCGTTCGATGTTCCAGCAGCCGAGGCCGGGATGTTCACAAACGACGACTTTAGAAACGCCGCCGAAACCGTAATCGGGGACCCGCTGTCGCCGCCGCCGCCGCCGGCTGCTGCTGCCGCTGCTGCGAGCATCGACGCGTGTGGGCTGCTCTGCGTGTTCGAGTTCACGCTAAGGTTACCGTTGAGGCTTGCAGCGGCAGCGGCGGCGGCGGCCTCAAGCTTCTGCTGGGCCAACTGCTTGCGCAGCACATCTGTTTTGCCTGCAATGACGTTGCTGAGGAAGTCGTCCACCGCGTCGTCGGGGTCCTCGTGTGACGACGAAGTCTGCGACCCCCTGTCGCCGTCGACGTCGGCGGTGACGAGCGTGGAGAAGTGCGGCGACGGACTGGCTGAAGACTCCTTTATGGTGCCCGCCGTCACGCTGGCCTCCGTCGCGGCGGCGCTGAAGCTTGCAACCGCGATGCTGGAGAGGTCGAGCAGCCCAGGCGAGTAGTAGCCGTCAACGTCCGCCTCGACATCGGGGCTCGGTGTCCAATACGATTTCAGCGGCGGGACTCCCGCGCTAGGCTGCGGCGAGGACAGCGAGAGCGACGACGGCAGCTGCGCGGCGGCATCAGCGCTGAAAGTCTGGTCATTGTAGCTGCTACTGAGCGCTGCACGCGAAGAGGAGGGAGCCGGAGCAGGAGCGTCTGTGGTGCTCGACGCGCTGCTGAGCAGACGTCGTACCAAGCCCAGCATCGAGGTCCTCCACGCTGGTCGTGCGTGACGAGAGCGGCTAGGTGGATGTTGAAGCGGAACGGGTTTTCAAGGGGGGAGGGGGAGGGGGGGGGGAGAAGTACAGGAAGTACACGATGCAGGGACAGCGCACGAGATCCGTCGAGTAGCGTGGGTGCACACACACAGCTACACAACAGTACCACAGAGGCGCGCACGCACTCTCTAAGGACACAAAACACACAGACACAGACAGACAGGCGACGCGACAGGCGGAGCAAGGCGTGTTGTCGATGCGTCAGGTGTGCTCACGGACTGAAGGGCAAGTGAAGGCAAGAGAAGACACAGTAAAGAGAGAGAGACAGAGAGACACGGGTGGGAGGGGGAGGGGGAAGACGTCGGAGGGACGACGCGACGTAACGTAGCGTGACGTGGCGTGACGTGACGTGACGGAGACAGGAGATGAAGATGGAGGTGAACGGGGAGCTCACACACACAAAAAAGGAAAGGAGAAAAACAAAAAAGTGAATTGGTACAGCACTGACACGGCGAGACACACACACACACACACACACACCCGACACGTGCGGGGCTTTGCGGTGTGTGTGTGTGTTGCTGGGAAGTGAGGGGGGGGGAATAGGGGAGGCGGGGGCACGGACTTCCTTGACGCTGATGCGCGCTGCCACACGCACGTACTGGAGGAGAGGGAAGGGGAAGGGGGGCAGGAGAGGAGGGGAGGACGAACGGTGTGCAGGACGGCGAGACGGGGAGAGAGAAAGAAAGGGAAGGGGGGGGGGAGGGTGAAAGATGATAAAGGGCGAGGGAGGGGGACGGAGCGGAGGAGCGACCTTCACGGTGCAGTGATGGGCTCCACTAGACACACACACACACACACACACACACACACACACACGCACACACACGCACACGGCGACAATGTAGGAGATGGAAGGAGAAGCACAGAGAGAGGAAAGACACGGTGGAGTAGAGAGGGCAATGGAGGAGGAGGAGGGGGGGGGGGGGAGCAGCGGGGGCGGGGGTTGCAAGGGCCGTCACTGCCCTCGTCGAGGTGCGGCGACGACAGTGCGCCAGAAGGTAAGGGAGAGCTCAAGAGGATGAAGACAAGCAGAAAGAGCGAAGGAGGAGGAGGAGAAGAAGTGGTAAGGTGTGTGTGTACCCGCGTCCACCTTCTTGTGTGTACGTGTGTGTGCGCAGCCACGGGAAGCGTTGTTGAGCCCTTCAAAAAAGTACGCGCGTGCACGTTGATGCCGTCCCTCGATAGTGCGGGGTTTGTGTGTGTGTGCAGGCAATATGATCAACACAGGGTTGTGTCCTCGTGTGCGTGTGTGTGTGTGGAGGGGGGGGGAGATGGAAAGAGAGGGGAGAAGAGGGAGAGAGAGGTCTCTGCGTGCGTTGCTGCCGTAGCTCGAGAGGCTGAAGGGCGAGCTAAGCGGAGCGGATTGGGGATAGGGGTGGAATGGCGGAGGCTTTGAGGGGAGGCGCACTGGGGGGGAGGGGAGGAGGGCGTGTGTATGGACACACACAGGGACCAAAAGAAGCAACAACAGCAACGGAAGAAGAAGAAGTTAAAGAACACACTGGCGGAGGGGGAGAGTGCTTGTCTGTGAGCGGTTTGCCTGGACACCACGTGATGGCGCGGATCGTGCGAGAGGGGGGTGGGGCGGAGTGCACACGCAGAGAAGAAAGACGCCAGAGCGCAGTCGTGTGGCAGCGACAGGCTTGCGCGTGTGTGTGTGTGTTCGCGAACGTGCCTGCTGTGATGGGCGGGACCTGAAGGGGAACGAGAGGGGGGGGGGCAGGCAGAAGAGGAGGGCGATGTGGACGTGGATATAAGGTGTATGTGTGTGTGTGTGTGTGTGGGTGTGTATGTGTGGTTCCTCCCATAGGAGTGCTGGGCGAACACTTTGGCAGAGGCAGCATGGACGTGGAGGAGGAGGAGGAGTCGAGAGGTCGAGTCTTGGAGCAGAGGCAGTGAAGACATCACGCATGTCCTCGAGCATACCGTTGGGAAGGGGGACAGAAAGAAGAGGGGTGGGGGGGGGGGGGTTAAGTGCAGCCGCTCGCAGTGTCTGTGAGGGGCCCTGCAGTTCACGGGAGCTTACCCACTGCCCCTCCTCTGCATGTGTGCTTCTTCATGAGAGAGAGAAAAAGGTGAACGTTGGTCGATTACAACTGCCTGACACACTCCCCCCCCCCTACGACCTACCTCCCACACACACCCACACACACATACACAACCGCAAGCGCAAGCGTGTGCGACAGGA
>CAWUFJ010000009.1:256137-280007 GCA_963921375.1 Tiliacea citrago
GGGGTGGCGCCACGCGCTGCTGGGCGTCTGCGACCGGCGGCTGCAGTCCGAACGGCGGGTGGCGCGCTGCGTTGCGTTCATCACGGCGGCGGCGCAGCAGAGCGTACACCTCGCCGTTGGTCATCGGCGTGGCCTCGGAGAGCACCTGCATCGTGAGTCCGGGGCCTCTGTGGAGGTGGTGGCACGGAAGGGGGAGGGGGTAGGCGTGGTGCAGTTTATGTCGGTGAACGTGCGTGTGTGTATGTGTGTGTGTGTGTTTGCAGCTGTGTGGTCACATCGAATAGAGAGGAGGCAGTCGAGAGGCGTAACAGCGCCGCTGGCAGAGGTCACGGCGGAGGAGGAGGAGCGGCGGACGTACTCACGCACGCGGTGCAGTGGTATGGCTCTCCGACCAAGCATGACCATCAGAATGGGGAGGGGGGGGACAAGGCAGGACTGCCGCCGGCGTTAGCGCATGAAGAAACGAGTGTGAAGGGAGAGCACGACAAACCGCCTCTTCCTTCATCATTCCCTCATCCCCCCCCCCGCCGTTACCGGTGGCACCTCTGCACGCCAAGTCCGACGTCACGCTGTACTGTTGTCCCGAGAGATGCACGCGTGACCTTGATGGGACGCCTTCATCATATTTGTCTTTGTTCAATGTGTGGTTGGCTGGTTGGTTGATGTTGTTGTTGTGGTGGAACAGAGGCCGCTGCATCGAGGCTTTGAAAAGGCAAAGACGGCGACATACACAACCACACCGACGGACACACACGTACACACAGACACACATACACACACGAGCGCAGCACCCTAGAAGCAACGACACGCCGCTACCGACACACCAACCGCGCACGCACGCACGCACGCGTGCACCCCACTCCACCCCCCCCTCTCTGCAGACATGTGCACAGCGCAGCCACGCGGGATGTCGAAGAGAGAAAAGATGATGCGAACCGCATCAGTCCGTGAAACGACTGGGGCGTGCAAAGCCGTCTCTGAAAGCGTGATGTGCGTGCACGATCAGCAGCAAGAGGGAGGAGGAAGGGGAGGAGGGGGAGTGGGTTAAGGGTCGTGGGGAGTCGAGGAGTCGACGAGGGACCGAGGGGAGGGGGGAGGGGGGAGGGGGGAGGGGGGCAGGAGGAGTAAGATGGAGAGACCAATGACGCCTCAGGACAAGAGGGAGAGAGAGAGCGAAACACACGTGACACACGGAAAGAAAAAAAAGAAAAGAAAGAAAGAGAAAAGAGAAAGAGGAAACCTTCTTCATCAACTCCGTTACGCAAGCGGCACACGTGCCGGCCTTCGTTGCGGCTTCAGCAGCCGCACTTCCTCACCAAAGACACAAAGAGGTCTCGACCAGAAAAAAAAAAGCCACAGACCGACATTGTCATCATAGCAGCGTGGAGCGTGCATCCAGCTGAGTGGAAGGGAGGGGGTGGCAGCAGCTACACCCACACACCCACACACGTGTGTGAATTACACACGGCCCTTCACGCCGCTGTCGGCATCGGTGTCGCAGCGCTGGCGCTTGCGAGCTCGGCCCCATCCGGCCGCACCGCCTCCGCCGTAGACGACGCGCCGAGCCCACTGACGGGGGCGCGTGCGCTCGTCGTGCTCTTCTCCATCGCAACAGCTGCCGCGACGGCTGCGGCTTCGCGAATCGCCTCCTGCAGCTCCGGCAGCACCGGCAGCGGTGACCGCGTCATGCTCTTGGCAGTGAGTCGGGCAACAGCGGGTGGACCGTGACGGCGTCCTTCACGCCGATCTCGACGACGCACCCGCCGGGGATGCGGATGGTCGGCGCGAGCTCCGGGATGACGTCCATGAAGAAGGAGAGGATGCCCTGCGCGGGCACGGCCGGGGCGACAACGAAGACGGGCGACTGCGTTCGCATCACCGCCATCAGAGCGGGCTCCAGCCGCACATTCACCTGCCGGCAGCTCTCCCCGTTGGGGAACTGGATGCAGTACGACAGCCGCGGGTCCGCACCGGACGGCGCGTGCTGCAGGTGCGCCGTGGCTTCTTCGTGCGTGGCGTAGTGCGCCGGCGGCGGCAGCGGAGCCGTGTGCCACGCCTCTGCCGCGGCGCCCCCGTCTCGGAGGTCGACGCTGAGCCCTGCCGGGTTCGACGGCGCGCGAGCAGCGCCGCCTTGCTGCTGCTGCTGCTTCTGATGCTTGTGCGGTGGCGGCGGCGGCAAGGGACCACTGGGGTTGCCGACGGCGCTGTTGTCACCCTCCACGTCGTAAAGCAGCGCGGACAGCCGCGGGTACTTCTCCTTCACCCACGCGGCCGTGTGCCCGTTGAAGCGGCCAAAGTTGATGTTGTCCAGCCCCGGCACGGGACACAACACCTCGTCCCCCAGCTCCTCCTCTTCGTCCTCCTCCTCCTCCGCGTCGTCGTCGTCGACTTCGTTCCCCACCACCGGTTTCACATCTTCGGCCTCTGCCCTCTCCATGTCGCCGGCCTTCTCGGCGGCTCCATCCATCATCAACACGCCCGCACCCCCCGCTGACACCTGCATCACCACCTCCTCCTCCGCGTGCGCGGTCTGCAGCGACGTGTGCGACTGCGACGCTGCTCCTGGTGTCGCTCGTGCTGATGCATCACAATCACTACCACCACCACCACCGACGACGACGACGGGGTCGGTCATTACTGTGGAGGCCGATGGACCGAGCACACTGGTGTGGGGCACCTGGCTGAGGTCGCCCCCCGCCATCGCAGGGAGCTCGTCGATCGAGGTGTTGGGGGAGTAGGGGTGCAGCTTGCAGAGTGAGCCGTCCGTGTTGGGGGTGGAAGAGTGCGAGTGCGTTGGGTGCGAGGCTTCCTGAGAAGACGGCACCGCAACGGGAGCGCCGTCCGTCGCACCGCCGCGGCTGGGGAGGGGCAGCGGGCGGCTGCCGGCCGTGGACGTCGGCGAGGCGTGCGTGGAGATGAACGGGGCGACGTGCGTCGGTGAGCCGGCCGCTGGACTGGCGGCGTGACGCGCTGGTCGTGCTCCTCCTGTAGGCTTTGCGGCCTCGTGTGCGTGTGTGGTGTGTGGGGAGGCCGGCGTGGGTGAGGCCCTCGCCCGAGTCGCCGCGGCGAGACCTGCGACCCCCGGGGTGCTCGGTACCTGCAAGATGAGCGCGCCGTCCTCTGACGCGCCGCCCATGAGCGGGGCGAGGGTGCTGAGGACGCTGTAGTTTGTGGCGTGCAGCACGACCATGTGCGGCACGTACCGGTCCTGGATGAAGTTCTTCAGCGCCACCGCGTACGCCTCGCCGCGGGCCGTCAGCCGCTCCTCCCCGCCGTACACGTGCCGGCTGTCTCCCACCGTCTCGCCGGGCAGTGCAATGTAGATGGGGAAGGCGATGGGGTGGAGGTTCAGCAAGAAGAAAGCGATGCGGCTGCCCAACCCGTTCGGCACGCGGTGCAGCATGACGTGGTGCTTCACGTTGATGATCTTGATGTACGCCATACACTCGTCCGGCTCCAGTGTCTCGTAGACCTCGTACTGCAGGATGCGGCAACGGAACTCCGCTATCACGGCGTTGACGTCCTTCACGTTCTTGAAGTCGTCGTTGTCGCACTTGCTGCGAAGGATGTTCTCCGTGACGATCGTGTCGTCCGTGCACACCGACTCAATGAAGAGGAGTCGGTACGGCAGGCTGCGCTTCTCGGCCTCGTGTAGGAAGTAGTCGCGAAGCCACGCGCGGCGCTTGCGGGTCGTGTTCGTCGCGTCCAAGATGCCAACAGCGAGGGCGTGGGAGGCAATAAAGCCGACCAGGTCCTCGCACGCGAGCTCCGCCATGCGCTCCCGCAGCACCGCGCCTTGCGGGTTGTTCGGGTCGAAGAAGTCCGCACCGGCCGTTCCCTCGGCGCCGAGCAGCTGCCGCCGGTAGTTGCCAGCGTTGAACACCTTGCACGGCACACCCTTCCAATTCATGTACCGGACGAGTCGCTTGCTAATGAAGCTCTTGCCGCGACCGGGCAGCCCAACCATGCACACAATGATGGAGACGGTGTCGCACACGGTCGTGTAGCTCGAATGGTGAAGGGTGGCGAGGTCGATCGGCACGTTCTGGACCTCCCCCAAGTACGACTCCTCCTCCGCGGCGCGGCGGCTGAGCGCGGGGGCCGGTACCGCGTTCGACGTCACAAGGGCCGGCACGCCAGCCATCACGACCTCCGGAGTCTTCGCCCTGCCCTGCGTGTCCGTGCGCTGCGGCGGGCCCGCCGGTGCCGTTGCGGCCGCATTCGCTGTCACCGTCTCAGTGCTCAGGCTCCGTCCGCCAGCGCTGCACCCCCCCTCCCCCCGGTCACCTCCTGCGACGACGGCCGGTGCTGCTGCCTGCTCAGCACCTTCTCCCGCTGCTGCCACCTCACTTACCACGGGGGGGGCTGCGGCTGCTGCTGCGGCGGCCGGCGACGGCGAGCGTGCTGGCTGCAGGAGCGGAGGCGGCTGCGCAGGGGAGGTGGACACGCTGTGGGTCTGGTGTAGCCGCCGCAGCTGCTGCTGCTGCTGTGGTGCCTGTGTCAAGCCGAAGGCGGTCATGCGGTAGTGGTGGTGCTGCTCCTCGAAGGACTGCTGCCCCATGTCGTACAGGCTGCTGCTGTTTCGGTGGTTGTGCGGGTAGCTCGTGTGACTGGGTCCGACACCGATGCCGATGCCGCTGCTGCTGCCGTCCCCGTGAAAGCCCGCCCGCGTCGAGGTGGAGCCGGACACGAAGGCCGACACCACCATGTCGTCCTCGCCCGTCAACATACCGCACGAGGGCAGGAAGGCGGGGGTGTGCATGACTGTCGTGTTCATCGTCGTCGTCGCCGCCTGGCCGGCGTTCATGGTCAGCGTCGACGTCGCAGCACTGTCGCTCTCCACCATCGTCGTGTTGGCGCCCGTGCTTCCCGAGGCCCCCGAGTGCGTCGCGGCTCCTGCTGGGACTGCCGGCGTCCCCGAGGGTGTGGTGGGGTCGTGCCCGTCCACGGCGAGGTGGCGCAGGGGACGCAACATCCGCGCGGGCGACACATCAACGCCGTTGAGCGCTGTCTGCGTCGAGACGGAGGAGGCGGCCGTCGGAACACTGAGGCTGACGTTGGACGACAACGCGTCATGGTGCGGCCGCGGCGGCCGCTGGTACGCTGTTGGCGGCAGACGCATCCGCCCCTGCGCCAGCGTTGTCATTGGTGGGGTGCAGGAGTCGCTTGCGCTGGCAATGGCCGGCTCCGACTTGCCTGCGGATGCTGCGGCAGTGGACGTCGTGCCGTCCGTGCCACCGCGCTCCTCGCCCGGGAAGCTGCCGGTTCTGATGGGCCGCGGCGAGCGACTGTGCCACCGCGTCTCCAGCGGCGTGTACGAGGTGCTGCCACTCTCACTACTGTGCCCGTGCTGTTGCGGCTCCTGTTGTTGTTGTGGGGAGTGTCGGCGGTACGAGCTTCTGCGGCCGAGCAACAGGCTCTCAATGCCCTCCACCTCCGCCTCACCCAGCGGTGCCGACCCAGCCTCCTCATCTTCCGCCTGCGCTGCGTCGTCAGCAGCAGTAGCAGCAGAAGCCTGTGTACTGGCGCCGTCCGCGCAGGGGTCCGACCGGCGAGCCGCCGCTCTCCGCGCCGCACTGACATCGCCGTCCTCTGGCGGCGTTGCGTCGCACTCATACGCGCCCCCTCTTAGGTACGCCGGCGCCGCCACAATGGGCCGCTCCGTCGCACGTCCGGCGGACCCCCGCGCTGTCGCCGAGAAGGGCGATGGCGCGATGTTGCCGCTGCCCAAACTGACGCTGCAGAGGCTGCCGGGGCCGACGTTGATCGCGTGACTGGCAGCGCCACTGAGTGCCTGCGGTGGGCCCCGCAGCGATACGCCGTCGTCGATCGGTGTGCCCCTCTCCGGGCAACTGCCAGAGGGCGGTGGAAGCAGTGCGGTGACGGTGGGAGGCAGCATGGGGGTCGCGCCGGGGCTGCGCGTCACTGCTGTAGCGCCGCCACCCGTGGGGGAGGGCACGCACGACGCCGACGCGGGTGTCGCGAGGCTGGTGGAGGTGCTCATCGCCGCGGTGACTGCGGCGACGCTTCCTGCGACGAGGAGCGGCTTCGACTCCGCTGCGATCATGCCACGTGCGTGTGCGGCGGCGGTGGAGTCCAGGGCAGAGAGAAACACAGGCCGCTGCGGAGAACTGCCGTGTGGGGTGCTGCTGTGCCGCCACTGCGGCGCGGCCGCAGCAGACGACGTCGACGTTGCGAAGGGGTCGACAGTGTTCATGCTGAAGGTGGTCGCCGTCGAGCGCGACGGCGGCGCGGTGGCGGTGGCGGTGGCGGCAGCGGTGCACGAGGTGTTGGGTGGCGAGCCTGTGAGCGACGGTGGCTGCTGTTGCTGCTGCTGGTGAGCACCCGTCGGCTCGACTCCTCGGGGAGGTGCTGTCGCTGGACGCGAGGCGCAGGGGTCCGGCGCTGCTGCGCGGGCAGCACTGTACCACAGCGCATCTGGTGTCATGGCTGGGTCGTCGCTCTCGCTCTCCGCGTCGGTGGACGCGGACGAGGCGCTGGTGGTGGCGGTGGCGACAGTCGTCCCGTGCCGGACGAGCGGCAGCGGCTGCAGCAGCGGCGGCGTCGAGGTCACCATGGAGGAGGCGGACACCGTGCGGCGTGGCCGTTGCTGCTGTTGCTGTTGCTGCTCGGTCACCACTGACATGGGCAGCTGCGGCGAGGACTCTGCCGAAGCCGTCACGGCGTTGCTCGGCGTCGACGGACTCGCGATGGGCGCCCACAACTGCGGCGACTCCGAGCCGGCGTCGTGCGACACAGAGGCGTGTCCAGCGGTGAAGTCATCCGCGCCATCGCCATCGCCTCCGACAGCATCAACGGCCCGCGACGGTGTGGACGTTGCCGTGTCGACCGGTGCGGGAAGCTCCCCGGGTGCAGAGGTGGAGCGGCCGCCGCCGTCGGTGTCGTCGCCCGTCACGGAGCCCGCGCCGCCGCTGAAGTTGTTCCGGGAGGAGTGCTGGTTGCGGATGACCGTCAGCAAGTAGCGACCCACCTCGCTGTGGCGGTTCCTCGCAGCGCAGTCGAGTGGGGTGCGGCCGCAGTGGTCCACCGCGACCACGTCGGCCCCGAAGGAGAGCAGCACGCGCACGATTGCCTGGTTGCCCTCCCCGGCAGCGACGTGCAGCGGGGTGCACCCGTTGTAGTCGCGGTCGTTCACGTTGCACAGGCCCTCCTGCAGCAGGTACTGCAGCTGCGACGCGTTACTCGCTCGCACGAGGGCGAATATATTACGCGAGGTCGCTTCTTTCTGCAGAAGGCCGAGCTGGCGGTGCAGCCGCTGACGGCGCCGCTTCAGCTCTGCCACGAGGGCGGAGCGGTTCTGGTGCATCACGACCGACGCGGCGAGCGGGTCACGGAGCGCGCCGCCACCGCCACTGCCACCAGCCCCTGCGAAGGACCCCGTCAACCCGCCGGTGGAGAGGAAGAGGGAGGCGTTGTTCACGAAGCTGCCACCGAGGGCGGCCATGCTGGCATTGGGGCCTGCTGCCATGCTGCCCTGCAAGCTGCTGAGACCGAAGTTGTTCGGGCCGGCGAAGGACCCGGCTGCGGTGGTGACGCTCGTCGTGCGGTGGCTGAGGGCCGCGCCGACGCTGAGGACGTGCGCGTTGGCCGCCGCGGCCGCTTGCTGTGCCGTCTGGGGCTGCGGCTGGCCGGAGTAGAGGGGCGAGGCCACCGGCAGCGCTCCCGTGGACTGCCAAGGGCTGAGCTGGCTACTCGACTTGGAGAGGGGCACGGGCGGCACGCCGACACCGGAAACTTGTGACGGCGCCGTCAGCGACCGCATCAGCGTTGCCCCGCGCAGCGTCACCCCGCTCGTCACCACACTCTGCTGCTGTTGCTGCTGACGGAGGGGAACGCCGTCCTCGGCGGTGGCGGCGACGCCAGTGCTGTGCCGCGACCGGGCGCGGCCGTCGGGAGAAGCGCCCAACGGCGAGGCCGGCCTGCCCATGGCGCCGCTGCCGTCCCCGCCGTGAGCGGCGAGCGAGGCCGCGGCAGCGGCGGCGGACGCAGACGCGCTTGTGTCGGGCAGCCCGTACGCGGACGCCCGTCCCCAGTCAACCAGCACACTCGTCGGGGTGTTGACCGTCCTTGCCCCAGCCGACGGTGACGTTGGGCTCCCGTGGTGTCGCGCCCCACCCGCGACGCCTCGATCGCCCGTGACGGTGGCGGGCCCGATGCCGAGCGACTGCAGCGCCTCCTCCAAGCGGGCGTCGTCGCGGCGCTGCTGGTACAAGGCCATCTGCGCCTCGGTGCTCGTGAAGGCGCGATCCATAGCGGCGGCCGCCAGCACCGACGTGTCTTCATCTTCGTGCGCGGCACTGGAGCCGTGATAGGGGGATGTGCGGCCCGAGCTGTGGTGCGAGTGCGCAAGGCTGTAGATGCTGCTGCCTTCGCCAGAGGCGTAGCTCCCAACACGCAGAAGGCCAGCGCCGCCGCCGCCGCCGCCGCCAGCTGGCGCCTCCCTGGTGCTCGTGCCGTGCGCCGTGGGGTGGCTGGAGGCGTGCTGTTGCTGCTGCTGCTGCTGAGACACGACGGCGGGGAACGGCGGGGGCTGCGCGCCCGGTGCGTCAGAGCCCGGCGCCGCCGCGGCGCTCGACGTCGGAGTGGCTGCGAAGCCGTGTGAGCCACCGAAGTGGTTCGCCGCTGTGACGTGCGTGGGCGACTCAGGAAGCCCAAAGTGCGCCTGCGCCTGCGCCTGCTCCTGCTGTGGAAGCGGTTGAGGTGTCGTCTGCCACTGCTGCGCCTCCTCCTGCTGCTGCTGCTCTGAGCCGAGCCTCCGCGTCCCCGACTCCGACGACGACACCACAGCTCCACCAGTGCCGTCAGCAGCGTGTGGCGCGGCGGCGATGCCTATGACGGCTTCCTTGTCGACACGCAGCGCGTGCGGCGCCGTCGCTGCTGCTGCGGCCGTGTCGGGGGCCACCAACACCCGCTCCACCTCCGACGTGGGCGTGAGCACTGGGGTTGTGTTCGACGCGCTGATGCGCGTAGCCTGCGACGTGGTGCTCCCACTGGGCACTGTTGCCTGCAGCTGCGCACCCGCTGGTGACCTGGAGCTACTCGGGCTTGTGCCACACGACGGTCGGGTCAGCGCGGGAGACCCGCTCACGCGCGTGGGTGGCGTCGTCAGGGGTGAGGGGCGCGGGAAGGTGGAGGCGGCGGCTGCCGTCCCGGACGCCCGCTCAGAGGTCGGCGAGGTCGGCGTGATGAGGTGCTCCGGGGGTGCGTTGGCGGCGGGGCTCGTCATTTCTGCCGGCGGGCTCGACCCACTCCTCTGCGCCCGCGCCGCCGTCGCCGCCCCCATCGCCGCGGTGGTCGGCACATTCGCGAAGAGCGGCGCAGGGGCATTCCGCAGCCGGCGGCGGGTTCCCGTGGCCTCCGCGACGCCGCCCCAGCGTTGCGCTGGCGCGGCCGGCTGTTCGACGCGGCCGGCGGCGGCGTCTGCTGGAAGGCTGCACCCACCGCGGCAGTTCCGGCGGCACCCCAGTGCCACGCCTGTGCATTGGCTGACATGCCCACCGGCGAGCTGCGCTGCTTGCGCCGCACACGCGGCACGCTGCCCGTCGCGGCCCGCACGCGAGTGACGTCGGAGGAACCACCCCCGGCACTGCCCCCCGCGGAACCCCCTCCACCTCCGCTCGCACTCCCCGGAGAAGCAGAGCTGGCGGGGCTGATGGCGATGTAGACGGGCTGGAACTGCGCGGCGCCGCTGGGGAAGTGCCCGTGGTGCCCGCCAACGGCACCCGGCGAGATGGGAGCGTGTCGGCCGCCCGTGGCGAAGATGCCGGCGCTGCCGTACAGCACCGGCTCGTGCGGCGAGCTGCTCCCACCGGTCGATGGGGAGGCGGGGGAGGGGGCGGCCACGCTGCCGTACCGCGAGCCCGTCCCGCGACGGTGCCGCCCCCGGGTGCGGTCGTGGGACGGCACGGCGCTCCCTGCTGTCGTCGGGGTCTTGGTGGCGGCGCTGCTGCTGCCGTGGTGCCCGTGGATAGCCGTCAGGGTCGTGGGAACGGCTGAGGACGGCGTGCCGCCGCTGCTGCCGCCGCTGTGGTGGAGTGACGACTCCTGCACCTCGGTGGGGGTGTAGGCTGTGGGAGACGCGACGGCGACGGGGCTGTTGTTGCTGGCAGAAAGGCGTGTCACCTGCGCTGGGGCGGCGAGTCCGATGTCGTCTGGGCTGGGCGGGCTTGGCAAGTCGACGTGGTCCTCGCCGCCTACCCAGTTTTGCTGCGCTGGCTGCCCGTAGTAGACCGGTGAGGTGGCGGGGTGGTGCCGTGGGTGACCGAGGCCGTGTCCGTGATGGCCATGTGTGCGGTGTGGGTGGGAGTGCTGACGGTGGTGGCGGTGGTCGTCGTGGTCGTCGGTGTTCCCGCTGCTCGCCGCGTTGACGCTGCTCGCACTTTGCGGGTCGGCGAGCGCGGGTGACGCGCTGGGCTCGCTCATGATGAAGGACGGAGACCGGTGGGGAGGGGCGGAGGGGGGTGGGTGCGTGGACGGGTGGCGTAGTACACTGAGAGCGACGCACAGGCGCGAGCACCGATGAAGGTGACGGAGGGAGCGAGTTAAAGCACGACAACCCGGAGTTGCGTGCTGTGTGGGAGTCAGAGGATGATGATGATGGTGATGATGATAGTGTGTGTGTGTGTGTGTGTGGCTTGCCAGAGCCTTCGTGCACGCCAGCAGCCACGAAAGAAAGAAAGAAACAAGAAATCAAACACCGATGCGCACCGGGGGGGGGGGAGTGAAGGAAGCGACAACGACGACGACAGCAGCACAAACGCACGCGCGCACACGTGTTCCAGTACAGTGGAGAACAGAAAGAGAGAGAGAGAGCAAAAAAGAGAGGCGAGTGTACTGATAGAAAACTATTTTTTTTTTGGTGGGTGTGCAGCCTGCGGTGACAGCACAAACCTTTGCGGTGCCGGACACGGGGGAATGGGAGGGGGGGGGAGGAGTGGGGAGGAGTGGGTGGGGTGGGGTAGGCAAAGCGTTTGGCGTGTATGTGTGGTAGCGATGGCGGTGCAAGGGAAGAGGAGACAGTAAATGGAATTCGCAGAGCGTGTGTGTGTGTGTGTGTGTGTGTGTTGTCTAACGAGAGGGAGAGGAGAGGCGACACGTGAACGGCGAGCTGCTGATGCAGCGGTGGGTAAGACGCAGTGAGTGCGAGAAAGAGAGAGCGAGGCAGACGTGGAAAGGAAGGGAGGGGGAGGGAGACAGGGAGGCACGCGAGTTCGACGAGGGCCCTTGCACGTGGCTTGGCCCGCGTCTCTGCGTGTGTGTGTGTGTGTGTGTGTGAGCGTGTTTGTGGGAGAGAGAGCAACGGTGCTAAAAGATGGTGACGACGTATCAGCGATATCGTATGGGGGCGAGGCCTGCGCGGCGGTGATGAAGTTGCAGGTGCTGGTCAGACGGTACAGCCCATACAGGTGTACGTGTTAATGGGTGTGTGTTGGCGGAGGGGGGAGGGGGTAGGGGGAGGGGGGGTAGACGGAGAGGAGGACATGCCCAAGACGGGGAAGAGGCAGCGTGAGCGTGCACGAGGCACGTCTGTGTGGTGGCCGGTGTCTTGCTGTTGTGCAACGGAGTGAAGACGCGGTGCGGGAGGCAGAGGGGAGGGAGGGCGACTGCGCGCACAAGAGAGGCATTCATTCACATGCGTGCTGGTAAATCATGACGGCGATAGGCGCCGTTGCCTCCGTTGTCAGTGCGATGAGTCTTGTCAACCATCGAGATGGCGAGAGCGGGGAAAAGCCTGAGAAAGGGAAAGGGAGAGGGAGGGGGAGGGGGGGGGGTGCGCATCTACACGGTCGGGAAGAAGAGAGAGGGGAAGGAAGGAAGGAAGAAGCAGACCCCCCCCCCCCCCCCATCATCGGGTCAACACACCGTCGCGCTTGCACGTGCAGCGAGGGGAGGGGGTGGGGGGTGAGTGCGTCGGCCAGGAGGCGCGAGTACCTCGGGAGGCGGGCTCTTTGTCTAAAGGGGGTGCCCACCATGCAAGGGAGAGGCTGAGGGACACACAAAAAAGAGTCCGCAGGCAGCACGGACACGCCGTCACACGCATGGGCGTACACGTGCCTCGCTCTCTCCCCCCTCTGTGTATGTGTGTGTGAGGTGGGGGGGGGGGGACGGTGTGCGCTTGCGTCCTGCTAGGTGTCTATGACGCTCCGAGGTGGTGCTTGCCCCTCACGACACCGGGTGTGTCATCTAGAAGAAGAGGTTTAGCAGGAAGGCGACCCATAGCACGGCCATACGGGTCGCGTACACGGCTATCACCACACGCCACACCGTCCCGACGCCACGGCCGCCGGTGCGACACCGACACCGCGGCGTCATCCGCGATGTCGTATGCTGCGAGCGGCGTCGCTGCACGGGCCGGCAGTGCCTGGCTGCGTACTGCCTCACCGCCTTCTAAGTCTGCAGTGGCCACGGCCGCGACATTCACCGTTGTCCACGCGTGCGGTAAAACAACAGTGTTGTTGTCAAGCCGCCGCGAAGACGGTGTGCTGTCTCGTCCCCACCACGATGACGGCTGCGCTAACCACATCAGCTCGATGCTGCGCTCATCGACAAGGGCGATCTCAGCCAGCGTCAGCGCGAGGGCCGTGACGATGCACCACAGACGCGGCTGCAGCAGCACGTGCAGGTACAGCGAGACGGGCACGACGGGGTCGCTGTGGTGGGCATCGGGGTCCATGGCTGCGGCGAGGGTCCGTCCAGCCTCCTCGGCTGCTGCTGCTGCTGCGGCCACGTCAGCGTCTTGACGCGCTCGCATCGACGCACCTTCGCCCTCCCGACGGTTCTTCCGTGTGCTCGCCCCCTTCGCCGTTGCCGCGGCGACACCGCAGCCGTGCCAGCACGCGCGCGCGAGCCAGCGGAGTGTGTTGCACACCCACTGCATCGCGCGCCGTTCGAGGTAGTCGGCTGTTCGGGTGACGGCGTTGTCAGCGGAGAGGCCGCCCTCGAGCTTCGATGCGGGAAAGAGGAGGAGCGGCGGGGGGAGGGCGGCACCCAGGGCCGACTGACACCCCCTCCGCCGCTGCCAACACCCGTCGCGCTGCCAGCCGCGCCGTGTCCACCACCACCGCCGCCGCCGCCGCCGCCAGAGAGCGGGCTGGAAGGCACCCCGCCACGCAGGCGCCACTGCTGATGCGAGAACCGCCCAGCGGCATTGACGGCGTTCTCGCTCGGGCTGCCAGCGGTGCTTGAGCGGTTCGGCAGGAGCGGGTTGAAGCGCCCGGTGCTCCCCCGCCTCCTCCGGCGGCAGCAGCAATGCTGCGTCCCCGCAGGGAGGACAAGTGCCGTTCGACGGGGAGAGCAGCGTGCCTTCCATCGCGGCGCCGTCGTAGCTCGCGTAGTAGGCGTCCGTGTACGACCCATCCCGCCCGCGGTACGGCGACACGTTGGACAGCGACCCGCTCAGGGCCCCGCCACCACCGGTTCCGCCGTACGTGTGCCCGTACGTGGCACCGAGTGCGCCGTGCCCGTAGCTGGCGCCGAGACTCAGGCTGTAGTTGAGGGGGTCGCGCCGGTGGCGGCTGTACGGGGTGTACGTCGCGGCGGCTCCGCCAAAGGTGTGCCCCGCGCTGTCCATCAGCTCGTCCCGCATCAGCGCGGCGCCGCTCATGTACCCGAGGCCCCCGCCACCACCGCCGCCGCCACCACCACCACCGACGGAGACGCCGAAAGGGTCTTCGCGGGACAGCGGCGAGCTCGCGGTAGCGAAGAGGGCGGAGCGGGAGCCGTCGTCGACGTGCACATCCACCACGGTGTGACGCGGACGGTGGCCAGCAGATGACGCACCCGCTGCCGCACGTCGCGCGGAGGTGGACAGCCCGCGTGGGCCCCAGTAGCCCCCACCCCTACCCCCACCACCTGTACTGGTGGACGCGTTGTCGTCACTGCTGGTGATGCCCCCTGCGCTTCCGCTGCGCTGATGGCCACCGGGCACACGCCGCCATGCGACGCTGCCGCCCACGACGCTGCCGTCGCCACCGTTGAAGCCGCCGTCCGCGTGCTCGCGGCGCAGCCACCGCCGCCGCTGCTGCATCCAGTACCGCTCCGCCACGCCCCACGGCACGGGGGCGTAGCCCGTGATGACGAGCAGCAAGCACAGAGAGAGCATCAGCGCGGTATGGTACGGCTGCAGCAACGCCAGGAAGACGGCAGCGGCGGGGTGCCCCGTCTCGAGCACGGGCAGCACACGCGCGGCAACGCCCGCCACTGCCGCACTGTCGCCGGAGGAGGTGCCCGCACCGTAAGCGGAGACGTTCGTCAGCAGTGCGAGAAGAAGGACCGCCGTCGGCGCTGTCGTTGTCGCAGCGCCGCTGTCCATGCGCGGCTCTGGGAAAGGCACCGTCATGGCCAGCAACGCCAGCAGCGCAATCCCCGCAGCCACGGCGCCGAGGAAGACGTGCACGCGCTGCAGGTATCGCAGCGTGGCCACGAAGCGCGGCCGGTAGGTGGCGGCGTCGTACAGCCAGTAGAAGCGGCTGTGGGCCATGGCGACCCCACTGGCACTCGCAGACGCGGCTCCTGACGTTGTGCCGTCCTGCCGCCGCCCCCCGCCACGCCGCCCCTCCTCTCCGCCGCGGCCGTAGAGCAGCCGTGCCCAGCGCCGTGCCCGCCGCGCCTCCACCTTTGCCTGTGCGTGGCGTACGTCCTCCTCGACACCGCACTGCGCGAGAAGGTCGGCGTGGCGGGTGTGTGTGAGGTATAAGCCGTTGGGCTGCTCCACGTAGCGGTGCGCGCGCAGCGGCGGCCGCCCCGCCACGGCGCCGCCGTCCCCGTCCACCGCCGTGAGCGTGGCGCCGCCCCCATCGGCGTCATCGGCGTTCTCCTTGTCCAGCGTCGCTGAGAGGCCGCTCGTGCCGGTGCCGTCACCGATGGAGTCGCGCGCTGCGTCGGACAGGGACGTCGACCCACGCACCGACGGCGCTGCGGCTGCGGCCGTCGGATCAGCGGGCGGTACAGCCGCCGCCGCCGCCGCAGCAGCAGAGGCGGTGGAGGGCGGCGGAGGTCGGAGGGGTCGTTGCGTGCGCCGCACCGCGTCACCGCCGCTGCCCGTCCAAACTGCATGGCGGCTCTGCAGTACGTTCACTGATGTGGTGCCGGCTCCACTGCTGCGCACCGAGGGGCGCACCACGACCTCCTCCATCACGTTGCCGCCGCCACTGTGCTCGCTCCCGCACGGACCGGCCCTGAAGCCGCCGATGCCGCTGAAGCCGTGCTCCATCTCCCCATCCGCCGTGGTGAAGCTCCCGTCTCGGCCGTCCTCGTCCTCCGCATCCACCGCGGTGTCGCGGTCTCCCTCATGCAAGTGAGCTTTCTTCGAGGGCCGTGGCCGCCTGCCATGCCGCCCGGGCCCTGAGGCGGCCGATGCCGCCGCGGATGGCGATGCCGCTGGTGACCGCACCACTGGGCTGTTACTCGCGACGTACCACGCATGCAGCTGACGCGGCACGCACTCCTCCTGAGATTCGGCGTCACTGCCGTCCAGCGCGGGGGTCTCTGCCCTGGTGCGCCGGTGCGGCCGTCCACCACCTGCGGCGGAAGCGGCGGCCGCATCGGCTTGAGTGAAGACGGCGCTGCGTTGAAAGTCGATGGCACCGCGCTCGCGAAAGAAACGCCGCTCCTTCCGCTCACGCTGCCGGCGCCGCCACTCCGCGCGTGCCGCGGCGGCCTCGGGCCGTCAACGACGATGCCGTGCCCGGCCGCGAGGGACCGGGCGGACTTGCGCGACGGCGAGCCGTCGGCCGCCGCAGCTGCTGACGTGGAGTCCGTGGCCCCACTCAGTCCAGGCGCTGCGTTCATCAGCTTCTCCAGCATCTGGTAGTCCTCATCGCTCCCGTCCGTTGTGGAGGTGGAGGAGCTGGAGGCGGAGTCGCTCTCATCGAAGAGCGATGTGGGGTCGCGGTAGCCGGCCGCTGCGATCCCCGCGGGGTTGTGCCGCATGATGGGCGCGGTGGTGGTCGATCGGTGTATTGTTTGTGTGGAACGTATTGTGCGGTGTGTATGTGTATGTGTATGCGTAGGAGCGTGCGTGTGCGATCTATCTGTGCGCGCCCCTGTAGTGATGGCGGTGCGTGTGTGTGTGTGTGTGCGTGTGTGTCAGTGTGTCTTTCTGTTAACGGCGCACCTCCGCATGTGGACGTGAACATGTGTGGCCGGAGAAGCACAAGAAGAGAGCGTGGAGAGAGAGGGTACACGTACGGAGTATCGACACGAGGTCCGCCGTCGCGTTGGACTGCAGCGCATCTGCTGCACGCTGCGTGGACGCCTCGCAGACGATGGCGACAAGGACATCCACATTCACGCGGCACACGCGTCCTTCGCTCGGGTCACAGCCCAGGCCGCGGAGCCCCAAGACTGGTCCATTGTGCTGGCCCCGGAACTCCTCCAACGGGGTCAGGGAGAGGAGCCGGGGGGAACAGCCAAGCACACGGACAACGCGCATCAGGAGAAAAAAAACACGAAGCGCCGTGACGGACTTCTATTCATCTTTTTCTTTGTGGAGTCGCACTTTACCACGGCACACGGGCTCGCTGCTCTTGCTGTATGCGCTGCACCTGCGCCTGCAGAAGGGTGCTCGTGGCGTGCGGTGGCCGGGCCGCTCGCATCGCGAGCGGCACCGGCGCCGAAGGCGCATCACCGTGCGTCAGGTCCACCTGTTGGTCCACCACTTCACGCGCTCCATGGAAGGGCAGGGGGGAGGACGCCGGTGCAGCGGCAGCGGCGGCCGTTGTTGTCGCTGTCGTGGCAGCCGTTGTGGCGTTGACAGCGGCGGCTGACGTCGGCTGCTGCTGCTGCAGCTGCGTGGAGTGCGCGCTCGCGGGGTGTTGGGTGGCGCCACTGCTGCTTCTTGTAGACGTGCTCGTCAGACTCCACTTTACCCCACGCCGCCGGTGCTGCAGCCGGCGATGGACCGGCGGCGAGTGCACCGCGCTCTACCGGGTGACGCAGCGCCGTCACTGCGTTCTTCGCCGGCTTGCTCGCCGGGTGTGGCGTTGATGTCCAATGCGCCTGTGCCGCCGTTGGGGGCCGCTGCGGCGTGGGGCTTCCATGCCGTGCACCCCCACCATGGTACGGAGACCCGCCTTGCTGCGACTGCTGCGGGTGGACCCACGGCTGTCGTCTCTGCCGAGGCGGCGGGCAGCGTCACGGCATACGAGCTGGTGTCCACGGCAGGCCCGAACCCCTCGTCGGGCACCACGAGACGTGCGGCTGCCATCAGCGGATCGGCGGCGGCGGCGGGCTTCGCCACTGTAGAGAGCGTCAACGTTGCGGCAGCAGCAGCAGCAGCGGCATCACCTTCGGCGTCGGCCGCGCGCTGGTGCGCGCGCAGAGCCGCTGCCAACGCCGCCTGCACCTCCTCCGAAGCACGCGGGGGAGGAGGCGACTCGGGCCACCAGCAGCAGCACCATCACCACCAGCACCAGCACCAGCACCATCAGCATCCCTCGCCCGCAATCGGCATGTCGTCGCGTGCACGTGACATGGAAGGTGCGTCGGTGGTCGTGTACCGTGTCGTCGCCGTGCTCGTGGTGCTGCCACTGCCGCTGTTGTGGTGGCTACCCGGACGCTGCTGCGTGTCGAGCACCGGCCGCAACCTGCGTGTTGGGCCTGTCGGTACACCTCCGCGCCGTGTGCCGCAGCACGTGGGGCTGCCTGAGTAGCACCACGACGCAGCGCGGAGGCCACCGTCGCCGAAGACATCGAGTCAGACGACGATGCGGTGTGCAGTGAGGACGGCAGCGATGGCGATGCCCTGGAGGAGGAGGAGGCGACGGAGGACGTCGAGGTCCCCAAGTTGCGGGTGGAGGAGCCGGAGGCGGCGTAGCGCAGGCGGGGATCCGGCGACGGCGCGGCGAGGGCCAGCGCCACGTCGACCTGCGGCTCCGGCAGCGCCGCCGCCGTCTGCGCTGCGGCTGTGAGCCCTTTCATGAGTGCTGCTGATGCTGGTGCACCCACGCTGCCCTGCCTGCTGCGGCTGCGGGAGGCACGTCCCTGCTGGGGTGCCGCACCACCGAACTGCCGTACCCACTCCAGCACAAAGCCCATGACGGGGTCGCGGACGGGTGGCGGCGGAGGCGGGGCTGCTGCTGCCGCCGCCGCGGCCGATGCGGGTGCGGACGCCACGTGCGATGGTGGGGCGCGGAGTGACGGTGGCTGGGATGGCGGCGCCGGCGGGGGTGGGGGTGGCGGAGGGGCGGCCATGCCGCTGGGGGCTCGGCTCGGCGGCGCCTCGGGGCCCGTCATGGGCGCAGGGGCCGGAGGAGGCGTCGGCGCCGTGGTGCGCCGGTGGCGGACCACGTCGTGGGCCACGACGCGCAGCCGCTCTACGGCATGCCGCTGCTCCTCCTCACGGTCCGCCAACCCTGCGCGCTGCTGCCGCTCCTGGTCGCACAGGCTGCTGTGCAGGAGCTGTAGGAGGAGGGGCGGCAGCGCTGATGCGGGCCCCGGTGCCGGTGCCTCGTGTGGGGCTGGGGGTGCGTCGCACACACACACCACACCAGCCGGGGCCGCAGCGAGGCGCACAACAGACCTTAGCGACTCGCTTGAAGACAGCGGTGGCGGAGGTGGTAGGGAGAGCACTGGGCTGAGCCGCGCCGATGACGCCGTTGCAGGCACAGGCGCTACGGCGTCTGCTGGCCCCGGTGGAGGCGGCGGGCTCGTTGCTGTCGCTGCCGCCCCCACCGCGTGTGCCCGACTGTCCAGGCCCTCATGCGCTTCCAGCTGTGAAGAATACGACGCCAGCCCGGCTGCAGCCCGCTTAGACTCCGTCGGCGCCTCCGTCACCGTCTCCGCCGGCCGCGGCCGCTCCACCTGCACAATGACGTCGCGGCGGTCCTCCATTGCGAGCCACGGCCCCGGCAGCTGCTCCTGCTGCATCGGCGGGAGCAGCCGCTGAGGCCCACCACCCGCAAAGCTCGGCCGCAGCCCCGCTATCAGGTGTTGCATGACGGGGGTGACATCGACAACGACACGCACCTCCTGCGACGCAGCCGCGGTGGCCGCCTCGGTCGCGTGCACACTGGGCTGCAAGGGGATGCGGACGGTCGCCGTCGCTGTCGCCGCGGTGGGGGTGGGGGTGGCGGTGTGTCCCTCGTGTCCGTCCGCCGTCGGGCGGCCTGAGACACCAATGGGGTGCGGAGCATCGTGCTGAGCCTCCACCGCGGGGCCGCCCATCTCTGAGGTGTCCTCCAACCAGGCGGTTTCCGCGACAGTGGGGAGAGGGACGTGCTCGTGACCCGCTTGAGGCTTCTCCGCAGCGGCGACACGCGCATGCGGCGCGGCGTGCGACTGCGCGAGAGCGGCGTAGACGGCGTCCTGCAGCGTGGCCTCTGCCAGCGCCAGGGCCAGCTCGTCGTCCAGGTGGACCACCGACTGCGTTCCATGCGACTGCTGCGCACGAGCGTCGTGCCTCGATGCTGAGGCGGATGCGGCATCGAGTCGATTTGTAAGCATCAGCCGCATCATCTCCTCCTCGACGGCCTCCACGACCCGCCGCATCGGGTCGGCACCGTCCGTCTCCTGCACACACTGCACCGTCGTCGCGTCAACTAGTCGACAAAGCACCTCCGCCTTGTGCACGACGGCTGCCGTCGTGCCGTCATCATCACCGCTGCCGTGAAGGCGACTGCGAGTCAGCAGCGGTGACGGCGTGATGAAGCACTGCTTGATGTGCTTTAGCCGTTGCCGCGCTTCCGCGAGCGCACGCGCCTCCGCTGCCATTCGCGGCGACACGTGAAAGCCAGCTGAACGTGCATCGCCAGCGAGCTGCTGCTCGCGGTACCGCACGGCTGCGGCGGCGCTGGCGGGCCTTGGCATCGGCACCAGTGCGTGCATCAGCGAAGCTTGGGCTGCGGCCGCACCGTTCACCCCCGTCTCCGTGGCGTCGATGCCGTCCGATGGGATTGCAGCGCCAGTGGGCCGCGCCACCGCCTCCAGCACCCCCACATCCTCCGCGGCGAGCGCCTCCGCGTGCCGCTCCACCGCGCGCTCCGCCGCCGCCACGCGGGCCCACGCCCGCTCGTAGTCCGTCAGCAGCGTCCACGGCACGCCGGCATCCGTGGCGTCTGCGCCTCTCACCGTCGCAGCGGCGACATCAGCGCCGTAGCCGAGCACCTCCGCTGGCGCGCCGAAGAAGGCGGCATCGCACGGCGGCAGCGCCCCCACCGCCCGGCGCTCAGCCACTGCGGCACCTGCACCATCAACACCTGCGGCCACTGCTCCGGCGGCCGGTGACGTGCGCAGGCCCATTGCCGTGCCGTCGCCACCATCCTCGAGGTCGCAGCGGACGGCAGCGGCCGCCTCCCGCCGCAGCGCATCCACCACCGCAGTCCGGTGGTGCAAAGCGCTGATCAACTGTGCCGCACCGGCATCCACAGCAACCGCGTCGATGCCGGTGCCTTCAGCAGTCAGCGTCGCGGTGTCACGCGCCGGGGGACTGAGCAGAACGACGGCGCGCCCCACAGCAGGCCGTTGCGCAGCGGTGGCGGCCTCGGCTAAGTGCGCGGCGCCGCTGTCGGTGCCGGCCAACAGCGGGGGAGGTGGGGCACCGGCGCTGACCGCACCACCGTGCACGCGGTGCTGGGCCGCGTGCGCGATCGGCTCGGACCACACCCCTCCGTGCTGCACACCTGGCGGGGCAGCGGGGCGTGTGGGGAGCACCGCAGCTGCGTGCGGGTTTAGGGAGGGCGGGTACCCGGACTGTGCACGTGGCGTGTGCGCGCCGGCCTCGCTGGAGAGGACGCTGATAGTCTCAATGTCGAAGCGAAGCCGCTGCGTGGTCTGCTGCTGCTGCTGCAGCGGCACGGGAGGCGATGGCGCGCTTCGACTTCGGCGCGCGGCGGCCCGTCCGCGTCCGACAGCGTCACCACGCCCCCCACAGCCTCCGCCGCGTCCACGCACCACCGGCGTCTCCGCACTACGTGACGTGCGCTTCGGAGCTGACGGCGAGTGCCTCAAGACGCGACGCGGCGGTGCCGATGCGCCATGTCGGTCTCCGTGTGCGTCCCGTGCTTCACCGGCCTTGGCGGCTGCTGTGCCACGACCTGCGCGGCGCCGCTCCGGCGCACCGTATAGCCGCGTCCCCTCCGCTAGCCCGGCCTCACGAGCCGCTGCGACGGCGCGCACATCGCGCAGCTCCGCGTCCATCACCGCGAGTGCGTGCCGGGGGACGTAATCGTCTTCGGCGGGCAGTCGCGCTCGCAGCGGCAGCGTCATGCGTCGCGATGGCGGTGCTGCAGCAGGTGACGAGCTGCGGCGGGCACCGTCAGAAGACGGCGCACCGTACACGGCACGCAGAGCGGCAGACGTGTTGATCACCGGGCCGGCAGGGGTGTGGCGCACGGTGTGCCGTGACGGGGCGGGAGGACTGTCCTGCTCCTCCTCTTCTTCTTCCTCGTCTATCGAGTGTGTCGGCCTCACCTCACCCGTCGAGTCGTGTGGGGTTGTCGCCGACGTCGTCGCTGCTGCTGCTGCTGCTGCCGCACGCGTGGATGGGCTCTGGCGGCGCGTCCTTTGCGGGCTGCGCAGTGGAGTGAGGTGGTCGGCTGTGGGGATGTCGGCCTCGAAGCCCGCGCAGTCCGCCACAGGATCGGCAGTGGGGACCTCCGTCGATGGAATTGGGGTGCCGTCCCGCGCCTCCCTTGTCTTCGTCGGCGTCCTCTCTGCTGTTGCCTCCGTGACGGAGACGGCCGTTGAAGGGGGTGGGATGGCGGGGCGCGGTGCTGCACGCGTCAAGCGACGCGGAGGAGTGGCGGTAGCGTTGGTCTTGCTCTGATGCTGATGCGGCGAGCGCCTCCGCTCCCGTTGCTGCCGCTGCTGCACCTTTTGCTCGTGAGTCGAAGCCCGATCTGTCAGCACGGCGCGTTGCTCCTCCACCGCGGCGGTCACGCAGCCCTTCATCACGTCCACGGCACCCGCCAGCATGTGTTTCGTGGTGTGCTCGTGCTGGGCCTGCTGCCGCTGCGCTGCCGCGGCCTGCGAGACGGCGAGCTGCTGCACCAGGGCCACCCGCTGCCCCTCCTGCAGCCGTGTCTCGCGCTGGAGGAGATGGACCGTCTCGCGGTGGTGCCGCAGGAGTCGCTGCTGCTGCGACTGAAGGAGCTCAGCGTACTGCCGCCGCTCCTGCTGACGCTGCCGCCGCTCTTCCTGGAGCCGCTGGTCGTAGGTCGCGCGCAGGCGGTCCAACTCGCTGACGTAGTGCCGCGTCTCGCGCTCCGCCAGCTCGTGAAGCGCGGCCTCGTAGGGCTGCGGCTGAGCGACGACTGTGTGGAAGGGCGGAAGGGACGTGGAGGGGTCTGCTGCGGAGCGGTGCAGGCCGCTCATGGCGCGTAGGGCCCGCGCTGCGGGCTGCGGCAACGACGCCAGCAGAGCCCGCTGCGCCTCCACATCGCCATCGTCCTCCTCCCTCACCTCGTGCTGCGCGCCGCCCCCGCTGCGCGCGTCGCCTGGCCTCGCACCTGTGTGGAACTGCATCGGCGACGGCTGGCGTGACGCTGCGGAGGCGACCGTCGGGGAGCTGAGCCGTGCCCGCACCGCGGCATGCGCCGGCTCGCTAATCACACGAACGTCACGGCAGACCCGCTCGAGCAGTCGACGCTGACGCCCCAGCTCGGCCTGCAGCTCCGGCGGGACAGAGGGAAGGGCGGCCACAATGCGCTGCACCAGTGCAGACTGCACGGCCGTGTCGGCGAGCGCGCCGGCGGCGATGTCGCCCCGTCTCTCACGCCCCCGGCGACGCTCACGGCGTTCATCCGGTATGGCGGTGTCTTGTGGGCGTCGTCCAGCGTCTTCAACCCCACCGCTTGCCTCCATCGAGTGGGTACGTGCGCGTCCTGGACCGGCGTCACCCCGCGGAGGCACAGGCCCCGCTGCTTTGCCGCCTGCGTAGCTCACGCTGTAGCACAGCAGGTCCTGCACCTCACGCGGCGTTAGGCCCATCTCAGATGCCGCTGTGGCCCACGTCGGGCCCGAGCGCAGCAGCGCGTCGCGCCGATGCTGCGCATAGCCGAGGTGCGCGAGGCGGTGCGGGGTGCCATCCGCGTGGTCGGTGTGCGTGCCTGCACCGGTGCCCACGCCGAGCGCCTCGAGCTCCTCCGCGTCCCTCGTCCCCAGGTCGACGTCGTCGACATCAACGTCGCTGTTGCTGCTGCCGCTGCTTCCCCCTCCGAAGCCGCGCGGCCCGGCGGCATCCAGCAGGCGACGCGCATACACGTCCGGATCGAAGTTCCTACGCCCCGCCGTCTTGCCGCCCGCACGTGGCGTGTCGCTGCGACTGCGGTGGTCACGGCGGTGACCCCGCGGTGGTGTGTGCGCCGTGCCGCGTGAGCGGGAGCGCCGCTGCCACCAGGCTGCAGTCCGTCCATCGACGGCGTCGACGATTTCCGTGATGGACGCCGTCGTCCAGTACTCGGCATCACGGCCGCGCCGACCCACCGCAGCCACACCGCTGGTGCGCGGGCTGCTGGAGCTTGTAGTGTTGCTCTTGTCAGAGCCGGCGACGGACACGTCGCACGGCGAGAGACTCTCCGCGGTCTTGGTCGACGGCGTCGCCTCTCCACGGTGGCTCTGCGCCTGCAGGCGACGCTGCACGTCCTGGAGCTCACGCAGCACCGCCGCGCTCTCAGCCGCTGGCGATACCGACGATGACGTCGGCGGCGGCGGCCGCGCAGGAGGAGGAGGAGGAGGAGGACGCCGACGCTCGTGTGCGTGCGGGGGAGACGACGGGGACGTGGCGCCTGGAGTGCCACCTCTGGCTGCGTCTGATGTGACGGGCGCACTCGCCGCTGGGTGTGGGCCGTGGGGCTCGGCGGCGGCCTGTCCGCTCCGCACGACCGCCTCGGCCGCTGCCTCAGCCCTCATAA
>CAWUFJ010000009.1:280207-334215 GCA_963921375.1 Tiliacea citrago
CGTTGCCTCCAACAGAGCTGGCTCACTGGGGAATGAAACGGCTGGGGATGCGTCGGCGGCGGCGGCGGCGAGGGCTGCGGGCCGTGCGGTGGTGGCGGACGTGAACTGAGCGTCCAGCACAGCGTCGATGAAGGAGACGTGCGGCTGTGGCGCCGCTGGTGGGGATGCGTGACTCGTGGTGTGGCCAGTGGTGCGTCGTGACGCAGAGGGACGAGTGGCGCCAGGCCGGGCTTGATGCCGGGGCTGGGATGAACTTCCAACACCAGCAGCAGCAGCAGCGGTGGATGGGGGTGGAGCACGATGCGACCGCAAGGTGGCGGTGCTGGCCGACTGCCCTTCACGACCTTCCAGCGATGTGCGCCGGCATGCGGCGGTGGCGGCGGTGGGGGCAAGGTAGTGCGCTGGCGGCCGCACTGAGCCACCGGCTGCTGCCGCTGCAGGGGACGCCGATGGGGATGCCGTGGCTGCTGCTGCTGCTGCTGCTTCTGCGTCTGTGGTTCGTCTCGACACACCTCCGACGCGGCGGGGCACCACCGGTGATGGCGGCAGCGGCGGAGGAACGGCTTCCAGCGTCGGCACAGCGCCTGGAGACGGAGAGGCGGGGAGGAGGGAGAGAGGCGCCGGCGTTGATGGCTGTGGTGGTGTCTGCGGTGAGCCTTCACTCGCCATGGTGGGTTCGGCGGTGGCGGCCGCCGCCTCCGGTGCCTCCGCAGCGCTGGCCGTCTCCATCAGCGCCTGTCAGCGGCTCGTGTATGTGTGCGAGGCAGAGACGATATCCCCGAGGGGGAGAGGGGGGGGGAAGTGATGGTGATAGTCTACGGATCTATGGTGAAGCAAGGTGCGTGTGCGCGTGTGTGTGCGTGTCTGTTGGGTTCCACAACGTCCACACAGCGCTTCTACTAGGCAGCTCCGCGCAACACACAACGGCGATCTCCGCGACGGGGGGAGGGAGAATGGAGGGAGGGGGTGGGGGAGGAGTGGATGGATGAGGATGGCGGTGTGATGGGAGCCACGAGGCAGAGAGAGCAGCAGCAGCAGCAGCAGCCCTCTCCTCTTTGCCCTGCTGACGCACGCCACGGTGTGGTCGACAACGCCCGCCGCCCGCCCTCGTGCCTGAGAAGGGTGGTCCGCGAAGGGCACAAGGAGCAGACACACATCGCATGGTGCGTCACCGCGTACGTCCACAGCATAGCGGGGGAAGAAAGGGACGGGGCAGGAGAAGGAGGAGACACCCTCCACCCCCCTCATCCCTCACACACACACACACACGCACATGCACACACATGCGCGGCCCAACACACCTGCTGGCGGGGCCTGGAAGGTGAAGCGGCGTGGGAGGGAGAGCGGCAGGGGAAGGGGGGGGGAGAAGAAAGAGCTCGTGTGGGTGTGCCACTCATGTACAGAGGTGGTGGTGTTGGTGTCGGGTGGGGGGGGGCGGGGAGTGGGGTGTGGCAGGCCTCTGCCCCCCTCCCCTCCCCCCTTTTCCCCATCCCTCGCCCGTCACGGCTTCTTCAGCTTGGTGGACCGTGGCCGCAGCTTGGCCGTCGCCGCAGCCTGCCTCTCCGCCGCAATTGACGCCCTCAGCGCCTGCTGCTTCGCGGGGGCACAGTGAGGATGGGCACCTGCAGCACGTCTGCTGTTTCCCTCACCACGTTCCACACGAGATGGGGCGAAGGTGACGACCGACAGGGCAAAGAACTCGTACAGGATGAGCTCCTCGTCGAGGTCGTAAGCGTAGGTGTCACTCGAGGTCACGCGGGCACCAGTGTGGTCTTGTCGAACTGCTGCACCGGTGCTCGCGTAGAGCGGTGTCGAGGCCGTGCCCTGCGGGGTATGGCCCCAGCTGCAACGCTGCTGCTGCCGTCGCAGCTGACTCACATTATGGATGTAGGTCAGCGTGATGTGCGCGCCGAAGAGGATGAATGGCGCAAAGGTGCGGCGGAACGGGAAGAACTCCGAGCCGCAGAGGTGGGCGAGCATGAGGTGAATGGCGAGCTTCGTGTAGAGCAGCCCGACGGTCCAGCAGAAGAGCCGCGGGTGGCGCCTAAAGACGTCCTCCTGCGACGTCAGGAACCACACATTGGCCATGAGCGTGATGACGACGAGCGGCACGAGACGTGAAAGGGCGTGCAGGAAGGGGAAGCGGGTGTTGAAGCGGCCGAGGCCGAACTTCAGCCGCAGCTCCGCCTCTGGCGTGCGACGAATGGCCCGGTACACTTGATACACGTTGCCCGCCGTCGTCAGCGCCGCACTCACCGTCATGAAGAGAACGGCAAGTGTGTTGAAGCGAACGCGGAGCACGGCCTCGCTGCTGCCGTACAGTCGCAGCACCGTCTTCTGCAGCACACCGTGCCCAAGCCACATCTTGCCGACCACCACCTCCTCGTACTGCGCGGTGAGGGGGTCCACCGCGAAGGGCACGCGCGTCGGTGCCGGCGGGCTGGCCCGATACGCGGCACTGCAGTTGAGGTTGAAGAAGAAGGGGACCATGGCGAAGCCGTCGGCGTCCTCGTGCCACGTGATGTATGGGCACACCTTGTTTAGCACTAAGGCCTCGATGTCGAGGGCGGCCTGTGGGGCCGGCTGGCGCAGCACCTCCGGCAGCCACCGCGACGGCACCTCGAGCGCATTACTGTTCCACCACTGCGGCCCGCCCACCCACGCCGTCCATAGGTAGACGCCGATCGCGATGAGGATGCCCTCGTTGGGGCCGTTGATCACCGGCAGCACCAGCACGCCGCGGTAGTACTCCTCCCAGGTGTTTAAGAAGAACACAATCACGGTGTTCAGCACGATCAGCCACGTCTTCCAGCACGGCCCGGCGGAGACAGCGGCGGCGACGGAGAGGCCGCCAATGATGCAGTTGACGGCGTCGCAGCCGTGGTCCATCAAAAGACCAAGCGGGCTGGAGGTGCCGGTGCGCCGCGCCTGGTGCCCGTCGAGGTTATCGAGCAGCTGGTACAGGAACAGGGCTGCAGCAGCCAGCACGCAGACGTAGGCCGGCGGGGGCGGCAGGAACTCCTGAGCAAAGGGCAGCGCCGTCTTGCTCGCTTCCTTTCTCGCAATCGACATGGTGCCCTTCGCCGTGAGCTTCGGCATGTAGTAGGCGAGCAGCGAGTGCGTGATGCTGACGAATAGGAGCGCGGCGATGGTGATGACGTTGGGGGCGAGCCAGACGGGGAGGTAGTTGACCAACTTGCGGCAAAGGGGGCGCCACATGTGGTTGTATAGGTAGCTATGGTCCTCGCCGCGGTAGACGTAGTGCGCCAGCCGCTCCTTGGCGTCAGTCGGCAGGTACGAGAACATGATGACGCTGATGGAGGTGGCGATACGTGTGCGTGTGTGTGTGTGTGTTGCTCACAGGTGTGAAAGAAGAGGGGGAGGAGCTGGGATGGGACCAGGAGGATGGGTCGGCTCGCGGCTGGTGAAGTGCCTTCGCGTGCTTGCGCAGCAGCGAAGCCCAGCGAGAAGTAGAAGAGGCGTGGCGAAGGGGAGGAGAAGTGTGAGGGTGGGCAGGTGGGAGGCTGCAGACCAATGTGTATGCGTGTGCGTGCGTGAGGGACGGTGGGGAGGTGAGCTGAGGTGCTTGAAACGCAGATGCGGAGCTCACGAGCGCATCCAACGACGAGGCTACAGCGGCACACATACACACACACACACACCGACACAGGGAGGTGCGACGGAAGAACGAGTAAAGAAATGAAGAGAGAGAAAGAGAACTTGGTGAAACAAAAGGAGAAGAAGGCCGAACGCGATGCGCGGCACAGTTGCAGCAGTGAAGGCGGTTGGCGAAGCCGTCGTGCGTGTGGGCGTGAAGGTGTGCGTGCGTGTGACTGTCTGTGGAAGTGTGTGATCAATGCAAGAGTGGTGGTGACTTGCTGGTGATGATGCGTTCCAGAAGGGCAGTGTACCGCTAGCTCTCCCTCGCACACACACACACACACACACACACACAGGCTGAGATGGGCCGCGTGCAAGCAAGCCTGTTTGCGTGTGAATGTAAAAGAGAAACGGGCAGCGGACGGGGCGGAGGAGGGAGGTGCACGCCACCAGACTCACCGACGTGCAAGGCAGGCGGTGTGAAGGCGCATTGTGGTCGCATGTGATGGGGGACGGACGTGATGGACAGAGGAGAGCGTGAAAAAGAAATTTAATAGGGCCAAGCAGTGCGCAGCGCACTCTCTATCGGAAGGGGGGGGGGGGGGGGGACACACGTGGCAGCACCGCAGTGCGCGACGTACCGCGGGCGAGGGAACGGCTCGTCGTCTTCGTTGTGTAAGCGTGTTTGTGTGTGTGTGTGTGTGTGTGTCTGTGGAGCTGCTGCCTGTGGCGGAGGCTGAGAGAGCATCACAACCCGCTCCCCCCACTTGCTGATGGCACTCGCTTCTCGTCACTCGCACACACACGCACATGCGTGTGCATGGGTGGAGGGGAGGCAGGGCCTTCGCAGCGTCACATCAACGCCACACAGGGCCGGCTGCTTCTGCTTGTGCTTGTGCTTGAAGTGCTGCTTTAGCGGCGTGGCTCACGTGGTAGAGAAGAAACACTTGACACGCTTGTATAGGACAGAGGGGGCCGATGTGGAGGACGGAGGGAGGGAGGGAGGGAGGAGGACGCCGGGAAGAGGTGAATAGAAAGGCGGGGGAAAAGAAGGAGGAACGAGAGAGAGCGCGCAGGCACACACACACCGACACACACACAAACACGCTTACACACACACACACACACGCAAGCTGCCGCATCCATCATAAGAGGCGCGGGGGTGTACATGTCTCCAGACTTAGGTGTGTGTGTGTGTGTGTGTGCGTGTGTGTGTGCCTGCGTGTGTATGTGTGCTAGGGAGTCGGGGAGGGAGAAGAAAAGGAAGGAGGAGGACAATCGCAAGAGGTCGGAGGAAAGAAGTTCCAGAAGCCAAAAAAGAAAAAGAAAAGAAGAAAAGAAGGAGGAGGCAAAGGGAAGAAGGCAAAAGGGAGACCGTCACACGGGCGTATCCGAAGGACAGACACACACACACACACACACACCGACACACACACACACAGACAGACAGACAGACAGACAGACACACGGGGAGCGGCCACGACGTCAGCAGGCTGAGACCGCACACACACACACACACACACACAGACACACACACGTACTCACTCACAGACACCTGTTTCATATAGCAAGGCGTCAAGGAGAGGAGGCCGACGGCTGCCCCGACCCAGTCTCCAACCCCCACCCCATGTGAGATGGAAGAATCTTATCGTATTTAAGGCGGTGCTCGGACACAAGCATCACGGGCTGCGAGCAACCTGCCGAAGGTTCACGTGCGCTCGCAGGTGGGCCCTTGAGCTTTGCGCGGGTGAATGGGCACACAAAGCTCAAGGGAGGGGGGAGGATTATACACATGCGCGTTCACGTATGCCACGCAGAGGAGGGGCGGGGAGGGAAGGGGGGGGGGCGATGTGCGTCAAGGCGGTGTGCGTGTACACGCGGCAACGTCGTCACCCCCCACCGCCCTCCACCCCACCCAACCCCCGCGGGTGTGTGAGAACAACCGTGTAGACGAGGGGGGGGGGGGCACCTGCGGCGGCACAAAGGGACGAGCGCCGTAAAGAAGAGAAAACCCACAAGAAGGAAGAGGGGAACTGTGGGCCAGGGGGAGAAAGGGAGGGGGGAGGGAGGGGAGGGAGGGGGGGGGGGGAATAGCCGCGGTGGGGCACCACCGTCATCAGCATGGGCACTCCCTTCAGCACCGCCCCATGCCATGGACATACATTGCAGGAGAGGCAGGGACAGCAGCGTGCGAAGGGAGACCGGCCAAGCAAGAGGAGTGGAGAGTTCGCAGCGCCGCGCAGGACACACTCACACACACACACACAGACACGCGGCGTCCCCCCTCTCCCTCCCTACACTTCTCCTGTGGTGAGGGCAGAACACAGGCGCTGGAAGGTAACGTGAAGACTCAACGGGGGGAGCGGTGAAAGGCAGGAGCGCGGACGGGCAAAAGACGTCGGTGGTGCGCAGCAATAATGCTAGGTAGGAAGAAGAGAACAACACTAGCACACACACACACACACACACACATGTGGAGGTGCATGTCGTGGGAGTGGAAAGGAGGAGGAGAAAAGAGAAATGGATGAGCGAGTGCACAATGTGCCTGCGTCTGTGTGTGTGTGTGTGTGTGTGTGTGTGTGACAGAGGAGATGATGCACCCCGCACACACCTACACACGAACAGACACACACGCACGCGCGCGCATGGAGGCGGGGGAGGGGGGGGCCTCCTGCTGGGCGGACACGCACGGAGACCGTACACAAACGGAGCTGGTAGACGTACACCAACACCTCCGCTTCGTCACGTGGCTGAAGCGGGGCTTCACTTGCGCGGCCCGGTGGGGCTGCGCACGGCACCCAGGACTCTCTTGCTCACCGGCGGCGGCGCGAGGACCGCCGCGCCGACCACCCCCGGCGTGGCGGGCAGAGCCTCCTTCGCCGGGTTCACATTCCCGCGCGCCGAGGTGGCTATGGCCGGTATCACCGTCCGCGCGGTCGGGGCAGGGGACATCCGCGTCAGCGGCACAGTCCGCGTCGGCGACGCCGCACCCCTCGCAGCCGTTGGCGCGGGCTTTGCCACTGCTGCCGTTGCTGTGGCTGCGGGTGTGACGTTGGTGGCGTTGCTGCTCGCGGTCGCGCTGGGGGAGTTTGGAAAGACGAAGGCGGCGAGGGCGCGCTGGAGACCCTCGAACTGACGGGCGGCGTCCTGCACCGCGTTGAGTGCGCGCGGCTCCCTGCTGGCGGCTGGCGGTGCCGTCGTAGCCGGCTCTGCGCTGTTGGAGGTCCTCGCGGCCAGTTTGTCGTTGCCGGAGCACGGGGGCGATGCACCCGACGACATCGCCGCCGTCCCACTGATGGTGGGCGGTGAGGCCTGGCGTATGAAGTACGCGAGCGGCCTCGTCAGCGGGCTCTGATAAAGGCGAGAGGTGACCTCGGTAGCGGTGCGCGTGGTCTGGGCGAGCTTGCGGGTTGCTTGCTTCGGGGACGAGGCACCGCCGCTCCCGACCGGCTTCGACGAAGACGCCGTGCTCGGCCCGGGCTTGGCATAGGATACTGTGCTGGCGAAGGCCTTTGGCGACGGCACGGCATTCGTGACGGACTCCAGTGGGGAAGCAACACTCCGACGGGTGGCCATCACGGTGGTCGGTGTGGCCGCGCCCGTGGCCGTGGCACGCGTGTGCGGGTCCGCCTTCGCTGTCTTCGTGACGGCTCGCACAGGCCGCGGTCGGTCGCGTTCGGGGCTCCCGCAGCGGGTCTTGGGGACCGCTACCGCGGACGAAGTGCGCGCGAGGGCCGCGAACTCATCAGCCACCGCAGAAGCGTTGCGACCGAGACCACGTCCAGTGTCCCTGCGCTGGCCACGGCGCTTGCCGTCTCCACCGTATCGGCGTGGCTCTTCTCCGCCAGCGGAAGGACGTGCCGACTCCACAACGCCGCGTGTGCATCGCACTTCTGCGCTGTCCGCGTCGGTGTCGGCGTCGTCAGCGGTTGCGTTGACGGCGAGCTGGCCGCCGAGACACGCGCCGGTACGTCGTCGTGCACGTCTGCGAGCGCGTCGAGGTTTGTGAAGAGCGTCCGTGTCTCAGGCGTGCCAGCCGACGACTCGTGCGCCGTGGCAGCGAGTGCGCGGCTGCTACACCTACCGTCCCGAGACGGAGCCGCTCGCGTTTGCGCAGTCGTTGCAGACGGCTCCGCCGCGACCGTGTCCACGCTCGCGACGCTCCGCTGCGCTGCCGTGATGACCGGCAGAGCCTGCGGTTCGCTTACTGTGGCTTCGTCTTCCGCGGCAGTCGTGGCAGCCATGGCCTGCCGCTTCGCTTCCATCGCAATCGTCCCCGTGATGGCGGTCGTGAAGAAGGCGACGAGCTCCTCCGTGTGGCGCGCCTCCGTGCCCGCCGTACTCGTCCCCGTCCCCGTCGAAGACGACGCCAGCGTGGGGCTGTGTAGGAGCGGTTTGCCGTGCGACGACACAGACTCTGGGCCGAGGGGTGACGCGGCGCGGGCGTCTGCGCGGTGGCGGGTCACGCGAATCGACGTCGGCACGCGCAGCGGCCCGGCCGACCCCACCGCGCGGGACGCGGCGACGCTGCTCAGCCGAGACGCGAGGGGGGTCTCCGCGCTCTCCGTACTTCGACTGTCGGCGTCGGCGGATTGGTGCGGCGCGGCTGCGGTGCCGCTCTTCATCGTCGCAGTGACGGGGTGCGGCTGACGCGGCCCGGCGCGGTGCGCGTGCACTGCCGTCACGTGCGACAGCGACGGGGCCGCCGCGTGCCCCGCATCGTGACGCCGATTGCCGTTCTCCTCGTCCACCTTGTATGGAAGAACCGGCGCCGGCGAGGAGCGGCCCGTGTGGCGTGGCGGGGAGGGCGACGGGGTCCGCGCGACCTCGCGACGTTGCGACCGCGGAGGCCGGAGCGTGGGGAGGTTGTCGTCCGGGGCGGCTGCGACGGGGTGGCGGCTGTCCCGCTCGTCCAGTCCCAAGTCACCAGCACCGCCACGATGGGGGTTTTGGAGGGGGTGACGGCGCTTTTGGAACGGCGTGCAGGGGCTGCTGTGTCGGCTGTCGAGGCTGCCAGAGTGCTGCATAGCGGCCGATCCTGTGGCGGAGGTGGAGGTGGATGCGGCTGCGTCGGTGAATGCGTCGGCGGCAGCGCGGCCGCTACGTGACGCCACGCACGGCGAGCTGACCGCGGACATAATACGAGGATCAGCGACCCTCTGTTGGGGAGGTATGAAGGAAGGGGGGTGGAGGAGAGAAGGACGAGGCGTGACAAGCGTTGTACGATGGCAGCTGAGTCCTTGCACGGCTGAGGAGAAGGCGGGTGACGGGTGCGGTGTGTGTGTGGGGGGGGGGGGGGCAGAGATGCGTGTTCTACTACGTGGCGCCGTGTGGGCACGAGGGGAGGATTGTGTGTGTGTGTGTGTGTCGTTGAGGGGGGGGGGAGTGAGGGTGGGTCGTGCTGTGTGAAGGAGGGGAAGGTGGCAAGGCAAGGCGGTAGCAAGTGCTGAAGGGTGGGGAGGGGGGGGGGGGGGGGCTTGCAGGCATGCGGGCTTGGGAGGCGGCCGGCGTGCGTGCCCCGTCGCTCTTGAGGTTCGCGCCGCGGTTCTTGTGGGTCCCGTCGGAGGCTTGGCGGACAGTGCCACTTGCCTCTCCTCCACGCAACCCTACCCCCCTCCTCCCTCGTCATACCCATGACACAATAGACACGGTGCATGGGCATTGGGAGGTGGGGGGGGGGTGGAGCTCGTGGGTGCTGCGGTGATCCGCCACCGCCGTCTTCATCTTGCAGCCTGTTCGCTTCTCTGTGTGTGTGTGTTTGTGTGTGATCCGTCGGCTCATCGGTGGTGCTGCATCGCTGCACCGTCGCCTGTTCCAGTCCGTCCCACAACTCTGTGACTGTGCGCGCGCGCGCGCCACCAGTTCCAGCGTGACCCGCTGGTGACACCGGGTGCGTGCGTCTAGCGATCCATGAAGAAACGCTCCAAGAAGGTTTTGTTGCGATCCTCGATGGCAAGGTCGAACACCTCGGTGTGACCAAAGTTCCCCTTCTCCTCCCGCGCACTTTGCTTGTGTCGCAAACAGACGGGCTCGTCGTAGTGCACAAGCATGCGCAGCTCCCCGCCCGTGATCGCGTCCCTCGTGATCACCGTCTCGAAGAGTGGCAGCGCTGGGTCGACGCGGTGGTCCTCCGGGCCGCAGTGCACCTTGTACTGCCGCCACCGGCCCTGGTAGACCTCCTCCGACGCTACGGAGAAGTTGCCGTAGCGGCGCATCACCGGATCGATAACGACGCTGTAGGCCTGCGGCGACTTGGAGATGTCGCTCAGCTTCAGGCAGTGCACGAGGTGGTGGTTGTCGCCGCGGGGGTCAAAGCGGAAGCAGCCGAAGGCATCTCGCTCGACGAGCAGCAACTCCCGCACCAGCGCCGCGCGCTCCGTCGGCATCGCCGGCCCCGCCGCTCCCCCGTCTCAACGTTGCGCGGGTGCCCCTCAAAGTCCAGGACGTGCTTAACGAGAAGGTCATCTGTGCGCAGGTCGGAGGCGATGATGGTGCGCACAACGACGGCGGCCGGCACGTACGGGTCGCTGGAGACCGCCATCAGACGGGCGTAGTAGCTACTTGCGGCACGCAGCTCGTAGGCGAGCAGCCGCCGCAGCGGGTCGCGCGCCACCGCCAGCCACGCCGCCCGCTCTCGCGGACTCGTCCGAGGTCGTGGTAGGGGTGGTAGCCTCCGTCGCTGACATCGAGGTGGAGCAGCAGCTTGCGGCACTCCGTTTCTGCGTCTTCGAAAAGTTCGCGCAGCTCGCGTTGCGGCACCTCGCCCTCGAGCAGGCGCTGGAACCCCTCGGCGAGGAGCATGCGCGGCAGCGAGGGCAGCGGGACGGCCTCGAGGGCGCCGAGGAAGCGGCCGATGAGTCTGTCTTGATGGAGAAAGGCGTGACGCAGGTAGACGGAGGGTGGGCCACTGCTGTGCACCCGCATCGGCACGAGGCTGCGCAGAAGCGAGCGCTCCCTGTCGGCTGCAGCGGTGGCATCGGAGGAGGTGGGCGAGGCAGCCGGTGGCGAGCACGTCTGCTGTGGTTGTGCCGTGGCATCCGTGGCCTGCGGGGTGGGTGGCCGGCCCCGCCCCAGCCCCAGCAGCAGCGCGACTCTGCACCTGCGCATACCCACTTGCGCGCTGCCCTGTGACGGTATGTGAGTCTGTGTGTGTGTGTGTGTGTGTGAAGGTGCGAGTCGCGCCCCTTAGCTTGCTCCCGTGTGACACGAGTGTGTTTGCGGTGGTGCTCCGCGTGAGGGCAGAAGAAAAAAGGGCGAAAGTTGCGGAGCATCACTGACAGGGCGAGGCCGCACGTGTGTGCGTCTGTGCCTCTGCGACGTCGTGCGAGCGGCCCACGTCGACCTCAGTTGACGCTGCAGGGGGTGCCTTGCACCGAGACACACACACACGCATTCGAGTGAGCGTGCACTCGGCAGGAGCGACAGGCGAAGCGCTGTATTCACTTCGCAATGGCGCAGATGTCTTCGCGATGCATGTCGCCTCCCTCGCTCCACAAACCCTTTCATGCTGTATGGAGCGAGTGTGCGGCGATGACCACGGGGCTGTGACAAGGTGCTGCTGCTGCTGCTGCCTTAACATGAGTAGCATGCGTGTGCCTGCGTGTCTGTGACTGTTTCTGTATGCATTTAGCTCGCTCTTTATAACGCCTTCACGCAGAGACGTGCAAGGAGGCACTTAGACGCTTTCTTAATGACGGAAGGAAGAGAGTAGGGGAGTCGGGGGGGGGGCGGAGTGTGTGTCGTGTGCGAGTGACACGGACGCTCACGGATACACACACACCGACACACACACACACACGTACGCAGATTCGCTCCTCGACACCCTCTCTTACCAGCATTGACCTTTTGCACACAGACACACAGAGACACCAAGAGACAGACAGCGAGTGTCGATTTTGTGTGTGTGTGAAGGGGGGGGGGGTCGGCTACGAGGACGGTTTTATTTTACTCGCCAGAGTGCTCACACAGGGGGCAGCACGACACACACACCGACACGACACACACACACACACACACACACACACACACGAGGGAGCGTCCCCACGACACCATGCCTCATTACGAGCCGCGCTTGACGACACGCTTGTTGACCTTCTTGCCGCGCCCCTTGATGCGGCGCGGTCCGCGCTTGACGTAGCCCGGCACACGGGCCGACGGGTCGATCGACTTGTAATTGCGGTTAAAGCGCTCCTTGTTGAACTCCTTCACGGCGCGCTTCTTGCGTGCACGCGCTGGCAGCTCGACCGGAATCTTCTTCCCATCCTTGCCGCGCTTCTGCCCTGTGAGCAGCTGACGATCGCGCGCCTTGCGGGACCGCCCGTTCTCGTCGTCGCTGTCCACGTCGCCGTGCTCGTCGTCGTCGCCGTCAAAGCGGATGCGCACCTGCTCCGTCGTGCCCGCCGTGCGGCGCGTGACGATGTTGTCGAGCACCTTGAACGCCTCGGGGTGCTGCTCGAGGAACACCTGCAAGGTCACGCCGAGGGTCCCCCTCGAAGCGCGAGTTGAAGTGCATCCACTTGCCAATGAGGTTGCCGACGTCGCCGATGTACATGGGCCGCGGCACACGCGGCATCGCCATGAGCACCTCCTCCAAACGCGGCCTGGTGCAGCCGCGCCACCTGCCGCTGCCGCTCACCGGTGATCGGGAAGGACTTCCACGGCAGCTCCACCACACCAGACGCGTTCGCAGCGCCTCCCGTCATCGCGGCCTTGACGGCGAAGCAGCGCAGCCGCTCCGTGCGCGCCTGCGTTGTCTCGCGGCCCCCCTTCAGCCGACTGGAGAGCCCCGCAGCACCACTGGCGCCATCACCACCGACCTTACGCACGCGTTGCTTGTGCGAGGTGGGCAGCAGCAGGCCGTCGTCCGCCACGAGCAGGCCGCAGCAGCGCAGGTAGGCCTCCAGCGAGCCCGCGTCGTGGCCCAGAGTGAGGTCCCACTGCAGGCGACGGCGAACCTCCTCGACGGAGAGCGAGTACGGGCCGACGGCGTCGTAGACGTAGTGCATGAGCACGGCGTAGAAGACACCGTTCGCCGCTCCAGCTTAGCCGTGAGGCGCTGCCGCACACGCAGCACCGCAGCGCGACGCGCGTTGTCGGCTGCCTCCAGGCTGCGTGGCCCGGGCACGTAGCGGTACAGTCCCACGCCATCGCCAGCGTGTCCAGCACAGCAGGGGAGGCGAGGTGGTAGAGGTAGCAGACGGTCGCCTGCAGCTGCAGGTTGGGGAGGTACGTGAAGTAGTTGGCATAGCGCGCGACCTCGATGGCGGACGGCGCACTCACCTCGCCTTCGACAGCCGCCACGGGCCGCGTCGTGGAGGCCAGCGACGGCGCATACGGTTCTGCAGCGGCCTCTGCCTTGCTCACCTTGCGCTTCCTTGCCTTACCCGCATCAGCAGCGCTGCCAGCTGCGGTGGACGCTGCCGCTGCGGCTGCCTCCGCCTCCACATCCCGCATGCGCGGTAGGAGGCGGACAACGGCTGCGATGGCGCGCAGTGCCGCATCGGCGAGGGTTGCGTTTTTGCGTGCGTCAAAGCGGGCGGCGTGGTCGCAGAGGTAGCGTGCGACGTAGGCGAGTCGGTGGTGGGCGTGGGCGATGTTGGCGGCGCCCCAGTTGCAGCAGAGTGTGTAGAAGAGGTTTGCTTCGAGGTGACCGGGCTGATGCTGGTAGCAGCGCACGAGCTGGTGCAGGGCACCACCGAGGTCGCCGTTCGCGAAGGACGTGCACACGTCGTTGTCCAGCGACGCCGCCGCTGTGATGGAGGCGGAGCCCGGCGCGGTGAGGACCACCGGGGCCCACCGCAGCGGCTGCCCGTCCTCGCACATCACGGCAGCGAGCGAGTATGAGTACGCCGGGGCGGCCCGGCCCTCTGTCCCCTCCACACCGTTGTTGTCGTCGTCGTCACCGGGAAGACCGGCGGCATCCGTGAAGAAGACAGCACGTGTCTGCACGCCCTGCAGGTCCGCTGCGTCCGTCACATCCGGCAGCGCCACGAGCAGCGAGTGCGCTGGCGACCCCGTCAGCCATAGCGCCGCCGCACCGCTCACCGCCGTCGCCGCAGCCGACTGCGCCAGCGCCGCCGCGCGCACGACGGCAGCCGTGGCGATCACGATGCGCTTCTGGGCGTTGAAGTAGCGCGACGGCATGGACAGCGAGGCCGCAGTTGTGGCCGCGGCCGCAGCGCTGCTCGTGCCGTTCGCATCCTCTGCACCGTCGTCCGCTGCTGCTGATGCCGCCTCCGAGACAGCCAGCTGCAGCATGCCGCTGAGCCCCACGCAGCGGGCGGCCCACGCGAAGGCGTGTGCGCTGTAGACATCCCCAGCCACGACAAGCACCTGCACCGGTGCCGCAGCCGCAGAGGAGGACGAAGACGAGGACACCCCAGCAGAGGATGAAGACGATACGCCTGCGGATGCCTTTGCCTGCACAGAGGACGCCACATGCTGCGCAGCGGCCAGCAGCGCCGACCACATGCACTCTTGCCGGGACGGCTTCGCGGCACCGTCACCCCGAGCGCGCACCACCGCACGCGGCGCGTCGAGTGGCAGCGGCGGTTTTATCTGCGCCACCTTCGCCGCCACACACGCGGCAGCGTTGGGCAGCGCTGGCCACGGCGCGAACACGTTGGCCTCCGCCTCCGCTGCTGCGGCTGCTGAGGCGGCCCCGTCACCCGCCTCCGCCTCATCAGTGCGGCTGCGCTTGCCCGCCCGTGTCTTGCGCGAGGCCTTCTCGGTGGGCGACGCCGACTCCTGCACTCCCTTCTTCTCGCGCACGACGCCACTCTTGTGCAGCGTGTTGCGGTGCTCGAGCCAGTTGCTTGCGAAGCACTCCTGTGTGCAGAAGAACCCACGGTCGGTGACGGCCTCGGCCTGGCAGAGGGGGCACTGGAAGGCGGTCGTGGTCGCCGCACCGCAGCCCTGGCAGGCCACGTGCTGCTGCTGCTGCTGCTCCGCCGTTGTTGCTGTGGTGGCCGCGTTCGTCATGGCTGGCGGCGCCTTGATGGGCTCCTGGTTGTGTATGTGTGTGGGTGGTTGTGTAGACACTGCATGACGGGAGTGAACGAGGAGGTGGTGGTGGTGGAGAGGAGGGGAGGAGAGGGTAGCGTAGGCACTTGGCAGGCAAGGGGAAGGGGGGGGGGGGGGAGCGGCGCGTGGCTCCGCCCGCTGGCAACCGCCTCCTCCCCTTGGCTGGCGGTGTGCTGTTGTCGGGCAAGCGCTTGCATCAACGTCACGATCCATCTGATAGGAAAAGCTCAGCACACAAGGCGTAGAGACGCGGGTGTCTGGGGGGGGGGGGGAGTGTGGTGGTGGTGGTGGTGAGACGGCGGCGAAGACAACCACGACGAAGTCTACCGGTGTCGCCGTCCCCCCCCCCCCCACTCAGAGAACAACGGCGGGGGGGGGGGGCGTAGGGAGGGGCAGGGGGAGGGCGATGTCTGTCTGTGTGTGCCAACAGAGTACAGGGAGCGGGCGCATCTAGAAAAAAAAAAAGCAGAAGCGGTGCAGCGGTGGTGCGGCATGAGGAAGAGAGAGCACACACAAGAGTCAAACGACGTCTACACGTACACACGTACACACGTACACACAGGCAGAGACGTACACGTACACACAGGCAGAGACGTACACGTACGGAGAGAATGAAGAGGAACAGATGCGACCCTGATGCCAGCCGACAGCAGCCGGGGCGGCGTGCACAGCGACAGGAGAGGTCAGACAAAGGTGGCGTAGCGCATGGGGGCAGCGACGGAGGCGTTGGCTCTGCCCAGGTCGGCGGTGCCGATGCCGCCGGGCATGCGCCGCCGCGTGTTCGGCACGCGTCCATGGCCCAGCGGGTGCCACTGCTGCAGCGGCTGCGTCTGCGCCTGCGACGCCGTCGCTGCTGCTGCGGCTGCTGCGGCCGCGCCGCCCCAGCGAGACGCTACGACGGCTGCCACCACCGCCGTCGAGGGAGACTGGGGCATGGTGCGCGGGGTGCTGCCAGCGCCCGAGACCACAGCAGCCACAGAGGCGGAGGAGGAGGAGGAGAGGGCGGAGCGGCTGAGGCGCCGTGAAGTCCGCGGCGTGGGCTCGAAGAACGTCGACGGCGCGGGCAGCACACGGCTCCTCGTTGCCGGCCGCTCCCCTTCGTACGACGGGGTGGAGGCGAAGGAGGGCGGCGGCGGTGGTGGGGTGGCGACGGCACGGACACGATAGGTCCGTGCAACATCAGCGGATGCCACCGACGCCGATGCGCGACCCGTCACGTGCGGTGGCGGGGGTAGGGCGGGTGACTGCGCTGGTGACATCACCGCGAAGGTGCGTGACGGACGACGGCGAGGCTGCCGCCCCGCGTGCGTGACGGCTGCGGCAGAGCGCAGCACAGCCGTGGCATCGTTGTAGCTGTCGAAGAAGCACTCTTCCGCCTCCATCACGTCATCGCCATCGCCGCACTCGTCGAAGCAGCACTCCTGCGCCTCCGCCTCTGCCTCCGTCACGCCTTCGTCGTTGTTGTTGCCATTGCTATCCGTGCGGGGGGTGGCCCGTGCGGCAGTGGTGGCAGCGGAGGAGGCCGAGGACGTGTACGAGGTCCGCCGTGTGTGCGACTCTGTGTCTCGTTGGCTCGCACTGCGTTGTGACCGGTTGCCGCGTGAGCTGGTCGACGACGTGGCGGCTCGCAGCGCCTGCCGCAGCTCGTGCACGACCTCGCGCTCCTGCACGGCGGCGCACCGCGCCAGCACAGCGTCGGTGGCCGTGTCGTGCGTCGTGGCCGGCGGTGGCGAGCCCCCAGGCGTCGATCGAGTGCCCTGCGAGTGGGACACGGCGGCGCCTGGCACCTTGTTACGGTAGAAGACATCCACGTAGTTGTACGGGCTGGCGTGGCGCCGCACCGCCGGCGCCGCAGACACGTTGCCTGCCCCCGCTGCGCCACCGCGTCCGCGCTTCCCAGAGCCGGCCTCCGTCGCGCCGTCGTCCCCCAGCGACAGACGCGTGTGCTGTGGCACGCTCAGCAGCTCCGCCACGGTCGTCGGCAGTCGCAACACCGCATCGCCAGCGCGCGCGGCCTCCGCAGCGGCGTCGCTAAGCGTTGCCGGCGGAGGGCGAGTGCGGGGCGGCGTTGCTGTCGCTAGCAGGTGCCGCCCGCCACGACGGCCGCCGTCCGACGAGGCCGCCATCCACACACCCGGACCCTCCTCGAGCGGCAGTCGCGTGATGAGCAGCGGTGCCGACGCGTCCGGCGGCGTCACGGCGTTCCATCGGCGGCGCGAACAGCCGCTCTGATCAGGATTGTGCACGGGGTGTGTGAGCTCGCGGTCGTGTGTACCGCCCACACCATCCGCCTCCTCGCGGCGCGCCTGCGTGTGCAGCAGCGCACCATGTGGGTGTGACTGATCGCGCACATGCGCCACCCACGCGGCGGTCGGCTGCATGTGGTTCGGACTCTCCTGGCGGCTTCGGCTCTCGCACAGGGCGGAGCTCATCGGCGACACCGAGATGTCGTCCGCTACCCCGGCAGCGGAGGAGTCGCGCTGCAAAGACGTCGAGCGACGCTCTGTGACCACCTCCAGCACGAGCTGTTGCTGCTGCTGCTGCTGGTGCGTCACCAGAGGAGGACGGCACGCTGCAGACGGGGCCGCGTGGGGCACCTGTGCGAAGGGCGACTGTCGGCCCGGAACGGAAGAGCGTGGACGACGCCGGTCGGGGAAGATCGCGCGCGCCGGGGTGGCCAGCGACAGCTCCGACGGCGACGCGACACCCGTCGCTGTGGTGCTCCCCGCGGTGCTGTTCTCTCCGCATGCATCAACCGCGTTCACGTCGTCGTCCGCGTCGTTGAGCCCGTCCAGCACCTGCCGTCGCTCCCACGGCAGCGATCCCGGCTCGGTGGGCCGCGTCGCCGGCCCTGCGTGGCGGGTGTGCCGCGGGTCGTATGCGTAGACGTCCGAGTCCGCGTAACAGCGGCCCGAACTGGATGACGGCGACGACGGGGATGCCGATGACAGCAGCGGTGACGTGTCGAGGTGCTGTGGCGCGTACTTGCGCAGCAGGGCCGCGTAGCCGAGGCGGGGGGTGCGACACAGGGAGCAAGGCACCGTGTGGCGGTTGACAACACGCGCACCCTGGGCCGCGGCAGCAGCGCAGGCGGGGAGACATGCCTCCTGCTGCGGTGGGGAGAGGGAGGGCGAGGACGTGACGGTCACGCTGAGCTCGTCTACATCGGGCGACTGCACGCGTGGGGAGGGCGGCCGCACATCGTCCTCAGACGGCACTTCATGCGGGGAGTCCTCATCCGCTGGTTGATTGAGGTTCTCGACTGCAGAGACATCAGCCGTTGGCGGGCCTGCGCGCAGCGGCTGCGTGGCGACGGGTGCTGCCGAGGTGCGTGCGGCGTGCCGCGCCGCCTTGACCGCCGCTTCAGAGCTGCGCAGGGCGTTCATGAGCACACTGAGCTCTGCGGAGCCAACGGCTCTCTGCTGCGGCTCGTCATCGTCGTCGTCCTCGCCCTGCTGGAGAAGCGTCGTCGGGGACCGACGGCTTTCGGAAGAGGATGTGTGCAAGGCTGCTGCTGCTGCTGCTGCCGCCGCGACGGCTGTGCCCTTCGTCTTGCCGACTCCTTCAGCCGCGTTGCGACGACTGCCCTTCTTGGTCGTTGTGGTGGTGCTTGTCGTCGTCGTCCCTGTTGTGTTCGTTGTGGTGTATTCGGTGGAGGTCATCAGCGTCATGTTAGTGAGGTGCAGCGAGGGCGAGGATGCGGAGGTGTGCGGCACGTCCGCGAGGGCGGTCCTCTCGCTGGGCCGCTGCGGCCGCTGCAGCGACGCGGAGTTGGAAGTCGGGTCCCACTCGAAGAAGGGTTGCACGTCACGGCCAACCGAGCGGGAGCCCGACTGCGCCGCCTTGACGGTCGCTGCAGCCGCCGTCGCGGCAACACACGCGGCAGCATCGGCGGTGATCTCGAAGGCGTCTTCACGTGGGGTGACAAAAAGAGAGTCGGAGGGGGACGTGGAGGAGGAGGTGGTGTGTGCTGACACGGCCTTCGGGACGCCTTCACCGCGTCTCTCACTCCTGTCGTCCAGCTCCGCCACGACGTCCTCGACGAGCTCCCACTCCTCCGCCTCTTCCGCCGCGCGGCTCTGCGCTTTCCCGTAATTTTCGGGGACCACCGCGGCCCGTAGCGGCGACGCCTGGTCTGGTGCTGCAGCGGTGTGCACCGTAGAGGCGCTGACAACACCGGCAGATCGCCTCTGTACTGCCCGATGTGCGGGCACATCGACACGCAATGTCGGCGCCGCTGCAGCAGCAGCAGCAGCATCCACTTCATCGCAGCACTTCGCGATGGTTGTCGGGGTTGCTGCGGGATGGCTTTGCGGGTGCTGCAGCTGCACACGCTGCTGCTGCTGTGCGTGCCGCACGGCCGTTCCGCTGACGGACTCGAGCAACTCCGTCATCGCGCGGATGGCCTCCACGCGTACCTCCTCGCGCGCCTGCGTCTCGTCGAAGAGGACATCGTCCAGCGACAACCGCAGAGCCACGTCCATCGACGCCCACGTCAACTCGCGCTGCCGCAGAAGCGCGGCGAGGCTGCGCCAGTGCAGCTCGCGCAGCCGCTGTCGGCACGCCGCCTCCGCCTTCTCGATCACCTCGTGCCTCTCGTCCTCCTCCAGGATGCGACACATCGCAAGCTCGCGGTCAATGCTCCTGAGCTCCTCCATGTCGGCCGCCGGGGAAGGCAACGGCGAGTTGGCGCGCTGCCGTGCGAGCTGCTCCGTGGCGACCAGACGCTGCCGCGCCATCGCCTCCAGCGCGAAGAGGCTGTACGGATGCATCGCATCAGCGTCGCACTGGCAGAGGCGCTGCAGCATCGCCCGCGCTCCGGCTTCGCCGTCCTCGACCACTTCCCGTCGCAGCAGCTCGTCGGCGAAGAGCGCCGCACTCACAAAGCCCAGTGACGTGCCGCTTGACACGCCACGCGTGCGGAGGAGCTGCTCCACCTCTGCGCGGCTCGTCGGCGGCGGCGGCGTGAAGGTTGCGAGAAGCGCGGCGGCGGTCGGCTGGGAGGACCGTGCGGTGCTCTTGAACAGCTGGCGTGAAGGCCCAAGCTGCGGCACCGATGCAGCGTGGGTCCTTGACATCGTCGCCACCCGCACCTCATCGACAGCAGCGCGTGCACCCGCAGACGTGGCGGACAGGGCTGGCATGCGCGGCAGCGTCACAACGGCGTACGCCGCCGCCTCCTCGCGTAGCACTGCCTGCCGGTCTTGCAGCATCGCAAACATCAGCTGGCGCCGCGCGGCCTGCTCCAGCGACACAAGCTCGTCCACTGACGCCGATGCGACGACGCGGCGGTGTGCCTGCACAAACCCATTCACGGCGAGTGCGTGCTCTGATGAAGGCGGTGAAGCCCCGGGGGGCCACGGCGGGCGGCTCCCACCCTCCTCCACGTGCTGCGGTTGTCCTTCCACGTCATTCTTGTCCTGCGCGCCGTCGTCGTCGTCGGACACGTCCACGTCCGCCATGAGGTCGCGTGCGACGGGGCGCGGACGGAAGAGGGCCGCGGCACCGGTTGCGGTGATGGTGTTGGACGGCCACACAGGTGACGGGCGAGCCTGCGGCACGGACGGCACGCCGCGGTTCGTCGGGGGCCAGCGCCACGGGTCGGCACTCAGCCCATACGCCGGCTCCGGTGCCGAGGCACCGGTGCTCCACCCGCCCCCCGTTGCTACACGCTGCCACAAGTCGACTGTGGTCGAGGCCGGCAGCGGCGCCGGTGCTGCTGCGCAATCCCCTGTTGTGGTCTCTTGCGGCTGCTGCCGCCTGTCACCCACCGTGTTGACCGGCGGCACGCTGTCCTGCTCGACGTCGTCCGTGTCACTCGCCTCTGCTACGAAAGCCTCGACTCCTCTGGCGGCTGGGATAGGCGTGCGGTGCTGCAGGGGCACCGGCGGCACCTCCTGATGCACGACGTACGGTGCGGCGATCGCGGCTGCGAGTCCGTCACGGGCTGCGGGCACGTCACGAAAGACGCGTCTCCGCTCCGCCAGCGTGAGTGGACTCTCTGCAGCGCTGGCAGCGCTCGGGTGCGGTGCTGCAGCGAAGGCGCCCTGCCCGAGCTCCTCCACCTCCTCGTCACTGTAGATGGAGTGCGCTGCACGGCCCGGCGGCGTCACGAGCTGCGGCACCGGTGCGGCCTCAGCGTCGCCCGGCGCTGCCCAGCCCGCCACGTCGTCCTCCGTGTCGTCGTCCTCCACAGACGCGAACTCCTCGACGGCGTGTGGCGCCTTCACTCCATTCACTGGGGCAGCAGGCGCGTTGCGGCCTTCACGGTCCGTCGGCGCCACCGCAGGCATCAACGCCGGACGCGCACCCTCCCATCCCCGCCCCTCCACCACGTGGAAGCTCGTTGTAGAAGACTGCGCAGACGACGTGCGAGTGGAGGAGGAGGACGAGGAGGAGGGTGAGTGCGACGCAGCGGCCTCGCCTACTACGCCTGCGATGGCGACCTGCTCACCGCTGCCGTCCGTCACGTCTCCCACAGCCTCCCGCGCCGGCGGCGGCGGCGGTGACGGCGGCGCCAGCAACACGCGGGACGGCTCCACTGCAGTGATGCTGTTGCGCCGGCTCGTGTCCGCCAACACGGCGGGCGGCACGTCCTCCGACACATCGAGCAGAAGCTCGGCGGCCTCGCTCTCGTGTAGGCTGCACACGTCACTGGAGTCCTCGCTGTGCGCTACGTCAGCGGGATCAGTGTCTCCCCCAGGGAGCGCGGGCTGAGGCAACTCCGGAGCTGCACTGCGATGCGCCGCCACCGCTGCGTCTGCGAGCTGGTCACGTGCAGGGCTCGCACCACCCTCCTCAGACGCCTCCTCTCCCCTGTCTGCCTCCACGGGCCGCTCCGCCGCGGTGGTGTCGGGGCTGCGGGTGCGGTGGTCGGTGTTCGCGGTTTCCGCGTCCTCTGCGGTCGTGGCGGCGTGCTCGATGACGCTAAAGGGCGGGTCAGGCAGCGAGTCGTCGTCGGCGGTGGTGGTGGTGACTGCTGCTGCTGCTACTGCTGTTGTTGTGGCGTGGGCGGGCGCGGTGTGGGTGCCCGACTCTACCGTGAGCTCCACCATTGACGTGTTCAGGCTGCCCGAGCTGAGCGGAGGGGTAGAAGGGGAAGCGAAGCGACGGCGTTGGGTCGCTGCCTCTCCCTTCGCATCCGGCGGAGCAGGTCCATGAGCATCAGCACCCACGTCGGTGTCGCGCTCGTCTTCCGCGTCAGACAGCTGCTGCCGCTCCACGGAGGAGGTGGGGCTGGAGGTCGAGTCGGCGAAGAGGAAGGCGAAGGGGCGCGTGGCCCGGTGCGGTGGCTGCGGCGCCACGGGGGCCGCATCGTCGGTCTCTGCTGCGGGTGCTGCAGTGACCAAGGCGTTAATGGGAGGGTTGGCGCAGACCGTCGTAGAGGGGTTGGGTGATCTCGACGTGTGTGCGCTGTCAGAGCCGCGCAGGAGCAGCGCCTCGGATCGCATCGACACCCGCGCACTCTCCGCAGCGCACGGCGCTGACGACGGTGGTGGGGGCGGGGGCCCACAACGGGTGGCCACGCGTGTTGTGAGTCCGCCGCTCTGTGGCGCGGTTGTCCGTGCGAGCGGTGGGGCTGCGGCGGCCACCAGGAGCGACGGTGCAGGCACCGGGATGGCGCCGGGACTCTTCACGGGAAACTTCACGTAGAGGGGCGTGGGGTGGCCGCAGGAGCGCACGTCGGTGTTGTACAGCTGCTGGGTCTGCTGCAGGGCTTCTCCGTCGAGCACTGGGCGAGGCTCCGGTAGTGCTGCGCTGTACGGCAGGCTGCTGGAGCGGTGCAGCAGCATCGAAGAGGCCAGCGACGAAGACGCCGAGCCGTGTGGGGACTGCGCGGCGTTTGGCGTGCCCGGCGCGGGTGTAGTTGCGGACTGCTCCGCGCGCAGCTGCAGCGGCCGCAGCGCTGTGGGTCTCTCTCTCTCCGCCTGTGAGGGCTGCGGTGGGGAGTCCTCCATCTCCGCCGGTGGAGGCGATGGTGAGCCGCTCATGGAGTACGAGACGCACGACGTGTGCGTGCGTACGTCGGAGGTTGGCCAAGGCTGTGGGACTGATGGAAGCGATACGTGGCGGTGCCGTGCGGATCGGATCTAGAGCCCGCCGAACAACAACAGCAACGACGCCGACACCAACAACAACACGCACACAACTGGAAAGGCGAATGCAAAGAGGCTGAGAAGCCTCAGAGAGTGCTGAGAGAGCACTGGGGTTGTGTTCGGTACGGGGGAGGGGGGGGGGAAGGTCACGTGAGGTGAGGTGAGGTGAGGTGAGCCCCTGTCGCCGCCTGTGCTGCTCCCTTAGATCTCTCTATGGTGGCGCGGCGGCTGTGAAAGTGAGGCGGGAGCGTGGGTGGTTGTGCCGATGGGTTTGTGGTAGACTGCTGCCTAAGCGGCACTTGGGATGGAGGAGGTGCGAGTGTGTGTGTGTGTATTGGGTGTGTTCCACATGGTCAGGGAGAACGGAGAAGGTGGAGATGGACAGAGTGGAGCAGCACGGTGGGACGACGTCAGAGGGCGCCCTCGCAGCGGGTGTGTGAAGGAGAGTGGGAGGGGGCTGCGGTGGTGCCGTGAAAAGCACGGAGCAGCGGTGCGTTTCGCTCCCGTCTCGGCGGAGCTGACACACACACACACACACACACACACACACACACACAGACGTACACGATGAGGCGGCCGTGCACAACAGCCGACGTCAGCGCACCATCCGAGCATCCGCAGTTCTTGTTCGCCTTCGTCTTCTAAGAAGGGTGCAGTTGTCACTCCGGCCGGTGATGCGATGAGGGAGGGGAGGGAGGGGGGGAGGAGGAGAAGAGAACCGGGTCGGAGGGTTGGCGGGATCTCCGCTGTTGTGCTTCACAGTCGCGCACACGGCGTCTCTCTCTCACAGCCCCACGGCGGCGGCATCGGCGGCCTCGTAAAGACAACGCAACAGGTGCACCAGCCGCGCGTCCTGCAGGCTTCCGGGCTTCACGCGTGCCTCCAGTCGCCGCAGCAGCGCCAGAAGGCCAGCGAGGCCGAGGAAGCTTGCCGCCACCGCCTTGCCACGGACATCGGCCGCCGCCGCTGCTGCTGTGTGCGGTGCGTTGCCGCTGCTGCCGTCCGCGTCGCTCTCGTCCACTGGAATGTGAAGCAGCTCGCAGAGGATACCGAGCACGGCGTGGGGGATGGTGTGCTGCAGCACCGCCTGCGTGGTCGGCGCCGTGTTCGTCACGTGGGGCAGCAGCACGAGATCCGCAAGGCACTCGCCCAGCACCTCGCGCAGCCGCGTCTGCGAGGCCGGCTCGCCGTCGTGCTGCAGAGCGCGCCACCCGGTGCGGTACACACGAGCTCCGAAGATGCTGGTGACGTGGCGCCGCTGCTGCCAGCTGCTGGGCATCAGCACGAGTGAGTCCGCCTCCGCGCCACCAACGCCGTCGCCGCCGCCTCCCGCGGCATCCGCGGCAGCCGAGCGGGGCACGACACAGAGGAAGAGATGCTGGAGGTACCCCATCCACAGCCGGAGCAGCCCCCACGGCCGCACGGAGGACACAAACACACAGTGGTGCACCGTTACGAGTACCGCACGGAAGGCCGCGATGTCATCTGTAGTGCAGAAAGTCCCTGCACGGCCCACAAAGCCCCCCACCTCGTCCTCGCGAGCCATGCGGTGGTGCTCCTCCAGCGCGGCACGCAGCGCGTGCAGCGCGCGAGCACACGTGCGGTACGCCCCCACGACGAGCAGCAGCGCACACGGCGCCGGCGCAAGCGAGGCCGAGGCAGCAGCGTCGCGGCCGTGCCGTGCCAGTGCGGCGGCAAAGCGCCCTTCGACAGAGTCACCGTCCACCCAGCGGGGTGGGGCGGAGGCTGCTGCCCCACCCGTGGCAGATGCCAGCGGGGACCCGGTGCCCGCAGCGACGGCAGCGGTGGGCGACCCTGACCAGTTCTCCCCCTCTGTCTGTGCGGCCCCCGCGAAGGCGCTGGTGCGGTCAGAGCCACGACGAGACAGCGCGTCGATGGCGGCCACTTCGTGGGCGAGTGCGGCCGCTCCCCCTCCGCCGCTGCTGCAGTCCGCGTGCAGCGAGACTTCGCCCGGAGGGGGGCACATCGGAGTCCCTCGCGCCTCGAGCGTGTCCCATGGCGACGAGGGGATGCCGCCCGCACCGGGCTGCTGCTGTGGCAGTGGTGGCGGCATTGTGGACGACAGCGTGGACGCCGTGCGTGCATTGTCGTCTGCCGCGTCGAACCACGAGGCCATGCACGCGAGTGTGGTGCCAGCGGAGTCGTGGCGTTGGCAGAGTGCGGCGTGGCGCTGCACAACTAGAGTGGTCTGCGCCACGTCCCACGGCAGCGTCGTGAGGCCACTGGCGAGCAACAGGAGGATGTGCCGCGCCACTGTCGGATCGGCCCAGACAGCCTCGCCCGCGCCGGCACCGGCACTTGAGGTCTCGGCACACGTCTCCGCATCTTCATGGGGGCTGCTGCTGCCGCTGTCCAGCAACACCAACAGCGGCAGCAGGTGCGACACCAGCAGCACCTCGTCTTCGCGGGCCATGCGGCCGCGCCGCTCGAGCTGGAGCAACGTGCCGCACACGAGTAGCATCCACAGCCGCGTGTCATCGCGCAGAACGCGCAGCAGCGGCGCGCGGCTGGACCCCCGCAAGAGACCGTGCAGCCGCTCCACCGACCGCGTGAAGAGCCGCTGCCGCTCCGGGCGCAGCACGAAGAAGCAGCTCTGGTCAAAGACGGCCACGAAGTCCGTGCCGAGGTCACCCAGCACGGCACCCACCGCGCGGCCCTCGCTGTGCCGAGCATCGGAAGTGGAAGGCGGGCGGTGCACGAGGGCGGAGAGCAGCCCCGCCATCATCGCCCCCTCCGCTGCGTCCCTCTCGCCGTCCTCCTCCGTCTCCCCAGACCCCAGCGGGGCTGATGGCGTCGTCATCGCCGTGCGGCTGCGGCCGTGCACAAGAGTCTGCTCCATGATGTGGTTGGCGTCTGCCAGCACACTCGTCAGAACGCCTGCGCGCTGCCGCCAGTGCCGCTGGAACGCATCCGCCAAGGCGCTCGCCGTGGCCTCCGCGGCGTCCGTTGCCCCGACGCCGTCGCTGGGCTGCTCGCCGCCCGCTGTGCTCATCCACGTCCCCTCCTCCGGCGCCTGCACCCGCAGCAGCGTCGGCTGCAGCTGCCACAAGTACGCGCCAGCCGTGTGCCGCAGCGACTGCAGCGTCGACGGCGCGCATGCCAGACCCGCCGTCAGCGATCGTACGAAGGCGCCTTGCAGTATGGTGATGTTGTGCGCGAGCGCCTGCAGTGCAACCGGCATCGCGGTGGTCGAGACACTGTGCAGGACGCCGGTGCGGAGGGCCAGCACAGCCTCGCCGTACTCGCGCAGTTTGAGGCGCAGCTCGCCGAGAAGGGCGACCACGGCGTCCCGCACGAGGCACTCGTAAAGTCCTGCACCATCGACCGCTGCCGCGCGGTGCGACCTCCTCACCTTGTTGCCGCCGCGGCTCTGCGCACGCTGCAGGGCTGCCGGCATTGCCTGTTCTGCGGCGGCGACGAGGCACTGCAGCCACAGCCAGTGCGCCTCCGACAGCGCGTGCTGCTTCACGTCCGCGGCGAGGCGGAGGCGGCGCCAGTGGTCCTGCTGCGCGCTCGACATGCGCCGCACGCCGGCCTTCTCCATGTCCTCCTCTGCGAGAGCGCGTGCCACCGTGTCGTTCGTGTACAGGTCGGCGCCGTAGAAGCCGTAAAGCACGTACCAGCACCGCCACAGCAGCTGCGCGTGCTCTCGCGCTGCACGTTGCACAACCACCCGCATCGCAGCGAAGGCGTCCGCTGCTGTGTCCGCGGGCGGGGCCTCTACACGCGGCCGCTTCCCCGCTGGCGCTGCCCCGCCCTCCCCCAACTTTGCAGCGCTCTTCGATCCGCTGCCGCCGAGCCGACGCTCGACGTCGCCCAGCTGCGCCTCCGTCAGTCGCCCTGCCCACTCCGCCCACGACGCCCGCGCCTCCCCGACGAGGCGCCGCAGCAGCAGCGCAAGAAGCGTGTGGCCCCCGTGGCCGAGCACCAGGAAGGACTGCGCGGCGCGTGCCAGAGTACCGGTGAAGTACACTACCTCTCCGATGTGTTGGCGCTGCTCGTCCTGGAGTGCGGCGCGCCGCTCACGCAGCCGACAGCGGGCAGCGGCCGCTGGTTGCGACGACGCCGCCACCGCCTGCGCCTCCGTGACGATGTCCAGCAGCGCCTCCGCCCACGCGTCCTCCCTCGCCAGCGCAGCCGGAAGTGCCGCTGTCGCCACGGCGGTGAGCAGGCGGTGCATCGTGGCCGCGCCGCTGCCGCACGCGGATGATGGAGGGGGGTCTGCCGCTGCTGCTGCTGCTGCGGTGGCGTGCCGCTGCTCGGTCCACTGCGCGTACATCGGCACGAGCAGGTAGCGCAGCCACAGCAGCGGGGCGTCCCGCACGAGGTGCGTCGCGAGGGCCTCCACCGCTGCGACGCCGTCTTCTCCTCCTCTGCCGCCTTTCAACTTGCTTCCACCAGGAGACCTGGTCGTCCGCTGCTGCGGCTGCCGCAGAGGCAGGTGAAGATGGAGGGCCTCCAGAGCCTGCTGCAGGGCCCGCGTTACGCTCCCACTGCTGCTGCCCCATCCACCTCCTGTTGGCGGCGACCGTGCGGTGGCACCGTCCGACAGCGCCGCAGCCCCGCTGCCGCCATCGTGAGCCGCCGACGCGGACAAGGCACTGCCCGGTGACGTCCTGCTGCGGCTGCTGTTGCTGCTGCTGTGACGGCGGCCGCGGTTCTCCTCCTCATCCCCCTCCGCCGCATCCGCCTCGTCGTCGGCACCGTCGCCGTCCCGCACCCAGAGCTGCTCCAGCCACGCGGGGTAGTCGCCGCCCCACAGCAGGCCGGTGCACTCTCGAATGAAGCGTGCGTGGGCGGCGCTCTCCCGGGCTCGCACGTCGGCCTCGTGCGGCGCGGAAGCACCACCACCCGCGGGGGCAGCGGCGGACGCGGCGGCGGCGGCGGAGGGGGAGGCGGTGGCTGGGGTGGTGGCTGGCGGTGATGGCATTGACCTCTCCACGGCGGCCCAGAGGAGGGGCAGCTCCGACACCAGCGCGTTGCCGGCTGTCCCGGAGAGCGGCAGCCCGCCCGTCATGATGCGCTCGAGGCGGGAGAGACTGCTGATCGGGAGATGTGCTGCAGGGGCTGCTGCGACATGAGGCACGGCATCGGTGAAGCGCGGCCAGCAGCGTGCTGCGGGCAGCGCGCTTACCTTGATGTCCTGCATTAGATGATCCTACTGCAGTGTGGTCTAGTGCCGCAGGTGAACACACGTTGCACGTAAGGTCCGTGCGTGTGCGTGTGTGTATGTGTTGCTGTTGCTGAGAGGTCTGTGCAAGACACTTCAAAAAAAACAACGGGGAGTGCGATAGCAGTGCGTAGCCACTCCGTCCACGCCGCGTGTCAGCACAGAAGGGATGGGCGTGACCAGCCGGTGTGCGAGTGCACCGCGAGTGCACCGCTTGTCGATCGACCCTTACGACTGTCCAGAGAAGGCATAGACAGAGGGAGGGAGGGGGGAAGGGGGAAGGATGAGAGAGAGAGACAGAGGGAGGGTCGGCCGTTCCCTTCAGCGGTGCTTGCAGAGGTGGACGGTCGCGTTACTGCTGATGTGGTACTGCCCATCGCCAGCACTTCGTGCGTCACGGCTAGCATGGCCCGTGATGGACGAGAAAAAGTGAGACGGAGGGAGAGAGAGAGGTCGGGGGAGGCAGGTCTGGCACTCCGCACCAGGCCACCCTGTAACACCGATACCCCACCGACCTGTCCCCCCTCCCACCCCACCACCGGTACTTTGATTTCTTCTGTTCTTGAGACGCGTGTCTTCTCCCTGTGACGCAGGCCGAGCGCTGACGCACTGGCGTTGCATGAGACAGCGAGTCCATCTATGCGTGCTTCTCCATCTACGTGCCTGTGTAACCCGCTCCCGGGTCTGCACACACGTGCTCACCCTCCGCACCCCCTCCCCCAAGGCAACCCGAGGTGGGGATGGGGGGGGGGAGAGAGCGGGGCTCAAAGAAAATAACATCAACAACACAAGGGGGGGGGGGGGGGATGTCACGCACCCATCAAGATGTCCGCAGACTCTCCTTGAGCTGATCGACGTACTGCTGGAGGAGCTTCTCACGGCCGTCGCCGACGAGGAGGGCGACGTAGCGCAGGCACGTCTTGGCGTCGCCCATCAAGTGCACTTGGCGCAGCACCTCCGACCGCTCCGCCACCTCGCGAGCGTAGGCGCGCTCCGCCTCTTCCACCCCCGCCTGCCCGCCACCTCGCCGCACGACCACCTCAGCACTGCGAGCCACGTCGCCGTCCAGCTCCGCCTTGCTGTAGCCGTAGTACACAACGACGTCCATGGGGACGTGCGTGTCATTCAGCATGCCGCTCTCTTGCATGATCTGAACGCACCGCTGCCGCTCCTGCAGGTACGTCGGCGGCAGCTCGCGGCTCGACTCTGGTGTCGGCAGGTGCGGCAGGCGCTGCGCCGCGAGGAGGTCCACGATGGTCTGCAGTGCGTCCTGCAACGCCTCCGTGTCGTCCTGCAGCTGCCGCGTCCAGCTGGTGACGCGCGTGCGCTGTGCGGCATCGATGTAGACGGGCCGCATGGAGGGGCTCGGGGCCCGCAGCAAAGCCGTGCCTGCCGACTGAGCAGCCGCATCGCTGGGCGCCCTCGTCGCTGTCGCCGCCTCGTGGTCGCGGTCGCGACTCCCGCTGCGTGACACACGCGCTGCTGCTGCAGCCGGCGATGGTGTCTGCGGCAGAGCCGGTGCCGCGGCAGACGGTCGACGCCGCTGCTGCTGCTGCTGCTGCGTGCGCGACGGAGCTCCTCCGGCCCCGCCTGGGCCTGCGCTGCCACGCGCCGTGGCCGCTTGGCGAGTCTGTGCGCGGCCGGCCATCGTGGCGAAGATGTCGGTCGGCTCGGCGGGGTCGCCGTGCGCCTGCGGGGACGGACGGCGTGTGGCGGCCGTGCTATCTGGACTGGGCCGTCGCTGCCAGGCTTGCGTCGTGTGCTGCGGCGCGGGGTCGTACAGTGGCGCTGTGGTGTTGAGGGAGGACAGCAGCCGCGCCTGGGGGTCCTTGACGATGGGCGAGCACTCAATCTCCGCCTCGGTAGCCCGCTGTCTGTGCAGCTGCGTGGCGAGCTCCGCGGCGCGCAGGGCTGCGTAGGAGGAAGGGATATCAGACAGGGAGGGGGGTGGCTGCTCCTGCTCCTGCTCCTGTTGCTGCTGCTGTTGGTGCCGTTGCTGGTGCTGCGGCGGTGGTTTCGCAGACTGGCCACGACGCAGTCGCACGTTGCGCGGCTCGTAGCGCCGGAGCAGCTCCGCCTCTGCGGCCTCACGGCTGCTGCTGCTGCTTGGCTGCACCGGCCGCTCTGACGCGGCGATGGCGCTGTAGCCCATGACATCCACCATCGGGTTCTGCACCTGCTCCGGGTGGGCTACGCCGCCGTACGCGTTGCGCTCCATCGAAGCCCTGCGCAGCGTGGTCATCGGCGTTGCCTGTGCGCCGAGCACTGCCGAGACGGTTGTGGAGGCGGAGCGCGGCTGCTGCTGATGCGCGGCCGTCATACGCCGCACAATCGCCTCCTCAACGTAGCGGCGGGACTCCTCGGCGAGTTGCTTCAGCACCGCCCCGCGCAAGGGACGGCCGTTTACGCTGAGCCGCCGATCCCGCGCCGCCTGCGTCTGCGCCTGCCGGGTGTGGGCGAGCTGCTGGACGGTGTGCTGGCTGCGGGCGGCGTCGCCGTACCCCGTCGGGGCCGTCACGCCGCGCGTGAGGAGGTGGAGGAGGTTCATGGAGCGCTCGTCCACCACGTCGTCGGCGAAGGGGGCCGGGCGGCTGCCCTCGCTGCGGCGGCGCGACGCCGTGAAGGGCACCGAGGACACGGAGGAGCCGTCCACAGAGGCACGCGCCGTGCCGGCACGCACCCCGGCAGCGGCGAGCATGGAGGAGGTGACAGCGGCGTTGCTGCTGGCTGCTGCTGCTGCTGGCGAGGCGCTGCCGCTCCCGCGTAGAGTCTCGGTGCGGGCGTAGGGTTGAGTCGTGTCAATCATGTTCGGCTGGCGGCCCCAGTTGCGCTGGGCCATGGCGCGGTCAGCGAGGCGTGAGTGCGTCATGCGCTGCTCATCAACGACGAGGAGGGTCGGGCACAAGTTGCGCAGCACCGCCGTGAAGCCGGGCTTACCAGCCTCCACGACCGGGTTGCCGCGCAGCAGGAGGTGCCTCAAGGCGGAGCAGAGGGAGAGCATGCGCAGCGCGGTCTGTGTGCGAATCTGGTTGTAGGTGAGGTCAAGGGTCTCGAGGAGCACGAGGTGCGCCACCCCCTCCACCGTGAAGATGGCGTTGTGCCCGAGGAAGAGATGCGCGACACCGAGGTTGTGGTCCAGCCCGCCAATGCACCGCAGCTGGTTGCGCCGCGCGTTGAGCACCGTCAGCATCTTGCACGCCTCCAGCCCCTGCAGCTCGGTCAGGTCGTTGACGCTGACGTCGAGTCGCAGCAGAGTGGCAGGCAGCGGGCACAACGCCGTAAGGTGGTTGCGGCTGAGGTTCAGCACGGTGATGGCACTGTACGTCGTGCCCCCGAGCAGCGCGGCAGGCAGCCTGGCACTCGTGGCTGCATCGATGATGTCCTCGGTCGTGCTGCCGCGCTGCTGCTGCTGTTGGGCTGCGGCGCTCTCGTAGGCGTCAAGCACGTCCCACACCGTCCGGGCGCCGCCGAACATCCGCACCTGGCGCAGGGTGCCGTCGCGGTGCATGAGGGCGGAGAGGTCGAGCACGCTGTCGAGCACCGGGTTCAGGTTGGCCGCGAGGTCCAGGTCATCGTTGCGGTCTACGAAGGGCTCGCGCGTGGCCGGGGAGTTGCTGCTGTACTCGTCGGGGCCCTCGGCGCCTGTGTGTCCGTCGCCCAGGGCAAATGGCGAGCGGCTGCCCACAACCTCCGCGGCGGAGTGGCGCCGCTCGGAGTCCGGCAACGGGGATGCGGTGCGCACGGGCGACACGTGCACGGTGGTTGTTGTTGGTGCTGTGGTGGCGGGTGGCGGGGAGGGGGCGGGCTCGCGTTCCATGTGCGGCGCGCCTCGGCCCGGGAACGTAAAGGTACCCATGACTGGTGAGCGAGGACTGCTCTGTGCTGCTGCCCCTGGTGGCTTTGGTGTTACGACTGCTGCTGCTGCTGCTGTTGTTGTTGCTGCTGCTGGCGAGGCTGCTGCGGGGGGCTGTGGGAGTGGAAGCGGAGTCGGTGGCTGCTGCTGCTGTTGCTGCTGTTCTTGGGCTGGTGTGTGCGGGGCTGCACTGCTGCTGCCGGTGGTGGTGCTGTCGCGTCGGCCAAAGAGTTCCTCGCGTCGCCGCTGCAGGGCCTCGGCGCTGCCGCTCGCGTGACTGCGGAGAGAGAGGGAGATGGAGACGGAGGTGCCGCTGAGCGACGGCGAGCGCTGGCGGAGGTGCTGGAGGGCTGCCACGCTGGCGGCGGCTGTGACGGCTGTTGTGGACCACGCCTTCTTACGGGTGTTGCTGCGTGGCTGCGATGCAGGCTCAGCGGGGTCCGCGGCAATGCCCTTGTCACTCGTGCCGGCATGCTGCGACTCCGGAGGGTGCGTCTGCAGCGCCGACTCCTGCGGCGGGGAGAGACTCAGAGACGAGGACGGCACGCTCGCGTCGCGTGGACGGCTGCTGCTGTGCATGTCCCTCGCGTCGTCGTCCAGCACAACGTCACACGGCACCTCCGCCGCGGCGAGCCGCAGGCTGGCGCACCCGTCGGGAGTGAGGTTGTTCGCTGACGCATCCAGCAGTGTCAGACGGGGGCAGCCGAGCAGCAGCAGCTCGAGGTGGCGCAGCGCACGATCAGTCAAGCCGCAGCGTCGCCACACCACCTGCCACTCTGCCACCGCCGTGCCGTGTGCCCGCCCAGCAGGACCGTCGAGCTTTAGCAGCGCCTCGCACAACGCGATGACGGGTTTGTTGCCCACGCCGAGGTTCGTCATGTCAATCACGAGCACACACGACGGCGGCGCATCACTTGCGGCGGCGCTGCTCGACTCGTTCGGGACGTAGCTGCAGTAGGTCCCGAGGCGCTCCGCCCAGTCGCTCGTTTCGGCGATGCCTTGCCGCCGCAGCTCCGTGGCGAAGAGCGCCTCGAGCCGCTCAGCGAAGGCGGCGTAGAGCGCCATCAGGATGCCCGCAGTCGACGAGCTGGGTGCGTGTGTGTGTGTGTGTGTGTGTGTGTGTGTAGACTGATGCTCGATGCAGGCAGGTGTAACAGCAGTGTGGCAACGTCGCGCAGACAGGGAGGGAAGGGGAGGGGAGGGGAGGCGAAAGCGGGTAGTTGTACAGTGTAGCAAAGAAAGCAGTGTGTGTGTGTGTGTGTGGGTAGGCCACCACAATGGATGTGCTCTATGACTGTGTGTGTGTGTATGTGTGTATGAAAGTGTGTATAGGTGTGCTCAGGAGAGGAGCTAAAGCAGCGGCGGTGCGTCGTCCGCACCTGCCCTTGTCTTGCCCCCTTCACACGAGTGACTCCTCGAAGCGGTGAGGGGGCGGCAGAGCCGGCCGACTGGCCGTGTGTCTGTATGTGTGTGTGAGCGTGTGTGTGTGTGTGAAGGGCTTGCGGGACTGAGGGTGACCCACAACGAAGGAAGTGATGGACGGGTAGTGCAGAGGAGCTCAGGCTCCTGCGGCGTCGAGGATGGGGGGGGGGGGTACGTGTGTGGGGAACGGCGTTCGAACAGTACACCACGGGGGGGGGGGGGGAGGCGGCGAGACAGTTGGCTAGGGAGGGAGGGAGACATACGGTCAAAGCGGCTGCGAAGCTGCCGCGCCGTGCCTGTGCATCGCTGTGGGGTGCGAGGGACCCATCACTAACGGCCCTACGTAGCGGCGCTTCTTCTCGAACGAGTCATGCATGGAAGAAAGTTGTTAACTCTGTAAAGGGCGCTCGCCACTGTTAACACACGATGGCCAACCGCAACGAGAGCACCACACACACACACATCGACACACATCAGCACACCTTCACAACCGCGCCAGCATCCATCGAGCACTCTCACGCCACGGCGCTCTCCCTCGCCATCTGCAAAGCGCAAAGAGACGACAAAGACGCCATCGCTTGTTGAGGGGAGGGGGGAAGGGGGGGGGGGCGCTGCCTGCACGGAAATCATGTGCCCCGTCCCTGCTCCTCCGAAACGTCCACGTGCACGTCTACATGGGCGGAGCTGCAAAGAGCGGCTTCGACCACGCTGCACCCTCCCTCCCCTCCTCCGTGGCCGACTCAGGCAGTCCTCAGATCAGCTCACCGTCGACGATGACTTTGTACAGCGCAGGGTGCACGTCTGGCCCAAGCGCCTCCAGCGACTGCTTCGTCGTCTTGACGAGCAGCGCGCGCTGCAGCAATGTGCTGCGGCGCTCGTACTGCCGCTCCAGGAGCTGCAGCACGACGGGGTGGGCGGCCTCGCCGAGTCGTATGAACAAACTGCACAGGTCCACGAGAAGGATGAGGTCCGTCTGCCACGCTGACGCAGCCGTGAGCGCCGACGGCAGGCCAACCCCGCGCGAAGGCGACAGCAGCGCGTCGTTGAAGAGGCGCTCCGGTGGCGCCCTGCCGTCACCGCCGGCGCCCGCGGTGGCCGGCGTCGCCTGCGAGCTTGAGTCTTGCAGGACAACGTGCAGGGAGTAGTCGGCCAGGCACCTCGTCAGCCGCTGGTATGCCTTGGGTGAGTACGCCAGGTCAATGCAGGCGCGCAGCAGCCCTTCCACGTCATGCAGCGTCATGCTCACAAGAAACGCCGGTGGTTGATACGGCGGCGCCGCGCCTGCTGTGTCGGCCGCATCCGCCGTCACGGGCGTCGGCGCAGCAGCGCGGCGCGTCTTCCCGGTGCCAGCGGCGCCGCCGCCGTCCTTCTCTTCCACTCCTGTGAGACGGCTCTGTGTGTAGGCGAGAAGGACGTCGACGGTGGACATGGCCCCGGTCATGACACGACCCGACACGCTTCGCATGAGCTGCAGGAGAACACACACCTGCTGCACGCTGAGCGGCGCTGCAGCCGGCACCGCGGCCGTCGCCGCCACAGCGCGCTTGCCCTTCCTTGTGCGTCCTCCCGCGGCGGCGACCGGCGGGGCGGCGGTGAGTTCGGCGATGCGGTTGCAGAGCGTCTCCATCGCGCTGATGTCGACCTCCACCGATGCACGAAGAAGGCCCTGCGCGAGACGCGTCAGCGCGTGGGAGGACATGGCGCCGCACACCTCGGCCAGCCGCTTGTACGTCGCTTCCATCACCGCGGCGGAGCGCAGCCCGCACGCGATCAAGAGGTAGAACACGCTCGCCAAGTCTGCGGCGGAGCAGGTGGGCATGACACGCTCCGTGCAATGCCGCGCAAGGAGGTGCACGACGTCGTAGTCCGCCGAGCCGCGCCGCTCCGCCAGCTCCAGCGCCGCCTTGATGACAGAAAGGCTCGCGTCCCGCTGGTAGCGCACCACATTCGCGAGCACCGCGGCGCCGATGTCGTCCTGCGGGAAGCAGTCACGCAGGCAGTGAATAATCGCCAGCGCCGTCGAGGCCACCGTAACGAGCATGTGGGGGTCGCTCTGAAGCAACCCGCGCACCTGCGCAGAGAAGACGGGCTGCACCGCCGTCACGCACACGGTGCGCACACCCGCGTCGTTGGCCCGCACCCCGCACTGCAGCAGACGAACCGCGAGCTCAAGCGAGAACTTTCGGCCCAAGTCAGCCACACGACCGAGCAGGACGCCGTACAGCTGAACGTGGACGATGCCGCCGGCGCAGTAGGCCTCCACGCACTGCACCACCTCCTCCGGCGACAGCGCCGGTGCACCGCGCATCGTGCGGGCGATGAAGGCACGCAGGACCTGCTGCTGCAGGTGATGCTCGCCCGACAGCGCCGCGTAGCCGCGTAACAGCAACGGCACGTCGTGCACGTTGTAGGAGTGCTGCACCGCTTGCATGGCGTACAGGGCGAGCGTGCGTGGCAGCAGCCGGACGGCCTCCGCCTCGGCGCTGGTCGAAGGCGCGGCGCCGGCGTCCGCAGAGGGCGGGGCGGCGTCTTGTGCACTCATGCCCACGGCGGAGTGCGTCGCCACCGTGTCAGCGCTGCTGCTGCTACTGCTGCTCTGGTTGCGGCCTGCCGTGCCACCGCCGCGCAGGCGGGCGACCACCTCCACCAGCAGCCCGCACTCACCGATCGTGTAGCGGCGTGCGGCGAGGTGCTGTGGCAGCACGAGAAGATGCAGCAGCGACCTGAACGGCACCTTGTGGAGCAGCTGGAGCAGTGCGGCGGTGTCGGCATCGTCCACGGTGGCCTCGGCGGTGCGCTGGATAGCACTGAGGGTGTGCAGCATGCCGATGCGCTGGCCCGCGCTCATCGACTTCCACGCAGCCACCCGCGCAACACCTTCGTCGCCGTCGCCGTCGCCGTCGCCATCGCCATCGCCACCGCCTTGTCGCAGTGCGACGACAAGCCGCTCAACGAGGCGGCGCAGAGACGGCGAGGCGAGCGGGGCACCCGTCGCGTGCAGGCGCTGCAGCACCGTCACTGTTTGCGTGGCGGAGAGCAGCGGACTGAGCAGGTCGAGCAGCTCCATCAGCACACACGTCAGTGCATCGTCAGCACGCAGGCACAGCGTCGCCGCCGCGCAGAGCAGCTGGGAGGACAGCACGCCCGTCGCCGTGTCCGCGACGTTGCTGAGCGGCGACGCTGCTGCTGCTGCCGACGCCGCCGTGGACTGGCGCGAGGCGACGTGCTGCTGGACGGCAGCCACCACCCCGCGCACGAGGTCGGGCGACACGTGCTGCACGCTCTCCGGCACGCACATCACCACCGTCACCTCCGTGAGCGTCGTCAGGGGCAGCGGCATCGCCGTGGCGCCGGGGCGCACGGCCATGGCGGAGGTCAGAGCCGGGTCCAGCACCTCGACACGGTACGTGCGCAGTGCCGGGGGCTCCACCTCGACGCGGTATTCAGTGCGCAGGCGGTACAGCAGGTGCGCGACGGTGAGCAGGTAGCGGCGGTACTGCGCTTGCACTGACGCAGCCCCACCCGCCGCTGCCCCCACGCCGCGTCGGCGACTAGCCTCCATCATCTCCCGTGCGACCCCAGCGGTGGAGGTGATGTAGATGGCCAGCAGCTGCTGCACGGCGACGGCGCTGTTGCGGGTATAGCTGGACTGCGGGTGGCGCACAAGGGCTTGCGACTGCCGCGACAACTGCGAGAGGAGCCGCTCGAGCCTCTCCACCACCCCAAATGCCGCCGCCACCGCCAGTGCGGGTGCGCCACTGTCCGCTGCTCTCTCCGTTCCTCCGCTGCTGCCGACGGCTGCGCTGCCGCCTGGACTGTTGGCGGCCCCGCCCTTGTCCTGGGACCTGCTGAGCGTGTTGTGCAGCGCTGTGAGCTGTACAACCGTGTCGCTGGGCATGCCACAGAGCACTGCTGCCGTGCTCAGGCGTAGCGCCCACTCGGTCAGCTGCTCCACCGTGACAGCCGGTGTGGTCGAGACGGGCTCGTGGTAGGCGGCCACAGCGCGCTGGTGTTGCGGCGACGCACCCGCGCCGATCGCCCCGGTGTGCAGCTGTGCTGCCGCCACAAGTTTCACGGCTGCCTCCGACAGCGGTGGGAGAAACATAGTCGGCAGCAGCGCCAGCGCTCTCTCCACATCAACTGAGAGCTGCAGCGGGGCCGCGGCCCTCGGCGCAGCTGCAGCTACAGCACTGCGGGTGTCCAACCCTGCGCTGCGCTCCGTCTGATCGCGCACCACGTCGTCGCAGCCGACCTCTGCGAGCCGCGCACGGAAGTTGGCCCAGACCCACTCCAGCGCGTCCGCAGACGCCGCCTCGCCGCCCTCCTGCAGCAGCAGCGGCATCAGCGCCGTCACCAGCGTCTGCACGGCGGGTGCGTCGCCGCGGCGCAGGACCTCGACGATGACTTCGATGGCGACGTAGAGCACTTGATCGACGTGCCGCCTGTACACGGCAGGAGTGAGCAGCGCTGACAGCGTCGAGGACGACGGCGCCGTGGCCGCAGCCGTGCGGGAGGACGCAGCGCCGTAGAGCTCCTCCGCAGCGTCACCACGCTTTCCATGCACCACCTGCTTCCCCCTGCGGCGCTTGCGTGCGGCAGCTGCCTGCGAGCCGCTCGTCCCGGCAGCCAACAGCGTCGCTGCCGCACCGGGCATGGCGATGTCCTCCCCGCATCCCCTCTCCAGGCGAGCCTGCAGATCGAACGGGCCGCCGGCGCTCTCATCCGCCGCATCAGCCGCATCGGCAACGACGCGTTGGCGGTCACGGACGCACTTCCCCAGCCTGCTGGCGACGCTGTCCACGAGCAGCACTCGGGTGCGCACCGGGAGCGGCGCCATCGCCGCGGCCCTGGAGAAGCGGCCGACGATGCGAACGACACCGACGGCGTCGCGAGGGGACAGGGAGACGCAGAGGCTGCTCGTCAGTAACGCCTCCGGTGGGAAGCCTGCGCACAGCATTGCGTACAGCAGCCGCGACAGCGCACTATTCATCGGCGGCCGCGGGGCTGCGGTGTCTGCGCCGTTCGCCGCGGAGACGGCGCTGCGGTGCTGCGCCTCGAGGTGGCCCAGCAACCCATCGAGCTGCTCGGGCCGCGTCCGCAGGAAGACGGTGGCGGCGGTGCAGATGTCCGTCACGACCTGCACGTACGTCTGCCGTCCAGGGGCGAGGCGGCACAGCTGCGCTGTGACAGAGGGGACGCAGAGCCGCACAAAGAGTTCGGCACTGCGACTCGCATCGGTGACGCGGCAGACGCGCCGCGCGATGCTGCGGCACGTCTCCTCCACGACGGCCTGAGCTGCGGGGGGAAACAAAAAGGAGAACTCCTCCAGGAGTACCAGGCAGTTCAGGACGTCCGCGAAGGCGACGGCCGCCGTCTCCACGGCCGAGTCCTCCACAGCAGCCTCAACGGAGGAGAGGTGGCGCAGCAGGGCAGCGTGCGCGGCGTCCTGCCAGCCGACCCACGCCTTCGCCATTGCCGGGTCCACCGACCACGCTTCTTTACTCAGCTTCGCACTCGACTCGGCAGCGGTGATGCTCAGCACGAACGCCATCAGCAGCGCCGCAGCGTCGCCATATTCGCGGCCGTCCGCTAATGCCGGCGGCTGCAGCGGCGATACGGGCCCGACGAGTGCGCTGATGTTGGCGAAGGCGGGTGCCACCGCGTTGAGCAACAGCCGTTGCATGGGTTCGTGAGTTGCCGCCACTCGGAGGTGCCACCGGCGCGGCACCTTGGCGTACCCCATCCAGCTTGGAAAGTCACCGAGGTTGAGGAGAAGCAGCGGGCGGTACACCTCCGCCGCAGCGCGCATGACGATTGCGAGTGTCACGCGACGCGGCCCGACCGCCGGCGACGCTGCCGTTCGCTGCACACGCGCCGCGATCGCCTCGAGGGCCGCCGTCCACACGTCGCGATACATGCGCCTGAGAAGAATGGAGCGGTCGCGTGGGAAGTGGAGGACGTGCAGCAGCGATAGCAGCTCCGCGGCCGCCGTCTCAGTGACCACAACAGCGTCTGCGCTCTGCACCCGCACAACGCGCCAGCGGATGGGCGTTGAGTTGTCTGCCGCTTCGATGCCGTCCTCGACCTCGACGTCTTCGTCGTCGTCGTCTTCGCATACAGCGGCCCCCGACTCGTTGCCGCCGTCAACGAGGTCGCCCGTGAAGACGGGTGGAAAAAAGATGTTGTGCAGGTGCGGGTATGTGCTGGGTGCGTGAGAGATGGCGGAGAGGAGCCGCGTTCGCTCCTCGAGGTTCACCTCTCCCCTGTTGCTCGGGGGCGCAAGTGTGGTGCTGGTGTCCACCCCGCCATACGACGCACGCGCGGGGCTCCCTGCGGCAGAAGGGGCGTCAACGCGTGGCTCGGCGTTGCAGCTTCCACGCAGCGCCCTCCACTCCCACAGCGCTGCGTCGACGTTCAGCACAAAGCTGACACTTCCGAGGCCCGTCGGCGGCCGCGGACGCGTCGTCTTGGCCGGTGCGGACTGCGCCACGGCTGTGCGACGCTGCTTTGAGGCGGCCCTGCCACGTGCCGGCGTGGCGGCAGCGGCGGACGGAGTGCGCGGCTTGCTCGCCTTGGCTGATGGTGCGGTGGCAGGTTGTGTGGCGGCTTTCTTGCCAGTGCGCTTGGCTGGGGCGAACACGACAGACGACGGTGTCACGGCCATGCCGCGTGTGATGGAGCGCGCTGGTGTGCAAAGGGCCGTCGCTGCTGCTGTGCTGCTTCTGGGCGAGGTGGTGGGACATGGGCCTCTAGTGGAGGTGGGCCACACGCGGCGCCACGTCGACGTCGGCGGCGGCCGCCGACGCCGGGAGATCCACGTGAGCATCGCGTCGAGGAGGGAGACGGGTGGTGGTGTGTGTGTGGTGGGGGTGTACGCTGATTAAGGGGTCTCTGAGTGACTTCAATGAGCAGCAGTCTGGATTGTATGCGTACGAGTGCGTGTGGTGCCTTCGGTGTCTGCCCGTCTCTTGGGGACGGGATGGGGGAGGTAAAGAGAGATTTGTTTGGCGGATGTGGGTGTGTGGGCTGACGCCGGCGATCGCACACTCAGGCACACGCCGCGTCAAGGGTGTGCTGTGAACTTCGCTGATGTGTGTGTCACAACTGGGGTGCGAGGGAGGGAGGGATGGAGGGGGGGGGGGGGGGGATGGGACAGTACTTTGCGTATGGGGTGCATGCCGCGTGGTGGACGAGGCGAACACTCTGCGACTTTGTGCGACGGTGACCAGGACAACGGCTCTGTAACTGTCGCGCAGAGGCAGCGGGGGGGGGGGCGGCGGCGGCGAAGCCACGCGCTGCAGCGCCTCCGCCAAACAGCAACGACCGGAGCACCGTAGAGGCAGACGATGTGAGCCGAGAGAGGGGAGGGAGGGGAGAGTGGCGACACCTTGCTGCCGACCGGAGGCGCACGCGCAGCAACAGCGCCTTTCCTCTTGCCTCTTTTTTTGGGCAGTCTCTTCACACGGTGGTCCATGACAACGACGGGTTCGACGTGCGAACGGCAACGGGGCCGGAGGGTGGGTGGGTGGGTGGTGGGGGGAAGAAAGGTAGTCGGAAGGGGGAGGGAGGAGGTAGTGAGAAGACAGAAGATGGAGATGCAGGGCTGGGCGGACAAGCACAGACAGACAGACACACAGACAGACAGACACACACACACAGACACAGACAGACACAGAGAGAGACAGACTCACAAGCACACGACGACTCGAGGCACACAACGTCAATGGGAAAGAAGAGGGGGACAGGGGAGTAGAGGAGGAGGAGAAGACGCCAATAACTTGTGGGCGGCCACGCCATTCGCCTGCTGCCACCCAACATCATCCAGACACACACACACACACACACACACACACACACACACACGGACACAGACACTGACACACGATGGGGCTCTCATTGCCTTCTTCGCCGCTCTAGTAGAGCTTGCCGTGGCGGAGGATGGAGCGGACGTCCGGCACGACGAGGAGGCACTCGAGCAGCGGCAGCAGCCCCAGAAGCACTTCGTCCTCGTCGTCCTCGCCGCCCTCCACCGCAGACATGTCGTCGCCAAGCCCGCTGTCCTCAGCAGACGGGTCTCCGGCCGGGCCGGCCGCGGCGGCACCGCCATCCTCCGTCTCAGGCTTGGGTGCATCGGCGGCGGACACGGCGACGTCCCGACTGGCGAGGCGGGGCGTGGCACCCGGTGCACCGCCACCGCGCCGCTGCTGCTGCTGGTGCGCCGTGTCTCGCGCCGGTGCGGCAGTCAGAATGTACGGCGACACGACAAGCGCGTTCTCTGCGTTGACGAGGGTGCACTCCTCTGAGTTGTCGATCATGACGAGCAGCTCGGGCGGGACCTTCAGCAGCCGCAGGTCCTTCACGAGCACCTTGCCATGCTCGTTCATCACCACCCTCTCGAGGTCCGGCAGCCCCGCGTCCACCGCCCCGCCTGCGCTGGAGCTGGTCACCGGGGAAGCCGGCGCGTCCCGCCGTATGGAGGAGCCGCCGTCGGATGAGAGCGTGTCCGCCCACCGCCGCTCCACCCCGCCGCCGCGCATGTCGTCGTCGCTGTGGGTTGTGGACCTGCCGCGCCCCCTGCCGGAGCCGGAGGAGACGGAGCCGGAGGACGCGGAGAGGCCCACCAGTGGCGCACCACTACCCCCGCCACTGCTGCTGCTGCCCCCGCCGCCCCCGCCGGCGCCGCGGTCGCTCGACACGCGCGTGACACCGGCGGCCGTGGGTGGGAGGCCGCGCATCCCGGCGGCGGTGCACATTTTGCGTAGCAACCCGCGCGGCACGAGGCGGCAGTCTTGGCGGTAGAAGCGGTAGCGCAGGAGGTGTTCGGGGTCGATGCGCTGCAAGATCGTGTCTGCGTACGGCTTTGACGCGGAGGTGAAGAGGACAAGATTGAAGAGCTTCGCGGCGGTGGCGAGGAACAGACGGGCGTAGGGGCGCTCCCACACGTGGAAGAGCTCCGCCCCAGACGCGGTGGGGATCACCTCGGAGAAGGTGGGCGGCCCCGCCATGTTGGCTGTCGTGGTGGACGCGTGGCAGAGGGTCTCGTCGAGGTCCATGACCAGCACCTTCTGCCGCGTGGCAGGGTAGCTCAGCACGTGGTGCGCCGTGATGCTCGCGATCACGTGCGGCGCGACGCGGCTGCTGGAGAAGTCCAGGTTACGGCTGCTGACGCGCTGGTACACCACCGAGGATGCCTGGCGGTACCGTGCGGCCGACGCGGAGGCACTGTTCAAAGGTGTCATGCGGTGCCGCAGCGTTTGCGGAGCGATGCTCGAGTTGGAGCTGCTGTTGTCGTCCGTGGACGGGTCACCCATCGCTGCGTCACCGACCGGCCCACCACCACCGCCGCCGCTGTTGCTCCCGCCAGTGCGCAGGAAGTGCGGCGGCCACTGCGGCTCCGGGTGCCGCGTCGGCATCGTCGACACGGTCGGCTGCTGGATGGGGCCGACGACGATGCCGACGAGCTGGTGCAGGCTGCGTGACATGCAGAGGGGGTGGTGCGGTGGGACAAGCAGGCGGCCGCGCACCGCCGCCATCCACTCCTCCACCTCGCCTTTCTTGCCCAGCAGCAGGCGCCGCTGTATCAGCGGCGGACCGCCCATGACGGCGTCGCCGCCTTCACCTGCCGCCACCGACCCGGTCGGCGCCGCGGTCGTGCCGCTGCCCTGCCCGGTCTTGCACACATCCGCTTCGCTGTCAGCCTTGTCCGCTTCTCCCTCGATCGGCCGGCTGAAGGGGCGGCGGGCGAGGCGGTCGCTGCCACCCGCCCCCGCCGCACCTCCCACTGTGGCTGCTGCTGCGGCGCGTTGCTTGTCGATGACGGAGCGGGAAAGTGGGAAGGTGCGGTGGCTGCGGCCCGAGAGGAAGCACAGCAGGACGACGACACTTTCGCTGAGGTGTGTGAAGGCCTCCCAGCCGTCTGAGGCAAGACTAGAAATCGACGTGATGACGTACGGCAGCAGCACTGCATCCCAGAGCCACCGTGCGTACTTGACAACGTCGGCCAACATCGTGCACCGCAGCTGAGGCCCGCGCGAGGAGGACCCGCAGCAGACAAGCCGGCGATGATAAGTAAGTCGATATGGAGAGGGGGAAGGGGCAGCGGAGGGTGAGGGGGGGGGGGCTGCTGCTGAGGAGGTGTGCGTGACACGCCAGGGAGTGTGCCGGCACAAACCGGTGCGTTGGGCAAACTATTTAAGACGGCACTGAGAGCGACGAGATATCTCGCGCCTGGTGGGTGGGGTGGGGTGGGGTGTGTCGAGGCAGCGGCTCAGGCCATGAGCGGCAACGCGCACACCAACGCACACGCACACACGCGCACACAGGCGCCGCGATCGAACTTGATGAGTGCGATGACGTAGACAACAAGGAGCAAGTGATGAAGAGGGAGGGGAACCCAGGGGGGGGGCGGGGGCGGGGGATGGAAGTATGCCGTGGTGATCTGTGCGGGATGGTGTGGCCCCCCTTCGTGTGTCTACTTGCCGAGCACGTCCACGATCGCGCCTGCGTGTGCGGACGCGAGTGCAACAAGGTGAAGGGCGCTGGAAAGACGGGGTCTCACAAAGGGGAGGGTGAGGGAGCGACGCTGTCGGTGGCACAGTACTGGGCTGAGTGGGAGCCGTTCGACCAACGTTGTGGGCGAAGAGGGGGGGGGGGGAGGGGCGGCAAGGGAGTAGAGGAGAGAGAGGCGCGGTGTAATGGATGTGGGCTAGCTCAAGCACCGTTGATGCAGACGCACACCGAGCGCCTTCATCGACGTCGCGGACGGCATGCGATGCCACCCGGTCACACCGAAAGTGCGGCCTCGGCTGGCTGTGAACGGCGCGGACACGGGTCTGTCGCGCTACCGTGTGTTGCGTTGTGCCGTCGTCGCGAGGCTTGCGCCACCTCGCTGGAGGCCGCCCGTTGGCAACCTCGCGTTGACAGTCTCATCATGCTTCTTGAATGTCTTTTTTCATTTCTTTAGGAGCGACGGTTGGCCGTCGGCGGTGTTACTCGGTGATGCGACGGCGCAGGTGCGGCGATGTGGTTCGCACGGACTCTCCACTGGGGAACGGTTAACGTGACGGCGTCCGCCAAGGCATGCCAAGCGAGTGTTTTAGTCGACAAAGAAAGAACGCCAGCAGCACCCACCAACGGGCACCGCAGATGCACAACCACAGAGGCTGCAGCCGGCAGCGAGCTGCGGACCAAGGGTGAGAGGAAAGCGGGGGGGAGGGAGGAGGGAGGAGGGAGGGACGGGGCAGCAGCGGAGCAGCGCTTCAGCAGACGCAAGTGGTACCCGGACATCTGCGGCAGCCGGCGGCTGACGGACAAGGGTACGGGAGGGGGCGGGGTAGCGGAGCGAAGAGGAGTCGGGAGAGGCGCACTCGAGAGTTAAAAGCACGAGACGCCGCTGCCCTTTTGAATTCGACATGCCTTCGCTGCCGCTGCTGCGCAGGGTACCTCAGTCGTCGTCCTCGGCTGCGTAGCCGTCACCGTCGCCACCCGCCACCTCGAAGGGGTTCGCCTGCTGCGCCTCCGCGGCGGCCTCGCGGCGCTGACGCTTCCGCTCCACCTTGTCCTCGCGCTGCTGCCGCTTGCGCTGCACGTTCTCGTCCTGGACGGCGCGCCGCTTCGCCTTCTCGGTCTTCCGCGCCCGCACCTTCGATGCGTTCACCTGCACCTCGCGCAGCGACTTCTTTTCCGTCCGGTGAAAGATGACCTCGCCGCTCGCAAAGCCGTTCTCCACTTTGCTGAGCTGCAGCGTCATGCGCGGCCCAATCTCCTGCAGCTTCACGCGGCACTGCTCCCGGTGCTGGCGGAAGGGCTGCACGAGCGGCACCTCCTCCCCCTCGCCGTCCGTGTCCGACCATGCGTCCTCGCGGTCGAGCACCTCGTCGATGCTCTCGAGCGTGCCCAGCTTTGTCGGGCGCCGGTTCTCCAGCAACTTCTTCACGGTCTTGGTCACGCCAACGGTGCGGGCGTTCACGTAGTAGTGGCGCACCTCAACAAGGTGCTCGACGTGGTCGTAGTGAAAAAGGCAGATGCGCTGGATCTCGGTGTTCTGGATGGTCTGCACGTTTAAGGATGGGAAGAGCGCCTTGAACGTGGCCGCCAGCAGCGGCACCTCCGCTCGCGAAGCGAGGTCGGGGTGCGTGAAGTTGTTGAGCACGACGATGGGTGCAACCTCCCACGCGGCCTTGTCGACCGCGACGGGACGCCGCTGCTTCGCGATGACATCCTTGTGCAGCGTGAAGCTGAGTACACGGAAGGACAGCGTCGGCCCGTTGAAGAAGCGCATGATGCGGAGCGACGTCCCGAGAGAGGGTGCCGTGAAGAGCTGCAGGTGGGAGGCGCTGAAGGTGCCGCGACGGCGAGGAAGTCCTTCAGTGACTTGTTCTTGCCGTGCAACTTCTTGCTGCTCCACGGCAGAAACACATTGCGCCACTCGTGCATCAGCGACCGCACGTGGACGCCGACCTCGCCGCGGTAGATGATGATGGATTTGGGGGTGCTCTTGTCCGCCTCGGTCGTGTCGAGCGTCCCCGGCATCGCCGTCTTCACCTTCGCTGGTTTGCCCATTGCGGATGACAGGTGCGGCGTGCGATGTGATGCGCCTGGAAGGGGGGAATTGGAGGGATGAGGGTCAGGGACGCACGTGGAAGTGCAGAGATTGTCGTGTCTGTGTGTGCGTGTGCGTGTGATGGAGCTTGACGGCAGTTGCAGGCCGCGTCGCGCACTCCACAGAGTTGAGGACTGGGGAGGGGGGAGGGGGGAGGGGAGGTGCGCAGTCGGAGTGAGCCCGTGACGGCTAAAAGAGACGCTAAAAGAGACAAACAGCGTGATGGAGGCGACACAGAGGAGGGGTATGAGACAGCAGGAGGGGAGGGGGGAGGTGGAGGTGGGAGCGGCCACATGCGCTGCACCAGCGGAGCAGGCCGTCATCATCACACACACACACATACACACACAGAGATATGCACTGGGCAGGAGTGGGGATCCACGGCGCCACTCCGCCGCGCTCTTGCTGCTGTCTGCGTCTACGTCGGCACTGCTCCAACGCGGCGCATCACCTCTGCACCAGCAGCAGCCCATGTCTCCCTCGAGGGAGTGGGACAGTTACGTAGGAGGGAGGCGGTACAGGGAATTTTGTGAGAGGGGAGGGGCTTGAGGCCGCAGCGGGCTCACTTGCCATGACGCACATCACACGAAGAGACGAAAGCCCAACACGGCAGCGCCGTGCAGGGGATGCAGGGCAAAGATCGACAACAGAGGCACGGCCCAGGCTACCGCGCGCAGCACTGCATTGCGCCACATCCTCGCGCCCCAGGAGCGCTTCAGACATGAGGGAGCTCGGTGTATGATGTGCCACCGCACATCGTGGAAGGGTACCGAGCTCAGCGCAGCCAGTAGCCGGGGTTTGCGATCTTGCCGGTCATCAAGGCGTCGTACTGCGAGGCGCACTGCGCCACAATGGCAAGCGCCGTCTCCGCGTCCTTGAACTCTTTGTTGAAAGCGAACTCGTTTTTCTTCTTGCCGTCCGGCACCTTGTAGTTCTCGAACCAGTCGATGATGGAGGCCTTCACGTCCTGCGGCACCTTCGCCATGGTCCCGTAGCCGTCCCCCGGGGTGGCAGACACAGGCTCGACGATAATCTTCCAGTCCGTCTCACCCTGATCAATCAGCCCGAGCACGCCGAGCACGCGCACGGGGCCGTACGTGCCGACGCGGTGCGGCGCCCCGAGGTGGACAACGTCGATCGGGTCGCCGTCGCCGATGCACTGGGTGCGCGGGTCAACGTGCGAAGGGTCCTCCCAGGTGCGGGGGAGGAAGCCGTAGTTGAAAGGCATGTCCCCGTAGGCGAAGTAGCGTAGCGGCTGCCCATCCTTGTTCTTGAAGATGTCCTGCTTGATGGGGTTGTCAGCCTCCTCCTTGCACAGCTCCAGCTTCGCCCGTGTCCCCTTTGGGATCTCCGTCACGCTGGTAAAGATGAGCGGGTCGGCGGCCGCACCAGGGTAGAGGGGCAGGTCGTGCCACACTGACACCGCCGCGTCGCGTGCGCCGTCCTTGAAGAAGAGCCGCCATGCCTTGGTGCCCGTGGCACCTTCCGCGGCCTGGGACAGCACAGGCAGGGCCACGGCCCCCGCTGCTGCGGCGGTGCCTACGAGGAGCTGCTGAGACCGAGACAGCATTGGTGTGCCAAGTGCTTCTGTGTGTGTGACGTGGTGGTGTGTACTGGTTGCTTGCAGCCTGCGAGGAAGGAGCGGCACAGGAGAGGGTGGAGGAGAGACAGACGTGGCGTAGACAGCAGTGGGGCAGGTGGCGACGGTGCCGGCGTAAGGCAGGGGTGCGACCACAGGAGTCGCGGGTGGAGGGGCGCAGCGCACAGGAGACGCATGCGGCAAGGAGTCTTGTGAGGGGCGCACCGGACTGAGCTGCCGTTACGAAGGCAGACTTCCTCTTAAACGGGTTTGAGCAAACGTGTCAACTTGAAATGCAAAAAAAGGCGGAGGTGAACAGCAACAGCGGCACAACGACAGAATTCTTCCGCGCAAAGGGACACCGGCGAGCGCCTGCACAGCGCGCTCAGCCGAGGACAGCGCCAAGGCAGCCCTTCACTCCACTCACAACGACATTCACGATGGGGCCAAAGATCATCGACGCGTAGGACACGACGATCTTTACAGTATGCCGCGCATACGGCAAGAAGCTCAGCGCGTACCACAGGATGCACGTTACTTGCAGCAGAGCAAACACGATGCAGAGGATGGTCGACTTCAGCCACAGCGCACTGAGCAGGGTGAGGCACACCGAGACGGCGTAGAGACAGGCGGCTTCGAACCGGTTCGCCTCAACATCGTGCGCAGCTGCTGTGCGACACCGGCCAGGAACATCGTGGAGCAAAGACAGAGAGTTTCCGACGGTCATGAAGAAGCTGAACTTCATGGGCCGCATCCACATCAGCATGCCCATCATGATGAGGAGAAAGCCCATACCCATCATCATGAAGAAGCCTGTGATGCGCTGGGTGTAGGTGAGGTCCGCCATCTCAGACAGCCCGTCCATGTACCCCTGCTCCGGCGGCATCTCCGTCAGCAGGGCGCGTCGGGTGGCGGCTCATCGGACACGAGGCTCAGCGCCTTGTACTTGAACCGCAACCAGTACTGCCCGATCTTGTTGTCACCATCCTCCTGCGGCACACCGGGGTTGCGCTGCCGCCCCGAGTCAACCGTGGTCATGTGTCGACGCAGCTTGCCGGCACGTCGATCGCCGCAACTCCCTTCCTCGCTCAGCCGCTTGCACGGCAGAGGGAGGGGGAGAGGGCGAGGGGGGGGTGTAGTCCGCGAGGGCCGAGTGAGGTGCCGGTGGTGCGCCCGTGTGCGTCGCGCAGGGCGCCGACGTACTGAGCTCGTCAAGAGGGAAGACAAAAGGAAGATGGAAATGGAAACAGTTCCATACACAAACGCACACACAGACCGAGAGAGAGAGCTGTCTGCACGTGTGGCAGAGCGAAGCTGTGTGCTCAGGCGCGTGTGTGTTGACGCGGGGGGGGGGAGGAGGGAATGCCCAAGAAGCAACGGTGGTGCAGAGCTGCAGGTGTTAGCACGGTCAAGGAGCGAGGTGGATGAGTGGGAAGGGGGAGGACAAGACCAGTCGTTGACAGAAGGATGAAGTGGTTGCTAACCTCGCACACTGCCGCTGGGCCAACGGGCTGGTGCCCCGTTGTGCCGGCCCACAAGAGCAGAGGATCGATAGGCGGAGGTGGTGATGGTGGTGGTGGTGGTGGGGGGGGGGGGGGGTGGCAAGACAGGGAAGGGGAAGGCACGTTGTCTCCCGGGGGAGGGGCTTAGGGGGTGGGGGGGGGGGTGTACAACAGTGATGACGGGCTCGGCAAATATGTGTGGCCTGTCGTCTCTGGCCGCGCGAGGGGCGGCGAAGAGAGAAGTTAGAGTGAAAAACGGGCTTGCGATGCGGGGGAGCGGCGCATCGAAGGGGGGGGGGACGGCACGGCAGGAGAGACGGCGCGATGTGCTCCGACACAGGGCACACATGCCACACAGGCCACACCGGCGCTTCCGCAGTGTCAGTTGCCGGTGGTCAAGACCTCGCAAGCGACTCACACGAGGCACAACTCCCTCATGGGGAACAGGACAGGAGGAGGCAAGCAAAGGGCCACGGTGGGGGACGAAGATGCTGGATGCGAGGAGCGGATGGGTGTGAAAGGGAGGCGGGGGCGGCGACGGATGGGTGCGTCAGTGCGAGCGATCGTATTCGATGACGCCACCGACAATGGTGTAGGCGACCTGCGGCTCCTGGCGGCGCGGCCACCAGCGCGCGTTGGCGCCATCCACGCCGGCCATCTGCTGCATGCCCGTGTCGTCCAGCCAGTCCGCCGTCCACACCGTGACGTCGGCGTACTTGCCTACCTCCAGTGTGCCGATGTGGCCCTCCATGAACATGCCGTGGGCACCCTCGTACGTGTACGTGCGCAGCGCCGCGTCCATGGAGATGCACTCGGCCGCGTTCCACGTGTTGTGGTAGCGCCGCAGCGCCGTCGCCGTTGCCGCGGTGGCGGTGCCGTTGCTACCGCCGCTGTGCTGCGCCTCCTCCGCCGCCAGCGCCGTCATCACGTCCGGCACGCGCGTCACCGCGCCGCGCAGCCCGTCGTTCACATCCGCCGGCGCAACCGCCAGTCGGAGCCGAGGTCGACGCGGATGTTGGACGCCAGCAGCGTGCCCCACATGTAAGACGTGTCCTTGCGCCGCTGCCCCAGCAGCGCGTCCACGTAGTCGCCATCGAACAGCAGGTGGCACGGCTGCATCGACGCGATGATGCCATACTGCGCCATGCGCGCCACCTCCTTCGCCATGTTCGACATGTGCTGGCAGTGCTCCACGCGCGAACGTGGGTCGGCGCGGAAGCGCGCCACTGCCGCCGTCGCGTCCGGCTCCGCCGCGCGGCCGCGCAGCCAGTCCGCTGACGCGCACAGTGCGCGGTTCACCGTCGCCACTGCGCGGTCGCCAATCGCGTGCACCACGCACTGCAGGTCGCTCGCGTGCGCCTGGTGGACCGCCGCCTGCAGCTCCAACCGCGGCATCGTCAGCAGCCCGCACTGGCACTGCTTGCCCGACCGCTCCGCCAGTATCGTGTTGATGGCCGCGTCGTCCAGGTCGCTGTCGATGTCACCCTCCGTCGCCACGTTGTAGCCGTACGCCGGTTCATCGCCGCCGTGCGCGAGCTCAGCGATCCGTCCGAGAAGAGCTTCACCGCGCCAAGCAGCAGGTAGCCACCACCCGCCGCCGGCGGCGTCATGGTGAAGCGGTACGGCAGCGTGAAGTCGTCGCACCGGCCCGCCTGCGCCGCGTCCGCCGCCATCACGCGCTGGAACCTCTCCACGAAGCGGCCGACGTCGTGCAGCGGCACCCCGTAGCGGACGCGGATGCGCATCGAGCCCTCGCGCTCCATCTGCGCCAGGAAGGCAATGTCGCTGATGTTGTCGGTGTACGTGGTTGACATCATCGAAAAGACGCTCGTGAAACCGCGGGAGAGCAGGTGGTGTGTGGCTGCATCCAGAGCACGGCGCTGGTTGGCCTGCGTGTCCGTCTGTGGAGCGAAACGCTTTGTCATGAGGATCGCATTGTCACGCAGCAGGCCGTTGGGCACGCCGTTCTCGTCCACCTCGATACGACCACCATTTACCGCGGTGATCAGCGGCTCGCCGTCATCGGCTCCGGGGATGATGTGGCATGTGCGAAGTGCTGCTGTGTTCATCACACACGAGTGAATGTCTTTGCTGTACATGACAAAGTGAATCTCCGTGCTGATCTCGTCCAGCCAGTCGCGCGTCGGTCACACCCCAGCATCGCCCCACTCCACCCGACGCCGTACACCCAGCCGCCCTCCTCGCGGACGTAGCGGTGCTCCACGAAGTCGCGCACAATCGCGATGAACTGCGCTCGGCTCGTGGCGAAACCCAGCTCCGGCGCGAGAAGCGTTCGGCCGCCGTCGAGGAAGTGCAGGTGGGAGTCGATGAAGCCCGGGTAGACGGCCTGGCGGTGCTCGCAGTCGATGACGCGATGCGTCGCAAGGCGGGGCCGGCCGCCCTCCACCGGCCTGCGGGGTCGCCGTCGCCGCGTCCACCGGCTGAGCGGCCACCAGCGCATCGTAGCGCTGCTGCACCTCGGCCGTGCTGCCGATGAAGCTGATGCGGCCGCCCTCGATGAGCAACGCGTTCACTTCGGGCGAGTAGGACGACGCCACGGCCGGCTGCAGCGCCGACGCGCCACGCCACACACGCCGCGCGTTGACGATGGCAAGAACGGACGACATGGGGAGGGGGACAACACGAGATGTGAGTGGAAAAGGAGAGGCGATGTACAGATGTACTGATGAGTAATCCAACGTGCGTTGCTAATGGGCTTTCACGCGCTGGGGGACTGCGTCGCAAGCGGAGCGCCAAGAGAAACGACTGGAGAGGAAGTGTGGTGCGGCGTGTGGCCGGCGGGGGAGGGAGGGGGACGCCGCCGACCGGGTGAGAAGCGGTGAGTTGGGTGAGGGTAGAAGCGCGTTGATGGTGTAGGAGTGCATGATATGTCCGTGCCCGCATGGCGGAGAAGTCTCAGAAAGCGCAGGTGGAGTGGCGTTGGCTGTGCATTTCGTTTCGGAGGAGGTCGTGATTACGCGTCTCACTTCGCCGCGGCGTTGGAACGGCGTGAGTGCAGGTGGGTGGCAGTGGCCCCGCTGCTGGGTCCCCCTCTGCTCACGCATCGACGTGGGGGTTAGAGGTGCCTCGGGGCTACAGGGCACGCGGGTGTACCGGCGGTAGCGTGTCTTGCAGACTGCTGGTGCCATCGAGTACGCCGCAGCACCTGCGCCGGGGGTTGTGGTGGTGACACCTTTCTTTCATCTGTGAGTAAAACACACCGTACGGCGATGAAGCAGGCCAAACGCCGCTTCATATCATGCGGTACGAGTACCGCCACTGCTGCGGCCCTGCCGGATGTCGTCTTGTGGCGGCAGCTCGCGCATCTTGTACTTGCCGAGCGAGAGCACCGCTACATCGCGCTCATCCGCTGCAAGCCCTGTGGCGTCCTCTCCAAGCCGTAGGCGTCGCACAAAGCGCATGTAGTTGACCTTGCCCTGGAAGGCTCGCAGAAAGACACAGTTCTTCACCATCAGTGCCAGCGGCACACCACCGCAGTCATTACGCACGCTGAAGCTCGGCTCCTCTTTCCGCAGGATGACCAAGAGCTCGTGTAGCTTGATGCCCACCTCGTCGTAGTAAACCGCAGTCGGGTCATCTGCACCGGCGTCGTGACTCGTGTTGCGGGTGATGGGGCGGCCCGCACCTCGTCGGCGCGTACTTGGCATCGCCGCCTCAGAGAAGGCCGTGACGACCTTAGAGTTCATGGCGATGTCCACTGGGAGGGGGGCCGTAGCGCAGCAGCGCCTGGTGCACGAGGGCGTCAAAGCGCTCCTGCACCGCGCTGTTGCCGGTGGAGTTGTTCACCGCATCGTAGTGCGGAGTTGTGCTCGGCTTTCGCGCACCGCGACCGGGTTGGCGGCGGTGAGAGTCTCTTGGGTGCTCAGAGTTGTCTCTGGCGGCTGCGGCGTCCCACCGGCGGAGAGGGTCGGCGGCCCGCCGTGTCGCATCCTCCTGCGCGAGCGCCTCCGCCTGTGCCGCTGACCATGCCGCGTAGTCTCCGGGCTCGGCGCCGCGCCGGCTTCCATGCGGGGCTATGCAGTCATGCTTGTACAGCCGCCCGCCACGCCGCTTGGCGTTTGATAAGGTCAGCAAGCGACGCGCCGCTTTTCCGGTGCGCCAGGGTTGAGCAGACCCTTGAACATTCCGCAGTGGCACGTTGGGTCGTACCCGTGCACTGCGTCTTGTGTGGTGTACTGTGGGGGAACACGTCAATGCCTGGCGTACGTGTGCGGATGCCACGTCGCCAGGGCTGTGGTAGTGGCTCGAACACGAGTGTGCTCTGCTTTCGAAGAGCCGCGCGCAGCAGCGTACGTGGCAGAAAGCTGGTGAGGGGGTGGGTTGCGCAAGGCGCAACCCGTCAAAGGAGGGACAGCAGCCAAAAGGAAAACGCGGTGTTGAGTGAATGGAACAGGGCCGCTGTAGAGAGCGGGGCATCAACAGCAACGGCGCCTTCCTGCTTCGGCACCACGGCCGCCGATTCATCAGCAGGAAAGCGGGGAAGCGGAGCAGGCGATAGAAGGGAGCCCCTCGCACACGCGCGGCGACACTTCGCGCACAGGCCACACAGTGCTCTCCTCACCCGCACAGGCGCAAGGAGGCGCGGACTGCACTACACGCGTGTCTTCCAGCGAGCCTCCCCCCTCCCCCAAAAATGGCCGTAACGAGTGCCTCTACAGCAGGAATTGCCGCACCGCACTGTCCATCCGTGTGTCTTCGTCAGCGAGAAACCGACAGAGATGGTCTGCAGCTGTGGCATGCGCGTGGGCGTCGATCGTTGTCTTTGCCTTTTTTAAAAATTGTATTTGGAGGTGTGCACGCTGCACTGAATGACTCTTTTACCTGATGGGACTTACCCAGGCACCGTCGCCCATGCCGATGCACACAGACACAGATACACCTGCCTCAGACTCTGAAGCCCCTGTGTGTATTGCTGTTCTGCCCTCAGTTCCCATGGGCACGTCCGGACATCCACTTATGAAAGGTGCGGAGACGGCAGCATACGCGGTGGGGCTTTGCGTCGGTGCGGCGAGTCAGTGCCCGAGTTGGCTGAGCGCGCACGGTACTGAAGACTATCCGCGACGAAGCTCCGAATGCGCGACAGGGGGACTGGCTAAGAGAGGTCATGAACGAGCTAGGCAC